>CP125973.1:578157743-578252325 GCA_030063025.1 Avena longiglumis
CTTTCCACCAAGTCTTCCTTGTTACTAAAAAACTAGAGTTTGACTTTTCAAACTAGATTTCACTATCCAAACTAGGGTTTCAATTCTTTTTACTAGTCTTAGAAGAATTCGCCCTTTCGGGTTTGGTACGGTCACCGGCCCCTAGGGCATCTCCACCTGCCCAAGTTACGCCTGTGTGTGGTGAACCACCGGTAGTTCCTTCCAGGAAGAATATTCTAGAAGCATCCGCTCAAAACATTAAAACTTTTCCGAACCCCGGAAAAACACTCTCCTTATATGAATCTTATTCTCACCATTCCATCTCCTCGTGATGTCCTCGGATCCAATCCAAGACTAACAACATTCGCTCTCCAACTCATATTCCATATCTACTTAAACAACATTGATTCCTTTGCGCGTGTCTCCCTACGGTTCGCGAACTATGCGTATATGATCGAGACACCCTCTCCCAATAATAACCAATAGAGGATCTCGAACCATATGGTTCTCCCACATATTCCAACAATGAATTCAAGGATCGAATGAAACATTTACATGCGATACCAATTACCTTTGTCATGCGACATTTTACTTATCCGAGGTTCGATCGCTGGTATCTCTTATACCTAATTCAACCTCATGAGTAAGTACTCTTTACTCGATCGTGGATGTGACATTAATTGTGACCCAGTCACATGATTGCAAGCCAATTTGATGACACTCCACCCAGAGTGCCAAGAGTATATCTATCCTTCATATGGATGGACAACCCACCTTGATCCATGCGCTTCAACGACACTTTAAGAATACCTAATGTCACCTTTATAACCACCCGCCATTAAGTGGCGCTTGATGTTATTAAAGTACTCATCCGTGATGGTGATTAACATGATATCATGCTCGAAGGATTAGGTTACTATGTATCTGAAAGCTTGTAGCAAACAAACTCTAAATGACTTGATCTTATGCTATTCTAACTATAGAAGTGTGTTCATCACATTATTCTCCTAATGATATGATCTTGTTGTTAATACACCAATGTCCGATCATCTATTAATCAACAAGCTGAAGCTTAACAAGGGGCTTACTAGGGACTCTTTTATGTTTACAAAACACACAAGTATTAATGTTTCCGGTTAATACAATTATAGCATTAGATGTAAATATTTATCATAAACACAAAGATATAATAATAACCACTTTATTACTGCCTCTTGGGCATATTTCAAACTGGTTTAACTATCTCTAAAAGACAAACTGCTTAAACCTCCAATATCGAAAACGCAATAGAGAATACATATGAAATCCATTTTCGATGAATTAGAGCTTGTTATGAATATTACGATAAGCTCTCGAACCTCATATGGATAAGATCCAAATAAAAACCAAGAATGATGATGCCAAGTATGCAAAGGTGTGAGCTCTATTCGAATGATATGAACTCACTTAAGCAAATCTTTGTCAACTCAACCATCATTATCATATGTGCTTAGGAACTATCTTTATCAAATCTTTCTCATAAGTTAGCCTAGAAAACAATCCCACTATTTTACTTTAAATGGTGACATCATTAAAAATCACACACTTAAAGACAATGTTTAGCCATTTATCTTTATTCACATCAACAAAAGAATATAAGTACATTAAGTACCCTAAACCCTAGGGTAAGCATTTATAATCTCAAATCTAACTCTTAAGTTAGTAATAATAAAATATTTATATTGCTATTTCCTAAATTCATAGGAATAATATCAACCCCATTAGTATTTAGAACTTTATGTACCAAATACTTATGAAGGATCACTAAATATAAAAGTTGCCTTAATATTATGTATTAGTTAGTAGTAATGCATTCTATAATAAGTTTATAAAATTTTGCCCAATTAAATTCATATTAAAGGCCCTCTAATAGAAAAAGAATATATATAAGGAAATAAAGAAAATATCACAATATATAACAAAAGTTGACAAATTGATTCTTAATAACTTTATTGTCACTGCAAGTATTCAAGAATAAACCTCTAAGGAAATTTAAATCAAATAATCAAATTAATAAACTAAAAACAGAAAATAGAAACAAAAAGGTATAAAAGAGATAGCCAAGAAACCAAGCTCACAACCCATTTCTCTCTATTCGTCACCGCAAAGTCACAGCCCAAACTCCCTCCGGGTCTCGCAAAGAGCCCACATCGCCCAAGCCAGCCCACTTAATTCTCGATACTTTTTCCTTTCTTCTTCCTTCGCCAAAGAAGCACGCCATGGCACCGGCACCACGCCGGGTCGTCCGTCGCCGCCGCGATGCCCGACGCCAAGATCCGCACCGCTTCGCTGTTTCCTATAAGTAGACCATTGAGGCGCCGAGATCCTTATCCTCATTCTTCCTCCCCAATTTCCTCCGACCGAAAACTAAGCTCGCCGGAGCCGCACATCACTGCCCCGAGCCCCTCGGCCTCCCTAAAGGTGTCGGGATCACCTCGTGGTCCCCGCTCTCCTGCATAAGCCATGGAAGCAAGACCCCTATCGATCAATCGATACCTCACCGCCGCCAATCACCGCCGCCACTGCCGATTCTCGAGCTCGCCTCCACTCACCGACACCTCTCGAAGCTCGGTGAGTTACCGAGTCTCCCTGGCGCCCCAAGGCTTCGATTGCTTCCGCATCACCGCATACGCGGTCGTCGCGAAGGCCGCCGCGAAAAACTCGCCGCTAACCTTCTCCGCTGACCAAGAGAGGGCTCCGCTAGTACCGTGAGAATCGTCTACTGCTAGGGATTCCTATACCGCCCACGCTGTCGGGTAACCTAATTCCTCGGCCATGACCATCCGCCGGGCGGTGGACACCGTGCCGACGCCACAACGACGCCATGCTTAAGGTCAGATCTCGCAAGGTTGACCAATTCGCCGAGGTGGAGGCGACGGGCCCTCGGACCATCTGGCTATCCTCTGAGTAGGGATAACTCAAGCAACAAAACATTAATCAAACGGGTATGCCATGTGGCAATCGCCCAATGGTCAAAGGACCGTGATAGATTTAGCTTAGGTGCACAATGTCTTTTTCTGCTTAGGAATTAAATAAAACCATATTAATTCCAATATAAATAAAATAATTAAATCTTGTTTATTTAATAACTTTTGTTTTATAATCTCAAAAATATGTTTAATATATGAAAAATTTTAGAAAATAAAATCTACAACTTAAAACTATGATCAAATATTATGATGATGATTATTTAAATAAATATAATTTAATAAAAAATTATAAGTAAACTTTGATAAATCATATTTTAATATTTGTAAATATTAAAATATAAATAAAACACCAAAACTTAGAAAAAATAAGAATTATAATTTAAAACTATAATCATGCATTATTACTCCACTTAATTAAATATTTGTTATTTATTAAGTCCTTATAAAATAATAAGTATTATAAAAATCATATCTTATTTTTATATCACAAAGTGTAATATACCAAAATGATCACAAAGGTAATAATTTATATGATAAAAATATAATATCCCACTTTTGAGTTAGATAAAAATTTGAACAACTTTAATAACTTGAATTTAAACCTATTTCCTTAATTAATAATTTATATAAGGTAAATAAAATTTGTTAATAATTATAAAAATTAGTCAATTGAGTTTAATAAATAGTATTAGTATTGAATATTGGTTATGTGCATTCAAAAAGAATGAATACACTTTAAATACAATTTTATTAAATTATCTCTCAACCATTAATGTAAATTATTTTATAAAAGGATCCTTATCCAATCTAAAATCTCGAAGAATAATTGTAATAAGATAAAAACCATTCCTTTACTTTACTTTAATCACAAGTTTATAAACAAATAAAAACACCATAGTAAGTTCATAAGTAGTGTATAATATTGTTTACTTATTCATAAACCTTAACCACACCCTTATAAGGAGATAAATCCCTTTATACAATTATAATGTAAAGAAACCATTACCAACTAAAAATAATGTCATTCTTAAGTAACTTTAAAGAAACATTATGAAGTGAACAAGATATAAGTATAACAAGCATTACACCTAAAGTCCATCTATGTTTTAAAGTTAACTTTAGTCTATAATACTTTAAATAATGTTAAAGACTTTATTATATGCTTTTGATAGCTTAACTTTGGTTTGTTATAATTAATTTATAAAAGTATCTTAATACCAAACCAACCAAGTTAAAAACCAATATAGATAAGTCTCAAATACCAATGCTGACATTATTCAAATGAAGTAATTATTTCTTATAGACTATAACTAGAAAGAACACCTCATAAGGTTAACTTAAAAGCTTAAATGCTTCTGCTTAGTTAAGTAGGATTTTCTTCAAATGTTATTCTTTTTGCCACTTCAAACATCAAATGACAATTAATAATAATCACATTACATTGCTTTTACTTATATACCTAGAATCGTTAACACTTAAGTTCATTATAAATGTCATCACTTGCAAGGTAAAACTTGAAGATAAGATAATTTCATATAAGCAAAATTCTCGAGTAGCACATCTCATTAGTATATCTATTGTTGTATGCCATTATGTCTACATGTTATTTCACACATACTCACAAGCCTTAATAAGAAGCACATGTGTGAAACTTAATCTAAAAGCAACACATTCCAAGGAAACCTTTCCAAAGATCCAAGCCCTAGATCAACGTTATCCTCTGATTCGCTTTTATCATCTTGCATTACATTACTTATGCATAAAAGCATCTTGCTTTTTAAACATTAGTCCTTACTGGACCAATGACGCAGATTTCAATTGGATCTTATATTGTCTTGAAGACCGTGGAGTGCATAATCTGTATCACAAAAGGCAAGCTCACACTTGCTCATGTCCTTGATTATTTTCTCAGAAAGTATTTTACAAATAGAGTGTTGTCATCACCGCATTTGAAAAAGGTCAGAAAACACTATTTTCATAATAATGTGATTATAGGTTATTTACCATGAGGTAATAACCTACTATAAGAGTTCCTGTGGTAAAGGAACATATTATCTAGGACTTAACAACCAATGTCGCCAGTGATTCTTGCGCCGTATATTACGCTGACCATGAGATTTGAATGGGACGTAAGAAGTCACCGATCTTTTCCTCTCGCATGGAGCCTGAAGCGGTCGTGGTTCATATCACTGTGCGTATATTAATTGGTAATTGTGAGAGGATATGCAGATATGGGTGGAAGCCTCAACGTCCCAATAGTTCCCAGATCCTCGAATTCAGATAAACAATTGCCATAATTCAATAGGTGGGCATGGTGTACACCAAGGAGACATGCGGGTCACGAGAAGGCAAAGGATTAGCTTGATCTTAGGTTAGGCTCAAACCAAGGAAGTTTGAACGGGACATACTCGCCATGCAACAAAACCTAAGGTCTCTCATGGGTAAAGTGACGACCTCCGCAGAGTGTAAAATCAGAATTTGTTACCCCTGCTCGGAAGGAGTCATGAACGCGGAAAAGGAAGTACATGAAAGTTCTCGTAAACCCGTGAAGGTCGACTTTGATATAGCTTTTAATAAAAGCAACCTTTGAAGAAATGTTTACGAAAACTCAGATTGCTTACGACCTACGGTATGTGGTCAGATATAGTGCATCAAACACCTTTTCTAGTGAACTTGCCGAGTACGCCATACTCAAAGTTTCTTCTTAACCTTTGCTAGGTTCTAAAGCCAAGACAAGCATAACGCTCACATGAAGTTATGCTCCAGAATCATCACTAGAAGCGTAAATCTCTTCCATGAAGTCAAGAAATTCACATATACATCAAATCGAGGAAGACAAAGTTACCGATTAGATAGGAACATAACTCTAGCCATAGAACCTATTTCAGAGTATTGCAATAGCAGCAATACTGCATCATTAATTAAAATACTAGTCATAATAGTATGATAGTCTTGAGTTGTTTATTTCGATTCTTCTTGTAAGAAGTTTCTTTCTCTTTAACCTAGAGTGTTCTCTCGGATCTTGTGTAAAGAGTCGAGTTGTAACCTATAGTCATGTCTTGGACCCGTGTGTTTCGCTGTACCACCGAGGGATGTAATACTAGTGAACGGTGTTTTATTGGTGTTATGTCAACGACTATAGTATACTACATCATGCAAAGGGTATGTCAGTCATTGCAGCTTGGTATGAGAGAATATGCTTTGACCTTAGGATTAAAACCCTTTTAGGAAGATCTGTAGGTTGGATAGTGACTATAGGAGCCATCTTATCTAAACCAAATATTCTTATGACTTGTGATGAGTATCCACCTGAGGATAACTTTGTCACACCTAAGTCAGATGTTTAAGTCATTCTTTTCTTAAGAGTAATTATTTTATCCTTTCTCAGTATAGTGCTCTTTAGTGTCTTCCAAGGGAGACATAAAGCACCAAGATACTGTAGGAAAGTGTAATACATCATATAAAGTAGTTCTAATAGTATAGCTTAACCCTAGAATTTAAGTAAGTGCAGTGGAATCTTATGGTTAGCTAATAACCAAAGATAACATGATGAATACCATTAGGATAAATATTGAGGTAATAAGTAGTAATCATGTGGAATTCACTTGGGAATTCTACGTGATGAAGTGATATTATGCTAAGACTTAATAATAGAGTAATGTGAAACAAAGTCATTATGACTAGATTAACTCTTAAATCATGATGAATAAGTAAAACATAAAAAGATCACGGTGAGATTAGCTCTGAAACCATGATGTAAGTGTATAAGTACAAAAATAACATGGTAGAACTATGATAGAACTCATAAGTGCTAAGAATTTCTAATGATCTTTGGTTTAAGTTATCAAATAGAATCTGAATAGTCATTTGGAGAGATCATGTGAGATTAACTTACTAATAAAGAAGGGTTGGTTATATTATCCATTCTAAGAGCGAGACTAAAGGTTAGTCAAAACCAAATTGAGACCACTTTGTTTAAGATTATCCTATTGCAATTGAGCAATTTGGGTAAATGTCGAGACATAGAATAGTTTCACCCCTATGTGCTAAGTATCACGATGTAATCCTATATGAGGAGGTGTCATATACTACACAGCTAAGCCTGAATTCTAGAGATATTATAAGCAACTACTATATTCCGGGCTTAGAGAATTGTGTGCTATATGTACCACATTTGGATTTATTTGTTTTTCTTGGATCTTCTTGATTGACTAGATCTGTACATGAAGTCCTGACTGTGCAATGTACGTTTCAACATCCAGCTAATACTTGATGTTATAGACCTAGATAGGAATGGAATTCGTAAGGGAGTGACGAGTTCCAAAGATCAAGATGAAGACCTACATGAAGGGTAAAGCCAAATATGAGGAGTATCAATCCAATTTGGAGGATGGATCAAGCTCAGATCATTCTTAGACAGCTATGAGAAGGAAGATTAGTGTAGAAGATGTATGGAGCAAAAAGAAGTGATGAAATTAATCTCACCAAAAATAGGAAATACTATTAAGAAGTTAATGAAGTAGTTGTACCATGGAAGTATCATGAATAAGTGCAAAGAATAATCTTCGGAACCAAATTGGTATTCAAACTCTGACAATTCAGAGAGAATTCCATAAGGATGTTGGAAGCCGTACGGTAATACCTACAACCTAGGATGGTTCTCAACTGGTAATTATCTGCAGCTGGTATTTGATCCATAGCTAGTATTTGATCCACAGTTGGTATCTTGTCCACAGTAGTTGGTCGACATAGTTACCAGATCATCTTAAAAGTTGCATAAAGAGCATAAACTTGGATTAAGCTAAGTACGCACCTAAAGGAGTATACATTTAAGATATCATCTTCGAGACTCTTCATGAAAGTTGACCTATCAAAGCAAAAATGTTCAAATAATAATTAAGATTAAATAATGTTGAAAGATTCACTGAGATCCACCATCATGTGGATACACTGCATAATCTTTCATAAGACCCTAACTTGGTAGAGTATAAGATGGATAGAGACCAATATTCTAATTATAAGCCAATAAATACTAAATAGATAATTTGAAGACTATTATTAAATCCTATGGGGGAGAGTAAACATTATAAATGAAAGTTGAAGAAGTACTATAGCTGATAATGAAAACATTATCTTAAGCTTGCTAAGACAAAAGCTCAGGGGTGATAAAATAGATTAATCTTAATAGACTAAGTCTAGAGGAAACAACCCTTAAGTGACCCCTTTAAAAGGTAATAAACCATATCCAATTGGACATGTGCAGAGGAATAAGAAATTCCAATGGGTATGGACTAAATGTATTCAAAACCAATATTTGGAAGAATTACCAGTACAACTCATACAATGACAAATCAAAGATTAGTCTTTGACCACACTATTGACTAATAAAGGTTATAACATGTTTTAGTGAGACTTCCTAGACCTTACATAATATAGTAGCGAAGTTCGATGATCAAGTAAGGGAATTGGATTAGGATACCTAATTAGGGAAATGAACTAGATAAGAGACATCAATTAAAGAATTGTAAAATAAGGAAATATTCCTAAGGGAGTATAGTAAAAGAAACTTTGGAGTATTAAAGACAACAAGTTGGAGAATTCCAAGTATAATGAGGATTTTAGGAAAGGATTTGGATATGGAATATCAGAGGGTTCGCAGACAGAAAAAAACAAAATTTTCCTACATGTGAACTATGTACCAAGATCTATCTACTAGATACAAACAACGGCATATGTATATCCGTAGAGAACAAACCCTTGAAGACCAACAAAGCTTAACGAGTTCGACTCGTGGTTGATGTAGACGATCTCTGCCGATCTCAAGATCGAGAGGAAGTCCTAGCCGCAAATCAAGAAGCGCATCCGCCGCACACATGTTCGAGGCACTGAGCAACCTCCGCCTCGCCTCCAGCGATGCAGCGAAGCACAACTCTTTCTTGTCAATAGCCACTGGAACATGTATCTCGCTAGTCCGAGACCATGGGGGATAAATTCTAGAGGGGAGAGAGATCCTTCATGAGGAGGTGGAGTGAGAGAGAGAGGGGTGCCTTTTATAGGAGTAGGGGGCACCAGGGGGTGGCCGCCATGGGGCTGCCCTTCCTCCTTCATTCATGTGGTGGACACTCCACCACAAAAATCCATTCAAATCCTCTCCACTCAAAATCCCACTCAAACATGCCATTAAATTTCCAACAAATTTAATGCAAACTCTCATTAAATAAAACTCTTTATTTTATTCAGAATTTTGTCAATTACTTTAATGACAAACATTCACAAATAACCCCTGCTAGAATTCTATTTCGATGCATAACCACTTTATGCAATTTCACCAAAACCTGCTTTATCTAGTGAAATAAATTCCTGCGCTTGTTCATTCTTTTTTCGCATGAAACTTTTGCTCCAGCTTGGATGTCGGTTCTTAAGTGTGTCACCCTATGGTTCGTGAATAATGCGGACATGATCGAGACCCTCTGATCAATTAGAAGTGGATCCGAGACCCATACCGACTCCCACATATTCAACGATGACTTTCTTGTGATCGTAACCTTTTATGCTAGTATCTTAATCCCTTTGTTTCACGATATATTACATTTCCGAGATTCGATCATCGGTATCTCCATACCTAGTTTGATCTCAAGTATCGACATGCACTTTTCTCCTTCCTGATATAACATTCTAGTGATCAAATCACTTGCTTGCAAGCTAACCAATGTGATATCACCGAGAGGGCCTAGGTATATCTATCTCACATCGGATGAACAAATTCCACTCGATCGATGGGCCTCAACATAACACTTTATTAGTTCAATCCATCTTTATAATCACCGTTACGGTGTGACGCTTGATGTTATCAAGAAACTCTTCCTGTTAGTGATTGACATGATCTCATGGTCTAAGGATTAGGATCACTTTGTAAGTTGTTATAGCAATATAAGCTCAATGACTTTGATCGTAATGCTATACTTCGATGAATGTTCATCACACCATTACACTAATGTTGTGATCCTCGTTAATAACATCCAATGTCCATGATCAGGAAACCTTGATCATCTTGTTAATCAACGAGCTAGTTTATGAGAGAGGCATAATCGAACATTCTGCTTGTTTATTAAATGTATATGTATTAACGCTCAGATAATACAATTATAGCATGCAAAATAAACATCTAACATATACTTGAATACACATAATAAACACTACATTATTGCCTCTCGTGGCATATTCCTTCGCCTCCCACTTGCACTAGAGACAATAATCTAGTTACATAGTGATAAATCTAACACCCATTGAGTTCGTGTTGATCATGTTTTGATCTAGGGAGAGTTTTAGTCAACGGATCTCGCTACATTGAGATCCGTGTGTACTTTATAAATTTTATATCTCCATCCTTGACATGCTCAAGGATGGAGTGAAACCGCCCTAATATGCTTGGAATGCTTGTGAGACCTTGGCTCTTTGGCATTGGTAATGGAACCATTGTTGTCACAATAGATCACCATTGGGTCCAACGCTGCTTTGTAACCACTCCTAGTTCAGATATGAACCTTCATCCAAACTACTTCCCGAGCCGCTCAAGCAAAGAACATATTCGCCTCCATTGTTGATCCCGCCACCACAGTTGTTTGAGCTCCTCCAACTAACCGATCCGCCATTCATGAGAAATACGATCCGATTGAGACTTAGAGTCATCCGGATCGTGTCAAAGCTAGCGCCAACATAACACTTAGCTTACGAGCTCTTCTTCACCTCCGTATACAAGAAACATATCCTTAGTTCTTCGTAAGTACTTAAGGATATTCTTGACCGCTATCCAAGGTTCAACCGATCCGATTGGTACCTACTAGTCAAACTAATAGCATGTGCCACATCCGTCTTGTACATATCATGGCGTGACATTATAGAGCCTATGGTCGCATCATAGGGACTTTGTCCATTATCTCTCTTTCTTCCGCCAAGTTGCATTTGAGTCTTACTCAATGTCTTGCCTTGCAACATAGGTAAGAACCCTTCACTTCCGTCCATTTTAAACTTCTTTAAAATCTTATCAAGGTATGTACTTTATATAGCCCTATTAGGCGCCTAGATCTATCTCTATAGATATTTATGCCTAATATGTATGACGCTCACCTAGGTCCTTCATTGAAAATTTGTCGCTTAGATAACTTTTAACATCAAGTAAAGATCTATATCATTTCTCGATCAATAATATGTCATCCACATATAATATCAGAAATGCCACATTGCTCCCACTCACTTTCTTGTAAATACAAGCTTCTCCATAAGTTTGACAACCAAACTCTTTGATCACCTCATCAAAGCAGATTCCAACTGCGGATGCTTGCTTCAATCCATAGATGGATCGTCAAGCTTGCACACCTTGTTAGCATCCTTAGGATCAAAACCCTTTGGTTGTATCATATAAAACTCTTCTTCAATATTACCATTGAGAAACACGATTTTTACATCCATCTCGCCATATCTCATAATCGAAATATGCAAGAATTGCTAACATAATCCTAATCGACTTTTAGCATCGCCACGGAGAGAATGTCTCATCGTAGTCAACTCCTTGAATTTGTCGAAACCCTTTATGCATAAGTCGAGCTTTATAGACGGTCACATTACCATCAAAGACGCTTTCCTTTTGAAAATCCATTTGTTCTCCACGGCCTTTCGCCGTGAGGTAATTCCACCAAGTTCCAAACTTGATTTTCATACATGGATTCCATCTCGGATTTCATGGCTTCTAACCATTTATTGGAATCCGTGGATCATCATCGCTTTCATACGTCAGGTCATCATTTTCATCAACTATGAAATTCATGATGTGATTTCCAGCATCGGGAGTCGCACGCGCCCTGCTAGACTCGCGAGGTTTGGTAGTATTCTATTTTGGAGTTTCATGATCATTATCATTAGTTCCTCTTCAACCGGTGGAGCCAACTCAACGACTTTTCGCGCCACGCCATACTTTGAAGAGAAGGTTCAATAACCTCTTCGAGTTGTACCTTCGATTACTCACACCTTCATGAAACTCTTTCTCTAGAAAGGATCCATTCTGGCAACAAAAACTTTGCCCTCGGATCTGTGGATAGAAGGAATACCTAATAGTTTTAGGGTATCCTATGAAGACGATTTTTCCGCTTATGTGTTCGAAGTTTATCCTTGAAGTTTCTTCACATAAACATCGTGATCCCAAACTTTAAGAATGACATCTTAGGTTTGTTTCAAACCACAATTCATACGGTCTTTTCAACGGATTTAGATGGTGCCAAATTTAAAGTGAATGCAGCAGCTTTAGTGCATAACCCCAAAATGACAACGCAAGTCCGCAGAGACATCATAGATCTAACCATATCTAATAAAGTATGATTACGACGTTCACACACCATATTTCATTGTGGTGTTCCTAAGAAAGGTGAAAAAAATTCCACACTCTTTCATGTGAGTGCTAAACTCAGAATTTAGATACTCACCTCCACTTCGGACCGTAGAAATTTGATCTTTCTATTACGATGATTTTCCACTTCATTCGAATTCCTTGAACTTTTCAAAGGTTTCAGACTTGTGTTTCATCAAGTAGATATAACCGTATCTACTCAAATCATCCGTGAAAGTAACAAAATAACGATATCCACCTCGCTACGACACTCATTGACCATACATCGTAATGTATGATTTCCAATTAATCTCAGCCTGCTCCATTGAACCGAAAACGCCTTCTAGTTATCTTGCCCATAAGGCATGGCTCACATGTATCAAATGATTCAAAATCAAGTGATTCCAAAAGTCCATCCGAATGGAGCTTCTTCATGCTTAACGCCAATATGACCTAGACGGCAAGCACATATAGGCGATATATCATCATTAAGTTTAATCCTTTTAGCATCAACATTATGAATATGTGTAACATTATCATCGAGATCTAATAGAAATAAACCATTCATCATCTGCATGACCATAAAAGATTTCATTCATATAAATAGAACAACCATTGTTCTGATTTAAATGAATAACCACTTCATCAAACACGCACCCGATGCAATGTTCATGCTCGCAGCACGGATAACAATTATTCAAGTTTATAACTAATCCTCGACGGCAAATGGAGAGGTAGTGTTCACGGCGATCACATCAACGCTGATCCATTGCCGACACGCATCTTGACCTCACCCTTACTAGCGGTCGCTTGTTCCGCACTCCCGATTCGAAAGTTACAAATATTAGCAACCAACCGTATCAAATACCCAAAAGCATCACAGCACTAGTCAAGTACACATAAATAACATGTATATCATATATACCTTGTTTGCCTTGCCGCCTTCTTGTCTACCAAATACTTGGGGCTTATGCGCCCAAGGCTACCCCTTGCAATAGTAGCACTCTATCGCATTTAGGTCCAACTCGGGTTTCTTTTCCTAAGACGCAACCGCTTGCCGCCTTACTTCCTTCCGCTTTTCCTTCTTGTCTTTCTTGAAACCAATGTTCCTATTGATCATCAACACTTGATGTTCCTTTTATCTCCACTTCGCAGCTTTTAAGCATTGATGTAAGCTGGGAGAGACTTCTTCATGCCTTGCATATTATAGTTCATCACAAAGCTCTTATAGCTAGGTGGCGTAGACGCAGAACACGATGGATGCCTAAGTCAATGGGAATCGATATTCCCAAGGACACAAGCTTATCTACAGAATCGACATCTTGAGTACATGCTCACTAAAGGAGTCAGGTTTCCATCATGCAGCTAAAGAACTTTTCAAGCATTGTGGTTTCTCACAAAGATGTGTGTAAAATCATTTTTAACTCACCCATTGTATCAAATGCATTTCAAACGCTTTCAAGTTTCGCCTAGCCCATACAATATGCCGCAATGAACTGTTGTGGTCCTCCGACGAGTCCGATAGACATTCTTCTCCTCGTGGGAATCTCAAAGGTGGGGTTTAGCTACGCTTCTAGCACATATTGCTTTGTGCAGAGAGGAGAATCATCAAATTCATGGCCCATTCGCAAAGTTGCTACCGTCGCTGCAAGTTTCTTTCTCCATTAACTCATTGAAATTAAAAACAAGTGGTGCCATCTACAACAGAATTTGTAAAGTATAGACTAAGTTTATGATAGATTGAGTTCAACTAATCCATATTACGAATGAACTCCCTCTCAAAAACGACATTCCTCGTGCCTTTTTGGTGATTACATGAACCAAATCCACTACACCAAGTCCCATCATCACGTGAGCTCAGATAGCTTCAAAGGCTAGCATCAAATGGGCATCATATCTACTATATGACTCATGCTTAACCTTTCGGTCCTGTATTCCAAGGCCATGTCTGACATGCTAGGCTCGGCCAAGTTAGAACCTTAGTATTCACGTGTAATCGCTTTTACACCCGAAATATGGTCGTGGATCCAAGAACACCCGATCATCACGTGATGTCTTGGAGCGACGAAAACATAATCGGTGCATACTAAAGGAAGAACACATTCTTTTCTTGATATTTAAATGAGGGATCATCTTTTTTTTTGCGGGTAGGGATCATCTTATTATGCTAACAAAGCGCTAAACAAGCAATATAAGATGCTATCAAATATCACATGTTTATTAGTGGAATGATATGGTTCCCGTGACATGATCTCTATCATGTGCATCGTGGTATGATCACTATCATACCTATATGTAAGTCCAAGGTCTATGGAGATTACACGCTATGTATGTTGTAAGAGTATCATCTCATACTTTACTTACAATATCACCATATCATAACCCCAAATTTCAACAACAATCTAAACTAGACGCCTCTAATTTATCCATTGCAAGTTTTACGTGGCTTAGGGCTTTCGAGATAGAACCGTTTACCTAATGTAACAAGAACCACAACGAGGATAACACAATTGTGGACAACTCGTTGTAAAATAGATATTGACTATAGTAGGAGAGATGACACCGCTAGCCACTTATGCAAACTAGTTGCATGTCAAGCGTGAACAGTCTCATGTGCGAGGACATGTAAAGTTTGTCCGGGCGCCCATCCCACTATGCCACCAATATCCATAATTACAACTAAGGAGCAACAACATGATCATCATCACCCACATACCATATATGTACTACCCGTAAAGCATCTACGACAGATCCGCCCGATATCACCGTAGGGTTCGCAGATAGAAAACAAAAAAATTACGATGTGAACTATGTACCAAGATCTATCTACTAGATACAAACAACGGGCGGATGTATATCCGTAGAGAACATACCCTTGAAGACCGACAAATCTTAACGAAGTTTGACTCAGGTTGATGTAGACGATCTCTGTCGATCTCAAGATCGAGAGTCCTAGCGCCGCAAATCAGCAGCGATCCGTGCTCAAGACACACGCTCGAGGCACTGAGCAACCTCCGCCTCGCCTCCAAATGATGCAAATGAAGCACAACTCTTCTTGCCGAATAGCCACCGAACATGTATCTCACTAGTCCGAGACCATGGGGGGATAAATTCAGAGGAGGAGAGAGATCCTTCACGAGGTGTGAGTGAGAGAGAGGAGATGGGGTGCCTTTACAGGAGGGGGCACCCAAGGGGTGGCCACCGCCATGGGGCTGCACCTTCCCTCCTTCATTCATGTGGGTGGACACTCCACCACAAAATCCATTCAAATCCCTCCACCAAAATCCCACTAAACATGCCATTAAATTTCCACCAAATTTAATGCAAACTCATTAAATAAAACTCTTTTATTTTATTCACAATTTTGTCAATTACTTTAATGAAAAACATTCACAAATAACCCTTGCTAGAATTCTCGCTTCACATGCATAACCACTTTATGCAATTTCACCCAAAACCTGCTTCAAAGATCTAGTGAAATAAATTCTGCGCTTGTTCATTCTTTCTCGCATGAAACTTTTGCTCCTTGGATGTCGGTGTCTCTTAAGTGTGTCACCCTATGGTTCGTGAATAATGCGGACATGATCGAGACCCCTCTGATCAATAATTAGAAGTGGATCTGAGACCCATATCGACCCCACATATTCAACGATGACTTTCTTGTGATCGCTTAACCTTTATGCTAGTATCTTAATCCCTTTGTTTCACGATATATTACATGTCCGAGATTCGATCATCTGTATCTCCATACCTAGTTTGATCTCATCGACATGCACTCTTTTCTCGCTCCGTGATATAACATTCTAGTGATCAAATCACTTGCTTGCAAGCTAACTAATGTGATATCACCGAGGGCCCAGAGTATATCTATCCGCCATCGGATGAACAAATTCCACTCGATCCATGGGCCTCAACATAACACTTTATTAGTTCTCGAATCCATCTTTATAATCACCCCGTTACGGTGTGACGCTTGATGTTATCAAGAAAATATTCCTGTTAGTGATTGACATATTCTCATGGTCTAAGGATTAGATCACTGTAAGTTGTTATAGCAATATAAACTCAATGACTTTGATCGTAATGCTATACTTCAATGAATGTTCATCACACCATTACACTAATGTTGTGATCCCGCTATTAACAACATCCAATGTCCATGATCGTGAAACCTTGATCATCTTGTTAATCAACGAGCTAGTTTATGAGAGAGGCATAACTAGGAACTTTCTGCTTGTTTATTAAACACACATGTATTAACATTTCAGACATTAATACCATTATACCATGCAAAATAAACATCTATGATATACTTGGAATACACATAATAAACACTTTATTATTGCCTCTCGGCATATTCCCTTCAAATACTACAATTATTTCCATCCGAGGTTACCATGGAGTTGAGACATAGTAATCAATGCAAGACAATTCCTTTCAAACGTGAGAGTTTTAACTTTGAGGACTAAGTTTATTTTAAGGGGAGAGTCTGAATATCCCAAAGATTAGAGCTTATGAATAAGCTGAACATAGATGTGTTTATTGCATTCATGCATAGAAAATCTGAATATTTTTACGCTTTTAAATAAAAAACTTGTCAAAGAGTTTGAAGCTTCTCTCAACTTGGTGGAATTGAAGTAGATCATCAAGTTGACCGTGAAAGTTTCTATATGATCTTGCTAAAACCTTATTTTGTAAGGGAGATTTGATCTAAGGGTAGATCAAATGTAATAAAAGTTAACCGTACTATATTACTTAATGGTTCATATTTGATCCTTAAGTAATCATATCCTTGATTTCATTACACGTTCATGAATACCAAGTTATAAATATAACTTAAGTAATAAGAATGTAACAACTAATTCTTGATCTATCTTAATCTCATCTACTTATACCATGAGTATCATGGTAACACTTAACCTTAACTCTTTAGTGAGTTTGAGTAGGAAAGAAACCAAGTCAAGATCATTCATCATATATCTTTCTCTCCATATCAATTCTTATGGAATCCTATCTCAATATATGTTGTTCATCAATGTTGAGTAATCAACTGTTGATCCCCAATTCTTAATCTATCAACTCTAAAACTTTTAGAGAAAGAAGTAATAAGAGATATGTGGTAATGATAGATTTAGATATCATCTATAGGATGAGAGTGATTGGAGGAAATCAAATCAATATGGTAACAAATAAGATTACAAGGATGAATCCTGAAGATAGTTTCCAGTGGTAGTCCTATTGAATCAAGTAGGTATAGTCAATGAATTATATCTCTTAATCCAATAGAGATAAACAGAAGATAATTAAAATACAAATGTAATGTTGTATGGATGGAAGCCTTGTTTAGCCAACTGGAAACCTAAGCCCTAAAGGATCAAAGGATTATAATGATCATGCTTTAGTCACCAAGATTGAATGCTTATATCATGTATAAGTGACATTGGTGGATAAAACATGATTGAACCCTAGTATAGATATGTTATCCTAAGATAGCCATGACAAGTCACCATGACATGATGTGAAGTTTGAATATAAGATAGTATCACTAAGATGAAGTTGGAGTAGCATGAAGTTATTGAAATAATAATATTCCTCTTAAATAATAGTAAGCACTTGAGGTGAAGTAGTTTGATGTATACATCCATTGAAGTAATGATAGTGATGGATGATTAGGAAAGAGTATGAATGGAGTTAGAAGTAGCTACATGTGGGATTGGAGATTATTAGTGGTAAAGTAATTGATATAACCAAATATAGATATGAGAAGATTATGAAAAGCTTTAATGTTAAGCTCATTGCATTTATAAATGGATTTAGAAGAATAAAGGGTGGATAAGAATATTCTTGTGAAGTAAAGCTCATCATGTTAACACATGATGATGAATAAGAAGAAGTAGTATATGAAGGGTTTCGCAGCATAGTAAATCAAAAAAATTCTACGGATGCGAACGAGAAAGCCAAGATCTAATCTAGGAGATGCAAACAACGAGGGGGAATAGATGAGATCTTCATACCCTTGAAGATTCAAGACAAATGGAACGCTCGACTAACGTGGGTGATGTAGTCGCACTCGCTTCTCCTCCTCACGATTCGATCCGATCTAACACCGCAAGTGGCGATGCCTCAGAGAAGCACACGCGGCACCTCGACGCCTCCTTCCTCGGTCCAGCAAGTATGGTGGAGAGACGGATTGATCTACAACGCGACGCGGTGCAAGTGGTGGAGAGTTTCAAGAAGACGGCTTCGCACACAATGGGAGGAGAGAGAGAGAGGGCAGCAGGGCGGCTAGGGCTTGAGGAGGAGGTGTGGGAGGGTGCCCAGCCTTTATATAGAGGGTGGGCGGCCCCTGCCCCTCCCCCAAACCCTAGGGCCATGCCAAGGAGGAAGGAGTGGGGCAAGTCCCCTTCTAGAAGCTCCCTAGGTTTGGGCTGGGCCCTATGGGGCCTGTGCCCTGGCCCAATGCGCTGTGGCACCCCTCATAGGCCCATGCCCCTCTCGGAAGGTGGGGCCACGTTGGTCCCCTTCCCAAGGTTCTAGAAGCTTCCAGACAATACCGATTTACCCAAAACAATTCAACTCCAAAACTGCATTGCCTTATATGAATCTTATTCTCCTGACCATTCCTAACCTCTCGTGATGTCCCTGATCCCATCCGAGACTCAACAAAACTCATAAACCAATTATCCAATCTATCCTAGCCGAGACACATTATGTGTGACCCTTCGGTTCGAGAATATGCGTACATGATCTTCTATCAATAATCAACAACAGTGGTCCGAAACCCATATTGACTCCCACATTCATCGATGATCATATCGATGAACCACGATGCCAGGATTCAATCAATCCCATATATATTCCCTTCGCCTCGCGATGTTTTACTTGCAGATTTGATCGCTTGCATCGCCATACCTAGTTCAATCTCGCTCACGTTAGTACTTTACTGCTCCGTAATCCGATATCACTTTGTGATCAACTCCTTAACCACATGCTTGCAAGCGGTGTTGATATCGATTACCGAGTGGGCCCGAAGTATATCTCTCCGACTTGGGAGGGACAAATACCATCTCGATACATACAACCCAACAGGTACTTTTCGATCACCTGAGAGACACCTTTATGATCACCTTCTCATAGGATGACGTTTGATGATCTCAAAGCTTTCTTCCGATACCAGGGAGTTGTATTATCTCATGGTCTAAGGAATACAATATTTTACATAAGAAAAGCTTCGCAAAGATGAACACGATGACCGATCTAATTGCTCCGCTTAGTTTGGGTCTGTCCACCATATTATTTTCCCAATGATATGATCTCATTATAAATCGACAACTCATGTCTATGGTTAGGAAACCTTAACCATCATTAATCAATGAGCTAGTCCATAGAGGCATACTAGGGACACGGTGTTGTTCATAAACCACACAAGTATTAAAGTTTCCGCTTAATGCAATTCTAGCATGGAATATAAACTTTATCATGAACAAGAATTATAATAATAACATCTTTATTATTGCCTCTAGGGCATAATTCCAACAGTATATCTAGGAAAGGAATTCCTTAGTTAGAAGTCCATGATTGTGAATTAAGGAATATAGAAATTCTTGGTAAACACTAAAACCTAATTCTATACCCAAACCTAATATCCATATCAACTCATTGATTTATCACCTTATGTCCACAATGATTAATAGGAGTATTTTCCTATATCAACTCACTTAAGCACATCTTTGTAATTCTCAACCATCATTATTATATGTGCTTAGGAACTATCTTTATCAAATCTTTCTCATAAGTTAGCCTAGAAAACAATCCCACTATTTTACTTTAAATGGTGATATCATTAAAAATCACACACTTAAATACAATGTGTTTAGCCATTAATCTTTATTCACATCAACAAAAGAATATAAGTATATTAAGTACCCTAAACCCTAGGGTAAGCATTTATAATCTCAAATCTTCAACTCTTAAGTTAGTAATAATAAAATATTTATATTGCTATTTCCTAAATTCATTGGAATAATATTAACCCCATTAGTACCAAATACTTATGAAGGATCACTAAATATAAAAGTTGCCTTAATATTATGTATTAATGAGAATAAATTCTCATTAGTTAGTAGTAATGCATCCAATAATAAGTTTACAATTTTTTGCCCAATTAAATTCATATTAAAGGCCCTCACAAATAATAATAGAAAAAGAATATATATAAAGGAAATAAAGAAAATATCACAATATATAATAAAAGTTCACAAATTGATTCTTAATAACTTTATCGTCGCTGCAAATATTCAAGAATAAACCTCTAAGGAAATTTAAATCAAATAATCAAATTAATAAACCGAAAACAGAAAATAGAAAACAAAAGGTATAAAAAAGAGATAGTCAAGAAACGAAACTCACAACCCATTTCCTCTTCTCTCTATTCAAGTTCTGCAAGTCACACCTAAAACTCTCCGCGCTTGCAGAGCCCACATCGCCCAAGCCAACGTAATGCCTTCGATCCTTTTTTCCTTTCTTCTTCCTCTCGCCAAGAAGCACGTGGCGAAGCCCGATCGCACCATGTCGACCGTCGTTGTCGCGATGCCCGCTAATGCCAAGATCCGCGCCACCGCTTGTTGCCTATAAGTATACCATCGACGCCGGAGATCCTTATCCTCATTCTTCCTCCCAATTTCCTCCGACCAAAACTAAGCTCACGGAGCTGCACATCACCGCCGATCCCGAGCCCCTGGCCTCCCTAAAGGTGCCGGGATTCACCTCGTGGTCCTCGCTTCCCGCATGCCATGGAAGCCAAGACCCTCTATCGGATCAATCGATACCTCACGCCATCGCCAATCATCGCTGCTCGCAATGATTCTCGAAGTCGCCTCCACTCACCGACACCTCCGCGAGCTTCCTGGTGAGTTACCGAGTCTCCCCGTATGCCCCAAGGCTTCAATTGCTTCTTGTATCACCGCCTACATGGTTTCGCGAGCGCCGCAGAAAGATCGCCGCCAACCCTTCTCCGGTGACCAAGATAGGGCCGCTAGTATCCGTGAGAATCGCCTACTGTTAGATTCCTATACCCTCGCCCACGCTTGCCGGGTAACCTGATTCCTCGGCGACCATCTGCTGGCGGTGGACACTGCCGACGCCACAACGATGTCATGCTTGAGTCGTCTCAGGGTTGACCAATCTTCCGAGGTGGAGGCGACGTGGCCCCCGCCCATCGTCATCCTCGTGAGTAGGGATAACTCAAGTAACAAATACATTAATCAAACGGGGTATGCCATGTGGCAACTGGCCCACTGGTCAGTGACCGTGGGTATATTTAGCTTAGGTGCACAATGTCTTTTCTGTTTAGGAATTAAATAAAACCATATTAATTCCAATATAAATAAAATAATTAAATCTTATTTAATTAATAACTTTTATTTTATAATTCAGAAAAATATGTTTAATATATGAAAATTTTCAGAAAAATAAAAGCTACAACTTAAAACTATTTTCAAATATTATTATGATGATTATTTAAATAAATATAATTTAATAAAAGTTGTATAAGTAATAAAACTTTGATAAATCAAATTTTAATATTTATAAATATTAAAAATATAAATAAAATACCAAAAATCTTAGAAAAATAAGAATTATAATTTAAAACTATAATCATGCATTATTATTCCACTTAATTAAATACTTTTTATTTATTAAGTCCTTATAAAATAATAAGTATTATAAAAATCATATCTTATTATTTTTAAATCACAAAAATAAGTGTAATATACCAAAATGATCAAAAAGATAATACCTATATGATAAAAATATAATATGCCACTTTTGAGTTAGATAAAAATTTAAACAACTTTAATAACTTGAATTTAAACCTATTTCCTTAATTAATAATTCATATAAGCTAAATAAAATTTGTTAATAATTATAAAAATTAGTCAATTGAGTTTAATAAATAGTATTAGTATTGAATATTGGTTATGTGCATTCAAAAAGAATGAGCACACTTTAAATACAATTTTATTAAATTATCTCTCAACCATTAATGTAAGTTATTTTATAAAAGGATCCTTATCCAATCTAAAATCTCCAAGAATAATTGTAATAAGATAAAACCATTCCTGCTTTTACTTTAATCACAAGTTTATAAACAAATAAAAACACCATAGTAAGTTCATAAGTAGTGAATAATATTGTTTACTTATTCATATCCTTAACCACACCCTTATAAGGAGATAAATCGCTTTATACAATTATAATGTAAAGAAACCATTACCAACTAAAAATAATGTCATTCTTAAGTAACTTTAAAGAAACATTATGAAGTGAACAAGATATAAGTATAACAAGCATTACACCTAAAGTCCATCTATGTTTTAAAGTTAACTTTAGTCTATAATACTTTAAATAATGTTAAAGACTTTATTATATGCTTTACATTTAACTTTGGTCTGTTATAGTTAATTTATAAAAGTATCTTAATACCAAACCAACCAAGTTAAAAACCAATATAGATAAGTCTCAAATACCAATGCTGACATTATTCAAATGAAGTAATTCTTTCTTATTTAAAGACTATAACTAGAAAGAACACCTCATAAGGTTAACTTAAAAGCTTAAATGCTTCTGCTTAGTTAAGTAAGATTTTCTTCAAATGTTATTCTTTTTGCCACTTCAAACATCAAATGACAATTAATAATAACCACATTACATTAAGCTTTACTTATATACCTAGAATTGTTAAAACTTAAGTTCATTATAAATGTCATCACTTGCAAGGTAAAACTTGAAGATAAGATAATTCTCATATAAGCAGTCCTTGAGTAGAACATCTCATTAGTATATCTTATTGTTGTATGCCATTATGTCTACATGTTATTTCACACATACTCACAAGCCTTAATAAGAAGCACATGTGTGAAACTTAATCTAAAAGGGCAACACATTCCAAAGAAACCTTTCCAGTATCCAAGCCCTAGATCAACGTTATCCTTGGGATTCGCGTTTATCAACTTGCATTACATTACTTATGTATAAAAGCATCTTGCTTCTTTAAACATTAGTCCTTACCAGACCAATGACGCAGATTTTAGCTGTTGGATCTTATATTGTCTTGAAGACCGTGAGTGCATAATCTTGCAATCACAAAAGGCAAGTTCTGACTTGCTAATGTCATTTGATTATTTTCTGTAAACTATTTTACAAATCCAGTGTTGTCATCACCTGCATTTGAAAAAGGTCATAAAACACTATTTTCATAATAATGTGATTATAGGTTATTTACCATGAGGTAATAACCTACTATAAGAGTTCCGGTGGTAAAGGAACATATTATCTAGGACTTAACAACCAATGTCGCCAGTGATTCTTGTGCCGTATATTACGCGTTGACATGAGATTTGGAATGGGACGAAGTTAGTGATCTTTCCTCTCGCATGGAGCCAGATGTGCGGGTCGTGGCTGTTATCACTCGCAGCGTGCATATTAATTGGTAATCGTAGAGGATATGCAGCATATGGGTGGGAGCCCTCAACGTCCCACGATAGTTCCGGCATCTGAACGGTCTGTACAAACCATTGCCGTAATTCAATAGGTGGGCATGGTGTACACCAAGGAGACATGCGGGGTTGCAGAGAAGGCGGTGATTGGCTTGGATCTTAGGTTGGGCCTCAAACGAAGGAAGTATGAACGGGGACATACTCCCGGCCGTGCAACAAAATCTAAGGTCTCTCATGGATAAAGTGACGCATCTCTGCAGAGTGTAAAAACTGTAACTTGTTACTCCCTGTTCCGGGAAGGAGCTGGGAACGCGGCAAGAAAGGAACTCCATGAAAGTTCTGGTAAACCTGTGAAGGCTGACGGACATAGCTTTTCAGAATAAAATCAACCTTTGAAGAAATGTTTATGAAAACCTGCATTGCCTACGGCCTACGGTCTATGGCTGTATATATAGTGCATCAAACACTCCTTTTCTAGTGAACTTGATGAGTACGCTCGTACTCAAAGTATCTTCTTAACCCTTGCTAGGTTCTAAAGCCAGTACATACGACGTCTACATCAAGTTATGCTCCAGGAATCATCACCAGAAGCGAAAGGTCTTCCATGAAGTCAAGAAATTCAACATATACATCAAATCAAGTGAAGACAAAGTTACTGATTATATAGGAATATAATCTCTAGCCATAGAACCTATTTCTCAGAGTATATTGCAATAGCAGAATACTGCACTATTAATTAAAATACTAGTCATAATAGTATGATAGTCTTGAGTTGTCTATTTCTGATTCTTCTTTGTAAGAAGTTTCTTTCTCTCTCTTTAACCTAGAGTGTTCTCTGGATCTTGTGTAAAGAGTTGAGTTGTAACCTATAGTCATGTCTTGTACTGTGTGTTTTGTAGCACTCTAAGGGATGTAATACTAGTGAACGGTGTTTCATTGGTGTTATGTCAACTATAGTGTACTACATCATGCACCGGTATGTTGGGTCACCGCACTTGGTATGCCTATTAGGAGACTCGGTGCTGACATGAACTTGCCCCTAGTCACTAGGGTCCCATCAAAAGATGAGCCCTGATGAGCTAGGCTCACGACTAAGGGGATCAAACGCCCTAATCAACTCCTACCTCTAGCCTCCCATGTATCATATGGGGCTCTACATGCTCCCGTATGAACGCACGCGACTTCGCTAAAGAGATGTCGGTTCTTCCGGCTGCTAGACTGCATCAAGTACCATATGGTGAAGTGGTGGATTTTTGCACCCCAAAATCCTTGGGGGCATAGGTATCCTTGACTCGTGTCGCTTATTGTGGCCCCGCTACTAAAGTCGATTTGGCGATCCTTAGGGATGATGGGGTTCTTTGTTGCATCTCATCAAAGCCAAATACCTCCGAGGTTGGCCCCCTTTAGCCTGCGAGCGTCGTGATGGATCCCAATTATAGCGAGCCATTCAGGACATTAAGAAATTCATTTGCAAGGGGGGCACCTTTAGTATCGGGGATGGGAGAGGGGTGCGCTTGTGGCTGGATCCATGGTTGGGAGTCCCTCTCTATGAGGAATTCTCGACCTTGTTCACTATATGCGCCTCCCCCTCTAAGCTGGTGGTCAAGGATTTTCTAGAGGATCGCTAGAACATCTTGTCCAGTCGAACCTTTAGCCTGGCCGAGGCAATGGAGTATCATAGGCTATGGTCACTACTCCCTACTTCCCTGCCTAGGGAGAGGGACTTGGTCTCCTAGAGACTGACCCCGTTAGGGGAGTTTTCGGTTAGATTGGCCTACCGGGCTCTCTTCCATGGCCAGAGCTAGGTTGGACCACCCCTCTTTGGAAGGATCCCCTTCCCCTTAGTATCCGCATCTTCGTCTGGCAACTCCTCCGAGATCGCCTACCCTCTAGGATGGAGGTGGCAAAGCGTAACGGTCCTGGCAATGGCATGTGCCCCTTATGTGGGACACCGGAGACATGCACCCACATTATGTTCACGTGCACTATGGCTTAGTTCCTATGGAGCTTTATCCGGGATGCCTTGGGTCCTGCGTGCCAGGCCCACGATCTTGGAGAGTTCCTACAGAGTGAGGCGAACGCCAAGGAGGCGCCAATCTTCCGCTAGTGTTCGCAGCTCTCTTGGACCTTATGGAACATGTGAAATAAGATGGTGATTGAGCGGATCTTCCCACCGGTGTCGACTGCTTTCTTTCCTTGTCCACTGCAGAAGGGCTCCCGCCATAGGCAGCGGGACCGAGAGCACTCAAGACACCTCCGGCCCGAGGATGGCGGCGACCCTTCTCGGCCCCAGCCAGGACTCTAGGTCTCGCTGTGTCTTGGTCCTGCCCTCTCGGCGCCGCTTTTCTTTCTCTTTGGGTCATCTTGTGCTAAGACCCCAACGTGTTTTTGTACTTTTTTCCTTTGGCTTCAGCCAACACCGCCCTATGTTGGATCTTATATGTATTTGGATGTTGCTTTATTTATAAAGCGAGGCGGGCCTATTTCGAGGAATGGAACACATGTATTGTCGAACAAAACAACATAGTTGTGTACGTTAGCAAATGTCTCGTAAGTTTAGTACAGGCTAGAGCGTGAAGAGTCGCAAATATGCTAGTTCTTGTTCACCTGGTTGCTCTCGGCGCCTAGGTCAACCCGAGTTAGACCAAACAAAGTGTTCAAAGGAACTTCAGATCAAGAAAACATCCGAACATTTCATCGTATCTGTGCAGACAATTATATCTCATGGTAAGCGTGTAGGTCATCGATTTATAGCCTTTGATGTCAATGAAAGATTCATGGAGGTCAGCTATGTGTAAACTGGTTCTTCCTAGACTTTTGGTGTTCTTCCCAAATCGGATGCCATGGAGTCCGCATTGAATCGGAAACATGCATGGGAACAAAGGTGGTCTTATGGAAATTGATGAGGCCTGGCCTCCGCAAAGTCATCAAGGCTGGATCGAATGTGGGTTGTGGCATGGTGAGTGGCTTTGGCTAAGATCAAGGTGTCACCAGCATCGCAGGATAGGGAACGGGAGGGTAGGGGAGAGAGGGTGAGCGAGAAGGCCAAGAGAGCAGGAGTAAAAAATAAGCTTGTGGAGGACGTCGGAAACAATATTGAAGTGGAAGGGCGACAAAGGATCACCTTGCCGGAGCCCATTTCTACCGTTAATCCAAGGACCAGGAATTCCATTATAGAGAATGGTTTTGCCGTAGTGGGAATGTCATGATCCAAATGCAAGAGGAAACCCTATATTATTGATGCGTGTTGTTGGCAGTTCTTGTTTAGCAAGCATCACCAGTTACTAGTTTCAAGTCTGGAGGTGGGGATACATGTTAGGTAATCACGTGCATATCCGATACGTATTTGAGTTAGTATCTGAGTAGAGTTAGCTCTTCATATTCTAGTCGGATAGCATCAGGTGATAGCCTAGCAATATATATAAACGGGTACACCCCTTGTAAGCAACACCGTGAGTTGAGCAATACAAGAAAGAAAGCAAGGCTCGACAAGAGCCTTTGGCGATAAAAGTTGTTTTGCGTGTGCGTACGTGAGTATACTAGTTAGATCAAAAGAATCGATCGTCTAGAAGTGCGTGCATCTCGGCGGAAGTTATCGGATACGTGCGTGTCGTCTCGTCGGAATTTCCTCGTCGGTGTCGTCGGAAAGTACTCGGCGGCAGGGGCTGTGCTAACAATTGGTATCAGAGCCTCGTGGAGTATCTCCTAGTAACGGGAGGTCATGGCGAAGGAGGTGGCGAGTATTCGGTGCGCTGGTGCGCCGGTGTCGATGCAAGATCCGCGGTACAGCCGCCGACAACTACACGGTCCGGGCGGTCCAGATGGAGTGGGCGAAGGCGCCGACTGGAGGTCGATCCAGCGGCGAAGTTCAAGAAGGGCGCGTTGAAGTACCCAGACCGACTAGCACTCACGGCCATCTGCTCGGTGGTGACAACGGATCCGATGCAACACCTGATCTCAAGAAATCTGCAAAGGAGGTGTGGGATACGCCAAGACGCTAAATCTTGGGCACGAAGGCGTCTGAGGCGATCCCGCAAACCTTGCGTAAGAAGTACGAACTGGAGATGGGAGAAGATGAGACGCTAGACGCTTTTGCTTCAAGGGTCGCTACAGGTCAATGGGATTCATGGACTTGGAGAGAAGCTGGATGAGATCTCTGTGAGGCGCTTTCTCCGTGGCGCCGCCACATTTCACCCGTTGTCTCGGCGATCGAGCAATGCGTTGATCTCAAGACTCTCACGATGGATGATCTAGTTGACGGTTCAAGGCACGACGAGCGGATGAAGATAACCTATGGCGACGCCGAAGTGGATGAGCATCTCATGCCTATGGCTCGAGCGTTGTTCGCCAAGGAAAAGAAGGGCGATAAAGCATCCGGACAAAGGAGTGATAGAGAAGATTCTCGCCAGCAAAAGCATATCGCAGGGAGGACGAGGACAGGCTCGCCGCGGAGGAAGTTTGACATCAAGAAATTAAGATGTCATAAGTGCGGCGAGCTCGGTCACTTCAAAAAGGATTGCAAGAAATCGTCAAGGAGAGGGCTCTCATCGCCAGAAGGAGATGATGATGGACCGATGATGCCGATGCTCAAGTAATCGAGCTGAAGGATGAGGAGGATCCTCCATCACCGGTAACGGAGATTGTGGCAAGTGGATCACGATCATCGTGTGGATCACGAGCAACGGAGTGTCCGTTTCTACGTGAAGCCACGCTTGAGGCGAGTGAAGCTCGTAATCTGATCATGGCGGTCTATGCGTTGAAATTTTGCAGAACTCCGTCCGCAATAAGTTATTCATGCTTTGTGGATGATCATAGTAAATACATGTGGATTGTGTTGCTGAAAAGTAAGTATCAAGCACAACAAGCATTCGAGAAGATCAAGGAAGCCGGAGAGTTTAAGGTGGAGGAAGATAAGAGCTCTACGCATTGATCAGAAGGCGAGCTGCATCAAACCGTGTTGACCATGGCACGGAGGATGATGAAGAGTAAAGGTTTGCCAGAAACTTCGGGTGAGGCAGTCAATACGGCTGTGTATTTGCTAAACATGGAACCAACTGAGAGTGGAGTTGGTATGACTCAGATGAAGCATGGTACGGACGGAAGCCCTCGTTGATCATCTTTGTACTTTTGGATGTGTGGCGATAAGGTGAATCGAGTACTCCAATGATCATGACAGGCTATGAAGGCTCGAAGGGATACCGTTTGTGCAACCCCTATACCAATAAGGTGGTTTTCACGGACGACGTAGTCTTTGAGGAAGAGAAATCATGGAATTAGGGCTCCAAGGAACCGAAATATTCATCTTTTCACATCACGTGGGATCTTGAGTATGAAGAAAATATGGATCAACCAAGCTTATCTTTGTCAGCAAATTCAGACCCAAAAGAGATTGAAGGCCTAGGGGGTGCTCCAGGCGTGGACACCAGGCCAGAAGCACTAGGGATACTCCCAGAAGAAAAAGTGTCCGGAGAAAAGGCTAGTCCGTGGTCAGAAAAAACAGAGCTAGAAGGTGTTGTGTTTAGCTCATCATCTTCTAGTACAGGAGGTGATGATCCACGTGAAGAGCTTGGGGAAAAGGAGTGTCCAGTAGTGAAAGGGCCATGTGATATGGTGGTGAGTCAAGAAATTGGCTTAGAAATAGGCATGCAGGATACGCTGCATGTAGAGCCGTTGGCTTCAGGAGCTCTACGTGGAGGCACACAAGGTTCAGAAACTGAAGAAACAAGCGCGTTGTCGGACGCAGAAGAGTATGTCGCAGAGCCTCCGACTGCACTGGAGATGAGACGACTACGACCGATGCAAGCACGCATGAGAGACGTGCTGGACTACTATCCGAAGAAAGAATTTTGGACGGTAAATTATCTGGTGAAGATGGAGTAGGAGAATCAATGTTTGTTCATCAAGAAACCGATGAAGATCGAAGGCACAGTCATGGACGATATCGACAAGGAGGACGCGGAAAAGAAGGACGCGGACGAGAAGGGTCGACGTGAAGCCATGGAGAAGCCGGCGAAAGCAATGTCAATGACATGGGTGCCAAGGAAGGGGACGGCGAAAGCAATTCCGAGGAAGACGTCGGCGAGGAGCAACCGGCGCATTTGGGATCCAGGTCGAAGCAAGAGTAATACAACGTGATTAGGGGGTGATTGTTAGGTAATCACGTGCATATCCGATACGTATTTGAGTTAGTATCTGAGTAGAGTTAGCTCTTCATATTCTAGTCGGATAGCATCAGGTGATAGCCTAGCAATATATATAAACGGGTACACCCCTTGTAAGCAACACCGTAAGTTGAGCAATACAAGAAAGAAAGCAAGGCTCGACAAGAGCCTTTGGCGATAAAAGTTGTTTTGCGTGTGCGTACGTGAGTATACTAGTTAGATCAAAAGAATCGATCGTCTAGCAGTGCGTGCATCTCGGCGGAAGTTATCGGATACGTGCGTGTCGTCTCGTCGGAATTTCCTCGTCGATGTCGTCGGAAAGTACTCGGCGGCAGGGGCTGTGCTAACAATACATTCGGAACTCGGAAGCATGTATATTTGATTCTTAGCTACAAAAATGAGAACAAACAAGTATTCTACATGTCTGACAAGGACGACTGAATTACGCCCAAGTAACATAATGAGAACAAAGTCCTTCAATATTTTTCCGTTTGTAATATAAGATGTTTTAGGTTTGTGAAGAAAATGAATCTAGACTTATTTTAGTATGTAGGTTCACTCAACTTTTGGATGAATCTACACACTAAAAAAAGTCTAGATTTATTTTCTTCACAAACCTAAAACATCTTATATTTTGAAACGGAGGGAGTAGAAGGTGACACAGTTTCAGTCGTGTACAGCTAAGCCATACCACTTGCATAATTAAAAAAGAAAAGCATCTATGCTGTATTCGCAAAAAAAAGAGGATCTATGCTGAATGCGTACGTGATCTCCATGATCAAACATCGGTTAAGTTCAAGGAGACGAGACAATGCCATAGCTGCAAGTAGACAATATAATGCTGAAGAAACCGTGAGATAGTTGACTAATGAAATTTTCCTCTCCACAATTAAAGCTTTGTTCCTGACAAAGTTTGCCAACTTGAGAGAGACACCAATGGTTTAGGAAATATACCTTGACTTCTTGCCATGGATGGAAAATTATGAAAACACCAATGGATTATGGTGCTATATTTCAGGCGCAGCTATAACATTGTGGCCCGCCCCTGCTGTTCAATTTAACAAGAAAAACGATTCAGCCCGAGTGGTCTCCATGACCAAACAAAATTCAGCAATCTAGCTAGCGTGAGTGGGTGATCATGCCACCACCATCTCCTAACCAACTATAAGTACACCAGGCATACCGCTTCTGTTCCTCACACCTCCCATTCCCATAGCCAAAGCCAAAGCCAAAGCAGCCATTCCAAGAGGTTGTTCACCAGCAAGAAGCTAGGCAGCGATATGGCCCTAGCAGCGCACACGAGGGTAGTGTTGCTGGTGGTGGCGCTCTCTGTGCTGGGGCTGGCCACCGGCGGCCTCGCGCAGCTGAAAAGCGGGTTCTACACGGGCAAGTGCAGCGGCAACGATGTAGAGACGATCGTGCAGGGTCTCGTCAAGGCCCGCGTCGCCAGTGACGCTTCAATCGTCGCCCAGCTCCTACGCCTACAGTTCCACGAGTGCGCCGTCAATGTACGTGTTACTATTCTAGTGCTTGCAATTGCATATGCGCGCCACCATTGATCTTCCGCATATGAATCTAAATGATCTGTATGGTATAGGGCTGCGACGGCGGGCTTCTGGTCGACGGTCCCGGGACGGAGAAGACGGCATCGCCGAACCTGAGCGTGAAGGGCTACGACCTAATTGCGGCCATCAAGACGGAGCTCGAGAAGCGGTGCCCCGGCATCGTGTCCTGCTCCGACATCGAAATCCTCGCAACGAGGGATGCGGTCGCCCTGGCCGGTGGGCAGAGGTACACCGTGCGCACAGGGCGGAGGGATAGGCGACGGTCCAGCGCTACCGATGTGAGGCTTCCGGGAGCAGAGGACACGGCCACACAGGCAACCTCTTACTTCGGCGGCCTCGGTTTCGACCAGCTGGAGACGGTGGTTCTCCTAGGCGCACACACGGTGGGCGTGACACACTGCAGCAAGATCAAGAGGACACGTCTTTATAGCTACGGTGGCAAGACAGGCGCAACGGACCCGAGCTTGCATCTAGATGACGCACAGGTGTACAAAAAATACGTGTGCCCTAACACGGCAACATCGGACAACAACATCCTGTACCTGGACGTCCAGTCGAGCGTGGCCAAGCTGGACAACAGCTACTACAAGAGGCTACAGGGAGGCCACGGCGTGCTCTCCGTCGATCAGAACCTCTACGCCAATGGCACGTCCACCAAGTGGCATGTCGACAGGCTCGCCAACACAAATGACTTCTACTGGCTCTTCCCAAAGGCGCTCGTCAAGCTCAGCGAGATCAACGTGCTTACTGGCACGCAGGGAGAGGTCCGCAGGGTGTGCAACAAGTTCAACTGATGGGCCGTTAGTTCTTCTCCAACCACGTTCATGTGTGACGACCGAGACTTCATCAAATTATATTCCTTAATTTCGGATTTGGTTATCTCAATCGATGCTCTATCTCATCTGTTTTCCTCTCTCATTTTGGTTTTGGTCGAATTGAATTACTACTTATTTTTTTATTCCATGTCCGATTCAATTATTTGCGTCCTGGTTGTACATTCTTTTTTGTCTTACGAAGATCATGAAGAAGATAATTGATGTCGTCCATACATCCTATTCCCATAGAAGAGATCATGAGCATCATCATATGCGCATCTGTATTCATTACATGGACATTATATCTTCGATCTGTTGCAGAACATCTTCAACTTAAAATGTTCATCAAGGTTGAGTGCAGCGAGCTAAAACTAAATGGGAAACATGCCAACTAAGGATAAAAGCAGTGGCGGAGCTAGAGCATGGTGGATCATGGTGCACACATGGTGCCACACCAAGTAAAAACTTTGTTTCGGATGCACACGTGGTAAAAATCTGTCATTTAGCAAAGAAAATAGAATTTTCCCTGGGTCCTGTGCACCACCTTGCCACTACATGGATCCGCCCCTGGGTAAAAGCAATATGCAAAATAACGATTCAGGGTTATCTCATCCACATTGATTGCGGATAAATCACATAAACCTGCTGGCACAAATAAACTTGCAAGATTCGATCTCCACATTTACTTAATAGACCACCCCAACCGCATAAGACTATCCAGTTCTCCTGTAGTCGGCTAAGATAGACACGAGTCAGTATCATATTCAAGCCTCGCTCAGAGGAGCATGACAGGAAAAAAAACCTAGCCCGACCCAGCCTATGGCGTTGAATATGAGGGTAGCGGCTGTAGGCCTACGTGCTGCAACATGGTGGCGGGGACTTTACGGACCTGCCTTGGGTCTGGCCGGGCATTCAGCCTAGTGTGTCCTTGCTACCGCGCCCGGTTAGCACCCGTCATCGCCGGTGGAGGATGCCCTCCAGCTGGCTTTGCGGCTGCCGCCCTCCGGCTTCCAGTAGCCATGTCTGCTCTTGCCGCTGCGTTCGTCCGGTTACCGCCTTTGGCGGTGGAGGTTGTTCCCTCCCACGGGGTTGCGGTACCGCCGCTCCTTTCCTATAGCTCCTTCCTTCCGGTCCGGCCGGCCTCGCAATGTTTGCTACGGGGAGACGGCGATGGTGTTTTCAGGACCGTCTTGGTGCATGTTGGTGGACGGCAAGATTGGAAGAGCGCTTCGGACTGGCCGGGTAGTGGGCTCGGCGGGCCGAGAGAAATCCATGTTGGTGTTGCCGGCACCAACGCGGTGACGTTTGCGGGCACCACCTTCCTTGTGCAGGGCGTCGGGTGTACCCCTTCCCCCCCCATTCCCTTCCGTGTACCGGGAGAAATCCTAGGACCTGTTCAGGCAACAGCGTCGTCGTCGTCGCCCCCCATTCTTGAAGGTGTTGCTTGGTACACATATGAGTGTGGTGGGAATTCTCCGGAGGGCACATCGATTGCGAGTCATTAGCACTTTTGTCGATCCGATGCCGTTGGCATATTTTCTCTTTTCTTTCACTTATTTTCTCTTTTGGGCTTGGTTGTGCTGTCTGTTCCAGCAGTGGTCTCGTGCTTGTATCGTTTTGTGTTAGTTGCTATATTAATATAGTGAGACGAAAGCCTAATTTGAGGCAGTTGGCTAAACTTTTTTTTTTGAATATTGTCAAGTTCCATCATAAATGTTTTGCATTTTATTTGCTTCGTCCCCGCTTATTTTCTTGCCAAGGGTCAGCCATTTTACTCATTAACATGACATATCTTGTTGTATTGTCTGTCTTCTCTAGGCATTTTCCCATGTACTGTTACTCCTCTTCTTTGAATTTAGCAGCCCATCTGGGCACTATGTATTGCCCCGGTATTTGATTCATTCCAAACTGTGTGAAGAAAGTTTAAAAATGTGACAGCACAGTATTCCATCTCTGGCAAACTTTGCACATTGGCATATGAAAGCATTGTTGCCAGGTTAAACTAACACTTCAAAATATTTTCTATCAAACTCTTGGTTCTGGTAGTTGAAAAGATCTGCTTGATGTCTGCCCTCGTTGATCTGGACTGGAGAGGCGGGTTCCGGAAGGCTCCGCCGGCGAACTACCATGGTCATATCATGCCTGGAGATTGTTTTCTGGCCGTTTGGTTTCAGCGGGAGCGTTGCGAAGCTCTGTTGTTTGTTTCCACCAAGTGCCATTTTTAGAGCCATGGTGAAGTCAGATGCGAAGAATGTCAGGAAAGCGGAAATATGAGGGTAGCGATGGTGATTTTAGTTCTTGTGGCGACGGAGATTTTGCTGCATGATCTGGGACTCGTTGCAGCGACTGTTGGCCAGTCTTACCTTGCAGGGTGAAAATCCAAGGACTGGCCTTAACTGGTTGTGCCTGACAATGACCTTGTTGAAGGCATTGTTTTTTGAGCGAGGACTTTCTCCAGGGTGAAAACCTATGATCTTTGATCGGGCAACAACGGCGCCTGGGCACTGTTTCCTTCTTGAAGGCGTTGTTATTGGAGTGGAGGACTACTGGTGTTGTTCTGATGGTTTCAGTGTCGTTGTTTTGAGGATTAGGTCTCTGTAGCGGGACTTTTCTTTTTTTATAATTATTTTTTCTTTTCTTTTGGGCTGTGTGCATCCATAGGGCCGCTAGGGCATGCGTTGTTACAGAGGCTGGGTGTAATTGGTATCCCTGTGATATTAATATATACTCTTTTCCAAAAAAAAAGTTGAAAACCTTCTCCAGTTGATACACATGCCCCTTTTGTACCTCCTTCACATTGAATGTTGTAGAATGAAGTAGTTTTCTCTGTATTTTCAGGAATATTTGCCTTGTGTAAATATTAGATGCATTATCTTTTCTGTTGGCTGCAATAAGAAGCATGAAGGTACACACTATAGGAAAACTAGATAGTGCCGAGGGCCGGGATACTACGCCGACGGCCAATTGTCAGGGCCCTCGGCGTAGGTCCCTTCCTAGCCCAGGCCAGCAGGCCAGCCCGCCTTGGCACTGAAATGCCGTCGGTGTAGCCTAGCTAGGCTGAGGGAGGCCCTCGGCGTAGCTACCGCCCGTGGGACGGCGTTAAGGCTACACCGACGGTATTGTCCTCGTCATAGATTTTACAGCTGTGCCGATGGTAATGTGCTCGGCATTGGAAGATGTTCTTAATACACCAGTTCCTGGTTGTTGTTTATCTTTGCCATCCATTTTATATGTCTTCTTTTATATCTCCTCATATCTTTCGATGAACTACTCAACACTAGTGGAAAAAGGGCCATCCGCTCGCTACCTCGAGCATTAGTCGGTTGCCACCAACCGACTAATGCTAGCACGCCTCCGGTTCGAAAGGACGGGGCGGGGCATGTCCCGTTGGTAGAATGTTCCGGTTGGAGCCACCAACCGGGACTAAAGGTTTGGCCACAGCCACGTGGCGTGGCACACACCTTTAGTCCCGGTTGCTGACTCCAACCGGGACGTATTCTCCCACCCTCTATAAATGCAACGCCCCAGCCCCCTCTGCCTCCACTCAGATTTTTCTCTTGGTGCAAGGTTGTGGCATCCCGCAAAACCACTACTAGAAAATCGCGTTGAATTTGTGCATTGCATCGTCATCATCATGCATTGTTTGCATAAAACTATTTTCGCAAAGCCGTTTTGTTTTCTAAACGCCCCGTATTTTATTCAAACGCCAAAACCCGGGTCTCCGGAGTTATTTTTGTTTGTTGCTATCGGGTTGCAAACGGCCCGTTTAGAATAAATAAAAATTTAAATTATTTTAATAGGGGCAGTCGAACGGGCCGGTTTAGCCCGAACGACCGCCCCAGATTTAAATCGGTCCAACTGCACCCGCCTCCTAAATCCTAAGTCTACCCAGCTTCCTACCCACCCCAGCCTCCACATCACTCCTACCTATCAGGACACGCCACCTCAGCTCCCCCTCTCCCTCACCCAATCAATCTCTGCCACTTGTCCCTCCCTCTCTCTCCCTGGACCCTCTCAACCCACCAAACGCACCCAGCACACTACACCCACACAACCCCCAGCCTCTCTTTTCCCCCCTGACGCGCGGGCCCAGCCCCACGTCCCCGTCCACCCACCAGCCCTGCCCCAGCCGACAGCCCCCTGTGCAACCCTGGCCCACGCGGGTCCCACCCCGCGGGCACCCCCACCGCTCGTCCTCACCCTCTCTTCTCCCTCTTCCCCCCCCGCGCGCGCCTCTCTCCCTCTCTCTCTGCTGCAGTAGGCTCCCTCCCACGGTGCTTTCCACCTCCCGGCGCTGCCCTCCCAAGGCGGCCCGCCGCCCATCTCTCCGCCTCAAGCCCGGGCCGAGCCGCCGCCACTGCCGCCCTTCACCGCCTCGCTTGGCCGGCGCAGCCCGGCCTGCTGTTGCCGAAAGGCGCTGTGCCGTAGCCGCCTCCCGCTGCCTCGACCTTCCCGCTGCAGGATCCGCCCCGCTCCGCGCGGCCCGGCAAGCCACCGCCTGCCCGCCTCGCAGCTGCGGCGCCTCGCGCATCTCACAGATCTCGCCGGGCGAAGCTCGCCGGCTGCCGCCGCCGTAACCGCCCATCATCGCCGGCCAAGCTCCTCCGCCTGAGGCTCCGCGCGTCCTCCGCCGAGTTCGCGCGTCCCCTCTCGCCTCCAGAGCCCTCCGCGCGCCTCCGCTGCGCCGGCGCTTTAGCGCCCGCATCGCGAAGCCGCTGGCCACCTGCCGCTTCGACGCTGCTGCCGCTGCTCCGACGCCCGCGCTTCGCCGCCTGGTGCCCGCTGCTCGCCGGCCGCTGTCGGCCTTGTTGGTCGCCGTGTGTGCAGAGTACCATGGGTGCTCGTATCTGTAGGCCTTTGTTCCGTTGTTGGTCGCGAAACCGTTGGGGTACAGGGATTCGGAGGAGGTGGTATTTAAGACCGTTGCCGACAAGATCGCCATCCGGAACCAAGTGCGAACCCGCATCGCCTTCATGTACTCCTTCACGGATGCAACGAGACCTTCGACGCGAACACCGAGATCTCCACCGACCGCCGAGTGCTACTTCAAGTCCGAAGGACGCTCGCCGAGAACTCGAACGCAAGTCCACCGGATCTATGGCGAGACCCGAGCCCAACCGAAAACCGAACCGCGACACTCCAAGATCTCCTCACGGACGCTTCCGGACCCGACGACCGCCAAGATCGCCACCGTTCAACAAGTGCTCCGCCGGACACCAATCGCCTCAACGCCAAGATCTTCGTAACGACAAGTTCTGCCCCGGACATCGAGCACCCGGATGCGCCAAGATCTACCCCGATACCCGAGAACGGAACCGTCGAACCCTGGACCCTGTCGAACCCCGAACCCCGGAACCCCAAGATCGTCGATCCCCCTCATGTGTGAACCCCTTATCCGAGAACCCTATTTTATAACATAATAACAACTTGTCGCATAATAATTGTCATTCTCGCATGCATATCTCAGGTTTGGGGCCTTATGCCGATTCACCTAATAAATAAATATGGGGCCCATATGCGGGCAAATCTGGTCTCATATCGGCCTCATTTAAACTTGGTAGCGAACCGGTATTTCATCTTGCCTTGTTATAACAACATTTAATTTGCGGGGTAATTAAATAACTTGAACAATACAATCAGTTGTCGGGACCCCGGTTCCACTTAATATGACCTAATTGCATCGCACCTTTGCCATGTCATCCATCATACATGCATCATGCCGATCTTCTGCCGTTTTATTTAATATCGCATCCGGTGTTATTCTAGTGTTTTGCTTCTTCGCGGATAAGGCCGATGAGTTGATGTGAGCTTCGCCCCGATCTTCGGATGAACCTTCGGCAATGTTTTCAAAGCAGCATCTCCTTTCTACCTATCTTACTTTTATAGTATTTATTCCCTCCTGTTGATCTATTGCTATCTGGTTATGATGCTCTAGTTTTCCGACCGTGATAAACCTTGCAGCCCTATATTGCCTTGGACACACCCTATTACCGTTGTTTGGTAGATAGTTGGACTTATGCGTCAGAGTTGCTTGCTCAAGTGCGATGTGTGTCATCATATGCCACAGGGGTTGATGTATTGCCGCATGTTGATGTTGGAGATGATTCTAGTTTTACTTATCGTCACTTTAATTTCTGTTTAACAACTAAAATTTAAATAAGCAGAGGCATCGGTGGGTGATAGAAAATATTGGTCAACGCCCACTTGTGTCCCGTAAGACCCCGAGTACTTGATACCTGTTCCTTGATTTTTGCGCGCTATCCACATCCGGGAGGTATATGGGACCCCCCTGAGCCAGAGCTTGATTCAGTCTTATTTCTTGGGGCCACAAACTAGTTTGAGGTTTTATTACGATCCTGTACTTATGCCATGCTACTTTCTGTATTTAATTTGTGTGAGGAGCACATTGTACTGTTTAGGATAATGGCCCGATTCCGCGGTGTCGACAAGCCCAGCCACACTTTCGGGTTCCCAGTCGTTCACAGCCGTCCCCATAACCTTGAGGCCGTCTCGGAGCTTGCTTACTCCGCTATGGATCTACTTAAGGGTGGCCTCAAATATTTCTCAATCCTGTGATTGTTCACCGTGAAAGCCTCGTTGGGTTTTGATTTGGTTTTTCCGAGGTTGATCGAGCGTGTGTTGCTATTGGTGCACCCGCCGGGTAAAACTTTCAAAGCCGTGTCCGGATATGGACGACTTGGAGCACAAGATTCGATCATAGACAAGCATAACTAAAGTTTACCGCTGTAAATTTGACTTATAATGACTAGTAATCAGCCTCACTATAATGGAATGGCTAATTAATACTGCCCACAATTGCTTGTTTGGTTGTCGCCATGCAAAGGTATCGACTAGTAAGCATTGCAACTACAATGAATTGGCTGAATAAAAGTACCAAAACTGCTGGTTTTGGGTTTATCACATGCTATCTCAGATATTAGTAATTGTTGCAACTATAACGGAATGGTTAACTAAAAGTGCCCACCGCTTACTTTATCGGACGATTATCTAAATCGACTAGTAAAGTGCCACCACTATAATCGAATATAAACCGCCAACCGTGAGTTCCTGTTGACTTCCTCGTTGGACTCGAGGGGAAACACCAGGATGGGTTTGTTTGGTGTTAGCTTCAGGTTGATCCGGATAGGTCATTCTCACCTCTCTAATAACCGGGCTTGTATCGAGTCTCTATAGGTTGTTTAGTGCATCTTTGCCGCCGCTTGATCCACCATACCTATGTAGGCGAGGACCGCCGATTCTAGCCTCGGCATCGCCTCAAGATCGACGCCCTTCTTTGTTTTCCTTTGCCCTGTCGCACCCCTTTGTTAAGCAGGTTTTTGAGATCGACGTTAGCGGGTTACCCTTCCGCTTGGCTCAGGGTAATGGACGCCATTGGTTATTCTTCGTGGCTCTTAGCCCCATTTGCTTCTTGTCCGTAGTGGACGCTCCACTATTTTCAAGGTGATTTGGATCTTTGTATATTATATCTGTATTCTTGACTCTTTGAGTCATTTATATATATCTGCTCAGGGTCCCATCGAGGACTGTTGTGTAATGTTATTACCTCGCTTTCCACCCGCACGAAAGTGCTCGGTGGCACCTTTGAATCGCTTTCTATGCGGGTTTGGTGAATTTTGCCCAAATTTGCATAGGTCCGATTCGAGGTGTTACAGAGTGGTATCGAGCTCAGCAGTTGATATTCACAAGTCCAAATGAGGATAACCTAGCTAACGGCCGAAGTAGAGTGTCAAAACTATTTTGTAAAAACGGTTGGATAGTTCTGATTAGGTCTGATTTTACTCCTTACCCCTCTGCTGTTTTCCTCTTATCTCTACGTGTTTTGAATCCGCTCTCTTCTCTTTCTTCGAGTCCAGGACTTCTCGTGGTTGGGTTTTCCGTCGTATCTTTAGGGTTTCGCTTCCTTCTTCGATAACGGTGTTGCGACATCTGGTCTCCATGCTATCCGAGGAATCCGTCTACTGCGGTATCATTCTTTGTTCCTTGTTTGTGCTTTCCGGTGTTTTTCCAACGCGACGACATCGTCTACGCCAGATCCGATGCAGAGTCCGCATCACTCCTTTGTTCCGAAACTCGCTTGTCGAGATCTTCAGTCTGAATCCGAGAGTTGGTTGCATAATTCGCCTATTCGTGTGCAGAGTAATGGTTTGGGTGCGCGATGGACTGATCACCATCCGACTACTCTTATCATTCGCTCTTGTACATCGAATCGGTGGGTCCCGCGATTTTACTCCGTTCACGGAAGTTAGGGGTGGCTTTATTTGTTGATGCCTCTACCTTCGATCTCTTGTTCCGGAGAGTCCTCTCGACGATCACGGACAACGACCTCTTGTTAGTGGTGTCGAGGATCTACACGGCGAGAAGACGCAGACGACCTTCCTTCCGGTATCTTGAGGCGGATCTCGAGGGCGAGATCCCTTGTTAGTGGTGTCGAATTGTGGCATCCCGCAAAACCACTACTAGAAAATCGCGTTGAATTTGTGCATTGCATCGTCATCATCATGCATTGTTTGCATAAAACTATTTTCGCAAAGCCGTTTTGTTTCTAAACGCCCTGTCTTTTATTCAAACGCCAAAACCGGTCTCCGAGTTATTTTTGTTTGTTGCTATCGGGTTGCAAACGGCCGCTTAGAATAAATAAAATTTAAATTATTTTAATAGGGCGAACGGCCGGTTTAGCCCTTAACGACCGCCCCAGATTTAAATCGTCCAACTGCACCCGCCTCCTAAATCCTATGTCTACCCAACTCTCTACCCACCCCCAGCCTCCACATCACTCCTACCTATCAGGACACGCCACCTCAACTCCCCCTCTCCCTCACCCAATCAATCTCTGCCACTTGTCCCTCCCTCTCTCTCCCTGGACCCTCTCAACCCACCAAACGCACCCAAAGACACTACACCCACACAACCCCACCTCTCTTTTTCCCTCGACAAGGGCCCAGCCCTCGTCCCCGTCCACCCACCAGCCCTGCCCCAGCCGACAGCCCTCAGGTAACCTCCCACGCTGGTCCCACCCCATGGGCACCCCCCACCGCTTCTCACCTCTCTTCTCCCTCTTCCCCTCTCAAGGCTTCTCTCCCCTTCCTCACTGTGGTGCTCTCCACCTCCAGCGCGCTGCCCATCTCCGCGGCAGCCGCCCCATCTCCTCCCGCCTGGCCCGCCGAGCCCCGCCTCCGCCACTGCTGCCTCCTTCACTGCTTCTCGCCATGGCGCAGCCAGCCCCTGCTGCCGAGCTGCGCCAGGCTGCAGCCGCCCCGCTGCCTCCTCGACCTTCGCCGCAGATCCGCTCGCCATCCCCGGCTGGCCAAGCCACCGCCCGCCTCCCTGCAAGGCGCTTCCGACCTGCGCATCCTCACAGATCTCGCTCACGGGGCGAGCTCCGCCGCCGCCGCCGCCGTAACCACTCCATCATCGCTGCCGGTAAGCTCTCCGCCTCATGAGATCCCTCGGTCCCTCCGCCGAGTTCGCGCGTCCCTGCCTCGCCAGAGCCCTCCATGGCGCCTCATGCTGGCGGCTTGGCGCCGCAGATCACGAAGCCTGCCGCCTACCACGCCGCCGCCGCTGTTGCCGCTGCGGCTTGACGCTCCGCGCCGCTGTCTGGGCTGCTCGCCCGTCTGCTCGCCTTGTTGGTCGCCGTGTGTGCGCAGTACCATGGGTGCTCGTGTATCTGTGCTGCCTTTGTTCCGTTGTTGGTCGCGAAAACCAGTTGGGGTACAGGGATTCGGAGGAGGTGGTACTGTTTAAGACCGTTTCGTCGACAAGATCGCCATCCCGGAACCAAGTGCGAACCCCGGCATCGTCTTCATGTACTCCTTCACGGATGCAACGAGACCTTCGACGCGAACACCGAGATCTCCACCCCGGACCGTCGAGTGCTACTTCCCGAAGTCCGAAGGACGCTCTCGCCGAGAACTCGGAACGCAAGTCCACCGGATCTATGGCCGAGACCCCGAGCCCGAACCGAAAACCGAGAACCGCGACACTCCAAGATCTCCTCACGGACGTTTCCGGACCCGACGACCGCCAAGATCGCCACCGGTTCAACAAGTGCTCCGCCCCGGACACCAATCTCTGCTCCCTGAACGCCAAGATCTTCGTAACGACAAGTTCTGCCCCGGACATCGAGCACCCGGATGCGCCAAGATCTACCCCGATACCCGAGAACGGAACCGTCGAACCCTGTACCCTGTCGAACCCCGAACCCCGGAACCCCAAGATCGTCGATCCCCCTCATGTGTGAACCCCTTATCCGAGAACCCTATTTTATAACATAATAACAACTTGTCGCATAATAATTGTCATTCTCGCATGCATATCTGTGGGTTGGGGGCCTTATGCCGATTCACCTAATAAATAAATATGGGGCCCATATGCGGGCAAATCTGGTCTCATATCGGCCTCATTTAAACTTGTGTAGTGAACCGGTATTTTATCTTGCCTTGTTATAACAACATTTAATTTGCGGGGTAATTAAATAACTTGAACAATACAATCAGTTGTCGGGACCCCGGTTCCACTTAATATGACCTAATTGCATCGCACCTTTGCCATGCCATCCGTCATGTATGCATCATGCCGATCTTCTGCCGTTGTATTAAATATTGCATCCGGTGTTTATTCTAGTGTTTTGCTTCTTCGCGGATAAGGCCGATGAGTTGATGTGAGCTTCGCCCCGATCTTCGGATGAACCTTTCGGCAATGTTTTCAGGCGAGCATCTCCCTCTTTCTACCTATCTTACTTTTATAGTATTTATTCCCTCCTGTTGATCTATTGCTATCTGTGTTGCGATGCTCTAGTTTTCCGTACCCGTGATAAACCTTGCAGCCCTATATTGCCTTGGACACACCCTATTACCTGTTGTTTGGTAGATAGTTGGACTTGCGCGTCGTAGTTGCTTGCTCAAGTGCTGATGTGTGTCATCATATGCCACAGTGGTTGATGTATTGCCGCATGTTGATGTTGGAGATGATTCTAGTTTTACTTATCGTCACTTTAATTTCTGTTTAACAACTAAAATTGAAATAAGCAGAGGCATCGGTGGGTGATAGAAAATATTTGCTCGAACGCCCACTTGTGTCCTAAGACCCCGAGTACTTGATAATTGCTCTTGATTTTTATGCGCTATCCACATCCGGAGGTATATGGGACCCTGAGCCAGAGCTTGATTCAGTCTTATTTCTTGGGGCCACAAACTAGTTTGAGGTTTTATTACGATCCTGTACTTATGCCATGCTACTTTCTGTATTTAATTTGTGCGAGGAGCACACTGTACTGTTTAGGATAATGGCCCGATTCCGCGGTGTCGACAAGCCCAGCCACACTTTCGGGTTCCCAGTCGTTCACAGCCGTCCCCATAACCTTGAGGCCGTCTCGGAGCTTGCTTACTCCGCTATGGATCTACTTAAGGTGGCCTCAAATATTTCTGAATCTGTGATTGTTCAGTCGTGAAAGCCTCAAGGTTTTGATTTGGTTTTTCCGAGGTTGATCGAGCGTGTTGCTATTGGTGCACCCCGCCGGGTAAAACTTTCAAAGCCGTGTCCGCGGATATGGACGACTTGGAGCACAAGATTCTCGATCATAGACAAGCATAACTAAAGTTTATCTGTAAATTTGACTTATAATGACTAGTAATCAGCCTCACTATAATGGAATGGCTAATTAATACTGCCCACAATTGCTTGTTTGGTTGTCGCTACAAAAGGTATCGACTAGTAAGCATTGCAACTACAACGAATGGCTGAATAAAAGTACCAACAACTCCTGGGTTTTGGGTTTATCACATGCTATCTCAGATTCGATTAGTAATTGTTGCAACTATAATGGAATGGTTAACTAAAAGTGCCCATCGCTTACTTTATCGTGATTATCTAAATCGACTAGTAAAGTGCCACCACTATAATCGAATAAGTAAAACTGCCAACCGGTGAGTTCCTCGGTTGACTTCTCGCTTGGACTCGAGGGGAAACACTGTGATGGGTTTGTTTGGTGTTAGCTTCAGTTGGATCCGGATAGGTCATTCTCACCTCTCTAATAACCGCTGGTTGTATCGAGTCTCTATAGGTTGTTTAGTGCATCCGCCGCCGCTTGATCCACCATACCTATGTAGGCGAGGACCTAGCTCATTCTGTACTGGCTCGTGATCTCTCCTTCTTTGTTTTCTCGCTTTGCCCTCCTTCGGCACCCCTTTTGTTAAGGTTTTGAGATCGACGCCGTTAGGGTTACCCTTCCGCTTGGCCAAGGTGGTAATGGACGCCATTGGTTATTCTTCAGGGCTCTTAGCCCCATTTGCTTCTTGTCCGTAGTCGGCCGCTCCACTGTTTTCAAGGTGATTTGGATCTTTGTATATTATATCTGTATTCTTGACTCTTTGAGTCGCTGTTATATATATCTGTTCTGTGGGTCCCATCGAGGACTGTTGTGTAATGTTATTACCTCGTTTTCCACCCGCACGAAAGTGCCTGGTGGGCACCTTTGAATCGTTTCTATGCGGGTTTGGTGAATTTTGCCCAAATTTGCATAGGTCCGATTCTGAGGGTGTTACAAAGGTGTGAGTGGTGTGCTAGTTTTTTCTCTTCTATGCATGCATTGAAGGTGTTTGATGAATTTTTTGAGTGAATAATCCCGTTCAATTTCTCATAGAACAAAAATATAGAAGGTGTCCGAGCGCACTTGAGCTTTCTCCTCTTTATTTCCCTCGATCGAGGTTAGCAATCTTATCTTTTCTCTGTCATTGATACAATTCATGTGTCGATGTGAATTGGTTATTTCACTATTTATGATGTCCTGTTTTTTGATAAACTTACTTATATGATGCGTATGAACGTCGGGAATGGATACGGTGACCGCCAGAGCCGGGTATATGAAAGGCGTGGATAAATTTATCAATGTGGCTACGGCAAACAAAGAGAATGGTTTTATACGTTGTCCATGTGTTCAATGTCGAACAACAAGGAGTACTCTTCCTTGAAAATCATTATTGCCACACCGATTATGAAAGGTTTCATGCCCAACTATAATTGCTGGACCAAGCACGGGAAAGAGGGTTATGATGGAAGATGGTGAAGAAGAAGATGATGATAACAACTATCATCATATGTTTCGAATACAATGATACTGCAATGGAAGACAATGGAGAGGAAAGAGGTGAAGAACGGGCATCGATGAGCCAGTGATGAACTTGGTAGGGTCATTTCGATGCAAAGCGAGATTGTGAAATGTAAAATGAGAAGTTGAAGTTAGAGGGCATGTTAGAAGATCACAAGAAATTGTTGTACCCAAATTGTGAAGATGGCAGCACAAAGCTTGCACCACATCGAATTATATTACGGAAGGCGAGTGTGGTCTAACTGACTCCTCATTTGAAAAGATGCTGAAAATAATGAAGCCGAAGTTTCCAAAACATAACGAACTTCCCAAGAGTACCTACGGAGCAAAGAAGACTCTCTGTCCTCTGGGATTAGATGTGCAAAAGATACATGCATGCATCCTCTACCGCGGTAAGGAGTATGAGAATTTAGAAAAATGCCCGGTATGCAATGCGCTATGATAAGATCGCACGAGATGACCCAGTGATGTTGAGGGAGAGCCCTCCAAGAGGGTTCTGCTAAGCTTATGTGGTATGCTCCTATAATACCAAGGTTGAAACGCATGTTCGTAAACAAAGAGCATGCCGTTGTTGCGATGGCACAAAGAAGACCGTAAGAAAGACGGAAGTTGAGACACCTCACGATGGGTCACAGTGGAGAAAATCGAGAGAGACTTCCTGACTTTGCAGTGACGCAAGGAACTTATGGTTTGGTCTAACGGATGGCATGAATCCTTTTGGGGAGCAGAGCAGTCACAAAGACTGCCCGTGACTCTATGTATCTACAACCTGCCTCCTTGGTTGTGCATGAAGCGAAGTTCATTATGATGCCGTGCTCATCCAAGGCCCGAAGCAACCGGTCAACGACATTGATGTGTACCTTAGGCCATTAGTTGAAGAACTCTTACAGTTGTGGGGAAAACCAGGTGTACGTGCGTGAGATGAGAACAAACAGGAGCCATTTGATCTACGAGGGTTGTTATTCGTAACCATCAATGATTGGCTCGCTCTTTGTAACCTTTCGTGATGCAAACAAGGGATATAAGGCATGCACCCACTGTTTAGATAAGACTGAAGTTACATATTTGCATAAATGCAAGAAGGTTGTGTACTGGCGAATCGACGATTTCTTCCACCAATCATCCCCAGAAGAAAGAAAGGCAAGCATTTCAAAGGTGAGGCAGATCACCGAAGAAGCTTGAACTCCTGGCCGTGACGATGTATTTGGTATGGTCAAGGACATAGAAGTAATCTTTGAAAGGGTCCCGGGTCAATCCCGAACGACGTCGCCACAGACACGCACCCATGTGGAAGAAGAAATCTATATTTTGGGAGCTTCCATATTGGAAAGTCCTGCGTGTCCGCTCTTCAATCGACGTGATGCACGTAACGAAGAATCTTTGCGTGAACTCGCTAGGATTCCTAGGCGTATGGGAAGACAAAAGATACACAAGCACGGAGGACCAACAAATTTTGAAAGACCCATAGAACATGCATACACATAACAAGACGGATAAAGGCGTCACTTAAGTCGTGCCAGCTATGCTCTTACCAAAGCAGAAGGAAATCTTTTGAAGTCCTTTACGATCAAGGTGCGTCGGCTTCTCATCTAATATAAAGGGATAATAAATATGACAGAGAAAGTTCCAAAACCTCAAGTCTCATGATCACACGTGATTATGACGCAATTGCTTCCAATTGCATTGAGGGGCTTCACCGAAAATGTTCGAGTACCCATTGTGAAGCTGTGCATTCCTCAATGCAATGTCTCGTAGGTAATCAATCCGGATATTCTCAAGGTTACGAAGGATGTGGTACAATGTCTTGTTAGTTTTGAATTGGTGTTCCCACCATCCTTCTTCAATATTATGACGCATCTCCTGGTTCATCTAGTGGAAGAGATTGCCATTCTCGGTCTGGTGTTTCTGCACAATATGTTCCCCTTTGAGAGGTTCATGGGAATCTTAAAGAAATATGTTCATAACCGTGCTAGACTAGAAGGAAGCATCTCCAAGGGATATGGAACAGAGGAGGTCATTGAGTTTTGTGTTGACTTTATTCCTGACCTTAAGCCGATTGGTGTTTCTGACTCGCGGCATGAGTGAAGACTAAGTGGAAAAGGCATGCTGGGAAAGAAAGCAATGATATATAGGGACGTGGATTCTTTTACTAAAGCACACTACACAGTTCTACATAATTCCACCTTGGCAGCTCCGTATATCGAGGAACACAAGAATATTGTACGCTCCAAAAACCCGGGGAAGCCTGAATCATGGATTACAGATGAACACATGAAGTCTTTTGGTGGTTGGATGCGGACACATCTCTTGAATGACACCACTGTTGGAGATCAGCTATACTTGTTGGTCGTGTCACCATCTTCATCGTATTGAATTTCCAAGGGTAAATAAATGGGAATACATTCTACACGATCGCCCAAGATAAAGAGCACCAACCAAAATAGTGGTGTCCGCTTTGATGCAATAGACGAGAATGGACAAAAGGACACATATTATGGTTACATAGAGGAGATATGGGAACTAGACTATGGAGTCTCTTTTAAGGTCCCTTTGTTTCACAAAATGGGTCAACCTTAATGGGGAAGGGTAAAGATAGACCAGTTATGCGGAATGACAACAGTGGATCTCAACAATCTTGGTTATAGAGATGAACCATTCGTCCTAGCCAATGATGTGTCTCGTGTTTTCTATGTGAAGGACATGTCCTCCGCATCAAAAAAGAAAAAATATGCAAACGAATACATCATATGATGAGCCAAAGGCCACATAGTTCTTTCAGGAAAAGAAACATCGTGGGAATCGAGGACAAGATGGACATGTCGGAAGATTATAATAAGTTTGATGAAATTCCGCCCTTCACAAAGGAAAACCCACCCAAGCATTCCGTTAATTAAAGAAGATGCTCCATGGTTACGTCTGAAGCGATCATAAGGAAGGACATATGCCAAGAAGTTCATGCTCATATTATATAACTCTAGTTCATGTCTTTCGCGGTTTGTGGCTTGACCGAAGGATATCTTTCGCGGTTTGTGGCCTTTAGTCCCGGTTTTGTAGTCTCATTTTTTAATATTAATAAATGTCTTGAGTTTTAGTCCCGTTTTGTGGCTGGACCGGGACTATGAAGAAGTTGTCCTGATTCGTACTTACCATTAAGATCTGATCTCCAAACGCGCGCAGTCACATATTAGGGAGTGCCTCTATGACCGCTTGGAGATGCTTGGGAGGATCGATCCGGCATCTCCTGAACTGGTCGTAGTGGTGTCCTCGCCTCGAAACCATCTTGCATCTTGTAACTTCTCTAACAAGATCAATACGCCTCGAGCTAACTAATTTCACATATTAGGGAGTGCCTCTATGACAGTTTTCAGAGATGCCGAGGACTGGCCCGCTGCATCTCCTCGAAACCGCAGATGGTGTCCCAGCTCGAAAACCATCTTGCAGCTTGTAACTTCTCTAACTAGATCAATACGCCTGAGCTAACTAATTTCACATATTAGAGTGCCTCTATGACCGTTTCTCGAGATGCCGAGGACTGGCCCGTCAGCATCTCCTCGAATCGGCCGCATGGTGTCCCTGCTCTCGAAAACCATCTTGGAGATGCCTCAAGCTGGCTGGAGGACTGGACTCGCAAGGATGCCTATTTATAGTACAAGCATCTCGGCATAGTGTCGACACATACGAAATAATGTCGACACTCACCCCTATCATTATTGCTGACTCGTGTTTTGTCCCGGTTGGTGTCTCCAACCGGTACTACAGGTTGATCTTTAGTCCTGGTTGGGGACACCAACCGGGACAAGGTACACGCCGCACGACATAATGTCGACATAATGTTGTACCCATATTATGCATGTGTCGCACGACATAATGTCCCGATTGGTGAAACCATCCTTTTTGTCGCACGGAAAAGCCCTTTTCCTAAAATATTAGACCACCTTACATGGACTATATCCCAACAGGGACATCTCAAACTTTTTCGTCCATCCGGGTAAAAAGGACAAATGTCTGCCGAATCGGCAAGAAGTGGGTCCGGTTTGTACTACAGGTACACGATCTATCGCCCGTGATTTTTTGAAAAAATCATTTTTAGACTCGCAATATGTGGTTTCTTCAGATATCCAATGCAAGTTCTAACGATGCTCGTCCCCTATCTTCATGCACACCGGTTCGACCATAGTTAGAAATTCAGATAATTCAAAACGGGCATAATAAATTCAAAAAAATCCGAACAATGAAAATCCTTCGCGTGGTGTCATATTATGTTACATAGTTGAAAGTAAAAATACCAGACTTGGTATATTGATCATGTTTCAAAAAACCTTCACAAAATGACCTATCATGTTCGAGGTTTCATGGCTTTCGGTCCAAATGACCGATGTTATGTGCTGAATCACGGCATAGTTTGTGATGTTGTGCCCATATTATGCATGTGTGTGGACATTGGTATGGAGAAAAATGTTGCAGGAGGAAGTTTTCCTTTTTGTCGCACGGAAAAGCCCTTTTCCATTTTCCGAGCGCAAAAAACGGGTCGTTTTGTGAAGTAACCACCAAAATTCCATTTCAGAATGCCACCGTCCCATTTTCCTAAAATACTAGACCACCTTACATGGACTATCTCCCAACAAGGACATTTCAAACCTTTTCGTCCATCCCGGGTAAAAAGGACAAATGTCTGCCGAATCGGTAGGAAGTGGGTCCGGTTTGTACTACAGGTACATGATCTATCGCCCGTGATTTTTTGAAAAAAATCATTTTTAGACTCGCAATATGTGGTTTCTTCAGAGATCCAATGCAAGTTCTAACGATGCTCGTCACCTATCTTCATGCACACTGGTTCGACCATAGTTAGAAATTCAGAAAATTCAAAACGGACATAATAAATTCAAAAAAATCCGAACAATGAAAATCCTTCGCGTGGTGTCATATTATGTTACATAGTTGAAAGGAAAAATACCAGACTTGGTATATTTATCATGTTTCGAAAAAACATTCACAAACTGACCTATCATGTTCGAGGTTTCATGGCTTTCGGTCCAAATGACCGATGTTATGTGCTGAATCACGGTATAGTTTGTGATGTTGTGCCCATATTATGCATGTGTGTGGATATTTTTCCCGCCATTTTTCTTCCCGCCATTTTTTCCCGCCAGTTCTTGACTATATATATATATAGGGTTGGCCTCCATTGTCATTGCACATCTCTAGACTTATATCTGCAACCTCATCACTCTTTCCCATGGCTTGCACCGTAGCACTAACTCCCAGGGAGGCGGAGGTGCTTTGTGCCTCGAACTACCCCTGACCGCCGGGCTACTATGTCCCCGTCGGCCGATGTCGAGGCCGAGGCGTGCAGTTCCTCTGTCCCTCTAGGTGTGGCGCGTCGGATGGCCATCACGAACCACTACTACTTCGAGCTCACACCGGAGCTGCGGAGGAATCCCAGATGGCATCCCGACTATTTCCCGACTTGGGAAGCCTTCTTCGTGGATCGGCGTGAGAGGGCACTCGCCAGGCACGAGGAGGAGGGCACACCTCCTTCGAACTTCAACGAGGCCGGCCGTGTGGTGTGGCCGGACTCTCCAGGCGTCATGGTTCACGACACGGTCCGTCGACTCTAGCGCCCACTGCGCTACCCTCAAGTCCAGCCCACTCGTACTCAACCTTCAAGGTTCAACTCGGCGACCCGATTTATTTATAGCAACGACGGGTGCCAATGTACGCCACAGCTAATGGCGAGTATTACATGTGTGGCGTGAGCACGACTGAATTATTCCAACATTGCAAAACAAGTTCGGCCGATTGTGGCTTAATCTGGCCATGTATCTTCATTTTCAGTTCTTCTATGTAACTTTGTGTTAGTTGCGTTATGTACTTTAATTCCAGTTCTATCCTAATAAAAATTTCTTTCCACCCAGTATTTTAAAATAGAAAATGGTTTGGATTATTTATTCAAATCCATACAATTTTTATGTTTAAAGTATTTCTAAATTCCAAATTAATATTCAAAAATATAAGTTAATTCATTTTAAATGGTTACATTAATAATTTTTTAAAAATACAAAATGGTTTTGGATTATTTATTCAAATCCATACACTTTTTACGTTTAAAGTTTTTCTAAATTCCAAATTGATATTAAAAAAATATAAGTTAATTCATTTTTAATTGTAAATGGTTCATATTTTAAATGGTTACATTAATTATTTTTTAAAACAGAAAATGGTTTTGGATTATTTATTCAAATCCATACACTTTTTATGTTTAAAGTTTTTCTAAATTCCAAATTAATATTCAAAAATATAAGTTAATTCATTTTAAATGGTTACATTAATTATTTTTTAAAAATACAAAATGGTTTTGGATTATTTATTCAAATCCATACACTTTTTATGTTTAAAGTTTTTCTAAATTCCAAATTGATATTAAAAAAATATAAGTTAATTCATTTTTAATTGTAAATGGTTCATATTTTAAATGGTTACATTAATTATTATTTAAAACAGAAAATGGTTTTGAATTATTTATTCAAATCCAAACACTTTTTATGTTTAAAGTTTTTCTAAATTCCAAATTAATTATCATTTAAAAAATAATACAAATTTAAACCCCAAAATAAAAAATAAGGCGGGAACAGAGAGAAAATACCTAAATTTTTTTGAAAACAAAGGAATATGTCCCGGTTGGAGCCACCAACCGGGACTAAAGACCCCCTTTGCGCCAACCCTTGGTCTGCTGAAAAAATTGGAGTTTACGTCCCGGTTGGTGGCTCCAACTGGAACGTATGACCCTTTAGTCCCGGTTGGAGCCACCAACCGGGACAAAAGGCCCTTCGTTTATAACTGACGCGCCTCCTCTTCTTCTTCCCCATCTCACTTCATCGCTTCACCGACGCTGCACAGGAACCGCCCCGCCGGGCAGCTGCCCGAGCTCGCCGCCACCCGCACGCTCGGGTGTCGCCACCACTGCCGCCTCCGTCCACGCCCGGCCATTTTTCCTCGCGCGTGACCTCAATCGCCTAGATTGGAAGCTCCGTCCGCCGTCTGTCTCCGTCGATTCCGGCGTCTCCCGAGCTCGCCCGTCCTCGCCACCACCTTTGTCGTGTTCCTGGTGAGCTGCTGATCCTCACGGTGTTCTTCTTTCTCTCCCTATCCTCCTGTACTATTCTCCCCACGTGTGCCCGACGATGCCGCCCCCCGAGCTCGACGGAGGCGACGCTCCGGTGACCAACAAGGAGCGGCGCCGCCACTCTCTTTCTCCCTGCATCGCGCTCTCTCTAACGCACCCATCCGCGAGTCCAGGCGTGCCCGCTATCGCCGTCGCTGCCGGTGCCTGGGAGCTCACCGCCAGCGTGATGTCGTGCTGACGTCACTCAAGGTCACCTTTCAAGTGGCGGTGATGTGGCCTAGGGCCCATCAGTCAGCCTTAGTGGGTAGGCTCCTATGTGGTATAAAAATGATCTGTATGCGTGGAGGCTGAGTTGGCACTGGGGCCCTTCTGTCAGTCTCACTGGCTAGGGGTCTCCCCGGTGTAAAAACTATTTGCCTTTTTTTTAATTCCAGAAAATGATTTAATATTGTAAAATCAATAACTTATTGTTTATAAGTCAGAAAAATACAAATAATATATAAAATTGTTCAGAAAAATGAAACCTATCTATTTAACCTATAATCATGCATTGTTCAACAACTTAAATGACAAATATAATTAGAAGAACAAATGCACCCCTCTCATATGTTCCGGAGTTTCCCCGAGTTAGGGTTTTCACCCCTCGGAACCCCGATTAAATCGTCGAGCATGTATTAGGGTTACATTCCAATCCAAATTAACTGGTCATATCATCATACTTGCTTGAGCATTGCATCGATGACATGTGTTGATTGTTTCCCTTTCTTTTCGGTGTTTGCATTACTAGGTTTATTATTAGTTTGGTATTATTGGTCTTCGGCCCCACTGGTTAGTCACTTGGGTAGCCCCAGACCCAATTCACATTGTAGCTAGGTTTAGGGTTTAGGGTTTCTCTTCATTTCTATTATTGTGTATGTATATATTAGGGTTTCTCTGAATTAGGGTTTATATCTCTCAACACCGTACCCAACTTTCTCCTTTAGCCGCTTTGACTTATTCGTTTTTCCACCTATGCAGAAAATATGGACCCACACGTCAGAGACGAAGAAAAGGAAGAGTTGATCCAAGGTGTGATCCGTGGGGAAGAAAATTTAGACGTATCAACGTTTCTGAACAACTCCGGTGAGGGTGATCCTCTTTTTACCGGAATAGACGACTTGTTTGAGGTTGAAGGTGTTGCCTTCCGCGAGGGAGTAGGCGATGCCTTGTGTAATCGAGAAGACGACCGCTCCGGCAAGGTGCATGTAATATAATCAATTTATTAATTAATCATCTGCTATCTATATAGAAATAATAACGACGATCTTTCTTCTTTTAGCCCTCCGGATCGAAGGAATCTACTGAAAAGAGCAGACGAGGCCCAACCAAAAAGTTGCAAGACCATGAGAGGTTCAGATCAAGATGTCAAGACAAGAAACCGACGGCTCCCGAAGTTGTCGCAACCAAATTTGTGGCACAATGCGGAGTAATCGTTAGGGACTTAATCCCGATCACAATTAGAAATTGGAATAGGCCTGCTAATGCGGATGAAGAGGGAACATGTTTATTTGTCCCTAACCACGCCAAAGATTTACTGTGGAAGAGACTCATGCTTAATTTCAAACTACCGAAGATAGAGCTGGATCCAAATGCGGAGGATCCAGTTGAGGACGCCTTACAACATGGGAGAGCCATGGAGGCTAAGGTCAGGGAGTGGGATTTGAAGAAGATGGCCTAGTGTTTCACCAACTGGAAGAAAAGATTGCACCTTGACTATGTCGTGAAAGAGAAGACTCCCGATTTCAAGAATATTCAATTTGAGAAGATAAAACCATTCTGGGCTGAGTTTGTGGAATACAAGACATCAGAAAAAGCTAAGAAAATGTCCAGCGAATAAGTGAATGTCGCTAACAAGAAGTATCACCATACTATGGGGCAAGGTGGCTGTGGTGGCATTCCAAAGTGGGAGAAACTTGAGAATGAATGCGTGATAAAAAGATCACCCGGAGATGCATTTATTGGGTAACGTGCAAGGAATTAGTTTTACGGGCATGGGGCACGTTGGACTCGGAAGGGAGGTGTATATATAACATACGACATAAAGAAGACCCCTTGCCAATCGAGAGGATGAGAAAAGCAGTAAAGGCTGTTAAAGATGGGGACTTCATTCCCGATAGAGAGAATGATGAGCTCACACTCGCCCTTGGAAATAAGGAACAGGATGGACGAACACGAGGCACAAGAGGCTCCCAACCATGGAGGACTGGGTTTCCGGAAGAGAGGAAGAAATATCCCGATAGAAGCCGTCAGAGGAGAAAGGACAGGGCGGAAGTTGAAGCAGATAGTCCGAAAGAGCGAATGCGTTTAATTGAAGAACGATTAAAGCAACAACAAGATAAAATTAACGCACTTAAAGAGCAAAGTACTACGCCCATCTCAAGAAGACACTTGCATTCGATGCTACCGCCTATCGAATAATCGAAAAAGCGATGTTGCTTCCACCGAGGTCCCGGTAATGACAATGGCGACGATGGTGCACCGACGATGGCTCTGTTGGCTACCCAGTGGATGATATCACGATATGACACATCATGAGCTACATGTCAAAGTTTTGAACATATCAATGAAGGTGGCGGTCGGCTATGCCTTACCAATTGGACCCACACCAACTTACCACTGTCCGGTTCCGGAGGGCTCGCTATTGTTGTGGGTGGATGAAATCATGCCCACCTTTGAAGTTTTGGATCTTCACTACCCTGCAGTGAAGGGATGTGGTATCTTGAGACGCAAAAACGTCACCATTCTATGGCCAAGGAATGTATCGTGCTTCAAATCACACGCCAAGGCCATCTTCGCCGCCTCACCCGCTCCAGCGAGGTCGCCGCCATGCCGGCAGCCGCTCGCCGCCTCAACCGACTCGTCGCCTCACCAATCTCCGGCGCAGCCATCGCCATGGAGCCATCGCCGCGCCAGATAAAAGCGAAGCGCACTGCCATCAGGCCGTGGTAGCGATCGCGAAACGTAAACAAGAGCCTCTTCCAAAAGTACCAAAGGTTCCTCCCAAGAGAGCTTATGACTCTTCAAGAGGAGATCATGGCGATTGATGCGGAAACGATAGCGTTTTTCGCTAAGCTGAGGCGGCCGAAAGAGCTAGATTTCCCCAGCACCAAAGAAGAAAAAGCCAAAGTGTTGAAAATGCGGCACAAAGCTAGATTTCATCAACCCGAGCCAAAGCTGTCATCAGACTATGAGCGTTATATTCTCAAGTCACATGCGGCACAAAAAGCCTCGAAGAGCAGTACTGACGCAAGCGAGAAATCTGTTGCCCAGCTCGGAGAACAAGCAAAACAGACTTGCGCCCCTCTCAAGGTGATTTCCCAAACCAATGTGGGGTCGAGCAAATATGGGGCCGAAGAGCAGTATGATACGTAGGTAGTTACTGTCTGAGAAGCTGCCGCTGCTCAAGGTATGAGTATTTCCCAGTACTTATCCCAGTTAGAGTTCTTCCCCGTGAGTGAAGTAGCATACAAATACTAGTACGGTAAACCTCTCGTCAAACCTGAGGAGGTTAACAATCTTCCAACAAAAATGCGAAGATTGCATAACTGGTACATGCATGCCACAAAGGCCGGGGCTAACTGGATAGTGCTGAGGGTTACAAAAAAGCATCATGGGAAAGAAAAGGATGATATGATATCCATTGAATTTGATGAACTATTTCAGTTATTCAATCAAGACGCCTTGGACAAATCGATCGTCAGTGCCTATTGTCTGTAAGTACTAATTCTGTAATTAATTTAGTCTCCAGCTATCTCACCTTGTTTATTGCATGTATATAATCATACTGTAATATGCAGAATGAAGATTCTGCGAATGCAGCAGAGGACAAATCTATGACATTGTCTTCATTGACGCATATTGGGTTCATGAAGCTAATCTCAAAACAATCCCCCAGGATACGGAGGATAATATAGTACACACATTAAGATTTCAAGAAACCAGAAGGGAAATATTTTTTCCTTACAACTTCGAGTGAGTGTTATTGTCTTGTATACACTTTCTATTTCGCTTACTCGATGTTAAGTATATAATTGATTAGTTATGCATTCGCAGCTTCCACTATATTCTGTTAATCATTCAACTTGACAAAGGGTATGTACTAGTCATGGACTCGAAACATAAACCCCTTGAGACGTGGAAGGACATGCAGATGCTTCTCCAGCGGTAATTCTAATCATTACGACACTATATCGGCAACGTTCGTGAATTTTATGATATCAAGTAATTAATAACTTCTTTTATTCGTTTTCTACGCCGGGCAGCGCTTGGAAACGGTTCACCAACAAGGCTAGGGGTGTTTGGAAAGAGGAGCTTACATTTCAACCACTAAATGTAAGCACCACTAGCTATATCCGCGCATCTCTTTGATTCTAGTTTTAATACATTTATTATCATGCTTGATTATTATTTTTGATTGAAATCTGTTCTCGTAAAGTGGCTGACGCAGGGACCAGGTAACAATCTATGTGGATACTATGTTTGCGAGTTCATCCGGCAGACGTGCGATGAGAAGGGCAGAAATTTAGAGCAACTCCACGTACGTAAACAATTTCTATAGTTTTTAAATACAATCAAATTGTGTTTAGTTTCATTCATATAGACTGACTCCTTTTTTAAATATCAGATCGAACGTCTACGGGACGGTCTTCTGCCAAAGGATCGCGTACTAGCAATTCAGGAGGATTTGTCGGGATTCTTGGATGCAGAAGTCCTAAACCCAAAAGGGGAATACTATTCGGCTGTGTATAGACAATAGGAATTGGCCGGTAGCATCGAATAGCAACTTTTGTATGTAGTGCATGAACTCGATCCGTGTATTGAATGTAATATTGTCATGATGATCTTGTGTAATATAAGGTTCCTTCATTGATAAGTGCAAAACACTAAATAAACAATAAAAAAAACCTAAATGAATTCTGCCATGCACAAAAGTGGCGAAAATGCTGCCGCAACAAAATGTGCCAAAATGAATTCTACGCAGAGAATGGCCAAATCTCGCCATGGCGGAAGGTTATTAGTCCCGTTCATGTTACGAACCGACTAATGCTCCACCCTCGCCTCTATGCCACGCTGTGCACCCTTTTGTCCCGGTTGGTGGGGCAACTGGGACTAAAGGTTAGGGCTTTAGTCCCGATTGCCCCGTCCCGGTTGGGCAACCGGGACTAAAGCCCCGTACCAACCGGGACCTATAGGCCTGTTTCCAGCAGTGCAACACTGTCCTTTGGAAGAACGGATATCACTGGCCAGACCAGAAGGTTCAACAACGGCCATCAACTCACAAACTGTTGATCTTCGTCTAAAAAAATGAACTATGGATATTTAAGGCGATGCAAACAATTATCCATGCTGAATTCGTTACCGAGGCATATCACGAATCAATCCATAAAAATGGACCAAGTCTGACAAAATGTTTACCTATCTAATATGCACAAAGATGCTTGACATTCAGTTATTGATCTTCTATATAATGTAAAAAAGATGATATGATCCTGTAAAAATAAATACAGCAGATTTGATAAGCATGGCAAAAAGTGCAGTATGTAGTAGCTGGCAGATCCAACGGCAATTACATCACTATACATAACCAAAAAAACATGTGGCGATGTGTTGTGCCATAATCCCTCTGGTCCCAATTACAAAGGGTAAAATAAAATAAAGACCCACAAAATGGAACATATATGCACCAACAAAAAGATCATGGAAGCGGGAGCGATGGCGTTTTTTGAATTCCCCTCCCGCGTGGCCCCCGGCGGTGACGCCGTTGCCTGATGGCCGGTGGCTGGTCGCGTGGGGCGGCGTCCCCGCCCTCGCACCACAGAACGCGCACGGTAGTGGTTTGCCCCCTCCCGGACCTGGTGCCGCCACTCTGCTGGCTGGCGCATGCCTCCTCGTCGCTCGAGGAGTGCCGTCCCGGTGAGTCGCCAGCGTCCGCCCTCCTCCGCTGCCTCGCGCGTCGCCTCATCCTTCTCGACCACCGGGACATGGTCATCGATGCTCGGCCGGTCCGACGCGGGGAATTGATCCGCGAGGGAGGGTCCGTCCTCATGCTGGCCCACCGCGTGCGCATCAGTGTCCACGTCCTTCTCCAAGAACTCACTGGGATCTTGCGCATCAGTGTCCGCGTCGCCTCGTCCTTCTCGAAGAACTCACTGGGATCTTGAGCATGTCAGTCAGGTCCCAGGGCTTCTTGGATAAAGCTCCAATAAAACCGAGTGGTCGGGCATGTGAACATGATATGGGCACACGTCTCCAACTTCCCATATAATGGGCACAACCTGTCCCTAGGGCCGTTACGTTTCGTAACCTCTACTCCTGAAAGAAGACAGCCCCGTAGTAGCTACCACAGGAATATCTTTAAGCTCAGGGGTAGTTGGGGCCTTCCACAGGGGGGGCCATTCACGCGAGCTCTAGTCCGTGGAAGAGCGTCCTATAGGCCGAACTAAGCGAAAAAGCTCCTGTAGGAGATTGACGCCAAGTTACCTCATCCCTCTCCTCTGATAGGGGCACAGGTAGGGCGCCCCGCAGTCTCAAGAAATTAGTGGTCTCGACGCCACAATTTAGAGAGCTTGTCGTTAACTTGGTGACAGCGGAGGAGGATAAGGCCGCCATGATACATCATGGGAAGGTAGTCACCAAGGAGGTAATCCGTGCGAGCGTGGCATGTCAGGGGACATACGGTCATCCAAAAACAACAGGGCGGCGGGCGTTGCCGGGTGGATCAAAGAGAGGTATGCCAGCGGATCATCCACGTCATCGTGGTTGTTGATGCAGGCGAGGATGGACGAGGGCACGATGCCTCCTTGTTGGGTGACGCTGACATGGTTATACCCCACGGGTACACGACATCAGCATACCTGGTCCAGCCCAAGGAAGGCCCACGAGAATACACGCGGTCCATGAAGATTTTCGGGTGGCCCAAGCCCATGACATCTTCGGATCCTTGGAGAGCAAGACTAGATTAGATAGAATATTCAAACAGGCAAACCCTAAAACCTGTAACCGACTCGATCTGCGGCTGGGACCTGCCTACCTCTATATAAAGGCAAGGAGGGCACGACGAGGAGGGCACCTCTCATACCACCGCATAGACACCTCCACGCCAGATTGCATCTGCGCACCCCTGTAACTTTCGATTCCGCCGTAATCAAGAGTAGACAAGTAGGAGTAGGGTTTTTTCCTCCGGGGGCCTGAACCTGGGTAAATCTCATGTCCCCTGGTTGCTTGTCTGTTAACCGTTCCGCGATCTCCAGCACCCCCATCTTCTCCAAAACCCAAGCTCATAACAATGGGCATTGATGAGATCAAACCTTGTCAATTGGCGCCGTCTGTGGGAAATCGGGGCGCTGATTGTGCAATCGTGACGGTCCCGACCAAAGTGATCTACAACTCTTCGGCGACGGAGAGCCATCTCCTCTTCGGCTCTTTCGACTTCACCGCCCACTTGCCAGCCACCATGAAGGACTTCGAGCCCGTAGGCGACGGACTCGAGATCCTGTTCGGGAGCTTCTGCTTCCAGGTGGGACAGACCGACACTCTGCGCCTCACAGAGCGGGTGCCACTGCCATAGATCAGGCCCGCCTCGTGGGATCCGCATCCTGTGCTACACACGTCAACATCGACAGATGAGTCATACGACAGCAGCAGCTACAACTCAGATCTGTGCGATCCTCCGTCGGATGAAGGGACCTACGGTTCCGGATCCGAAAGTTGTGGCAGCAACGACCCAATCTACGGACGCTACCAATGCGTCGTAGTCATCCAAAGCGACGTGGAGCAACAACCACCAGGTTCGGGTGCTCACGTACCGCCACCGAACCCGTAGGGTAGAAACGGCGAAAACAGGAGGAACGAATCCCCCCCCGCCCAACAAGGAAGACACCGATGCCAATCGAGTAATCCACCTCAGCGAGGAGGGATGGAACCAAGCACGCGAAGCCATGGGCGCCTCATGGGATCTACTGATGGCATACCACCTGCTCCTCATCTAAGAGCACAAAAAGAAGGTGAAGATGCAAGAAGTGCTCGACAAACGCAAGCAAGCGGCCTCGGAGTCCAGCGCGCGGCGAGCTGCGCTCTCCGCCATGGGCGGCTCCAGCTCGCACGACAATAACGCCAACAAGCACTGTTCTCGCATATAGAACATGGACCTCACTGCACGTCGCGAGGTGACCCGAACCCTCAACACGTCCTTCATGGAGATGGACGCCAACGGCAACATCACCCCGAAGACGCCGCAGGCCGCGATTATAGCGGCTACAACATATCTCGCATCCCATCCACCTCCGGTGGGGGACCCGAAGAGAGCCATGGACAAGTCCGCGCTAGCCGGACTCGGACTCATCGGAGCTGCGCTCCACGATGAAACTCCTGTGGAGCCGAAAAATAAGGTTGCGGTCAGATTCAACCGCAGTCCAACACCCTCATCCGACGAGGAGGAACACGATCTACCTCGACGACGCAAGAGTCCACGATGTCGCAGCCACGACTACGACGCTCGAAGCGAACTCACTCAGCGCAAGATCGACAAAGAACGCGCCAAGCGCGCGATTCTGAAGAGGATGACGACGAAGGAGAACTCTGTGGAGCTCGATGCTTCAGCAGATCTGTTCGGCAGACGTGGATGCTGAGGAACTTCAAGCTTCCCTCGGACACTCCGAAATTGGACGGCACGTAGGACCCTAAGGCGTGGCTCAGCAACCACCTATCATCCGTCAAGCTACACGACGACAACAAGAACACCGCCCTGCAATGCCTTCAGCTGCAACTAACAGGGGCAAGACGGATCTGGCTTAGCAGCCTGTCCTTAGGCTCGATCCGAAACTAGGAGGAGCTGGCATACAGCTTCATCCGAAACTTCAAAGGCACCAGCAAGAGGCCAGCTTCAATCGAAGAGCTTCGGGCCTGCACCCAGCGTATAGGCGAATCCATTCGCTCATACATACTGCACTGGACCAACATCAAAAACTCTGCGGTGCACATCTCATAAGAGAGAATGATCGATGCCTTCAAGGACGGTGTTAAACGCCCTGACTTCAAGGAAGAACTTGGGCGAGTCAAGCCCAAGACACTGGACCAACTCATGGACATCGCCAACATGTGGGCAGATGGCGAGGATTCTCTCCACCGAGCACATTCGGACGAGGAGGACGAATACGGCTGTAGACGTGAACTCCGTAGCAAACGAAGATACCGCGTATATGACGATCGCGATGGACCCGACATGGTCGCGGCTGGCTACGCCGACCGCCACAACGAAAGCAACCACAACAGCGGCGGATATCGTGGAAACAACTTCCGCGATGGGGGACGCCCAGCGCAAACATGGCAACGCCGCGTCCGCGATGACGAACCCTCGTCATCGCGGACGTGGCGTTGCCATGTTTGCGCTGGGCGTCCGGCATGCGAAAAGTTGTCGGGCCCGTGCACCATCCACTTCTATATCGACAAGCAGGATGGGAAAAAGAAGGCCAGCCATATGCTCAAGGACTATCGCGAGTTCCAGAAACTCAGCGAGACATGGCCTAACTGAGGCATCAGATCCCGAACCCTGGATTCGGACACGCACCCGCACAAGGCGACATCGCTCACGGAGCTCCTCCACCACCACCCGTGGGACCTGCGAATCACCCGACCACACCCGCACAGAACAACGGCGCAAACGGGTACCCCGTGCCGAAAGGATCACTAATGATCCAAAAAGGATGCCCGAAAAACATGGTGCAAAAGAAGATCACCCGCCAAGTCAGCTTGGCTATGACCGCTCCACCCGCCATCCCTGAGTACCGCAGTGGCTCGGAGTCCTGCATCACATTCATCTGTTCGGATCACCCCCGCCAGATCCCACGCCCAGGTCATGCTGCCCTGGTGCTCGAGGCACAGATCGGAGGGTTCGAGATGAGTCGCGTCTTCATGGACGGCGGCATCGGCATCAATCTGATGTTCGCTGGCACCTTAGCAGCAATGCGGATCCCGTTGTGCAGCCTCGAACAATCTGACACAATTTTCCATGGCATCGTCCCAGGGAAGGTCATATTCCCCCTAGGAAAGATATGGCTCGACTTCATCTTCGGCAAGCCCGATAACTTTCGATGTGAGCGACTTGAGTTCGAAGTGGTGGATTGGCCATCACAATACCACACCATCCTCGGGCGCGTGGCATTCGCAAGGTTCCTGGCGATACCTCACTATGTGTACCTGCTACTCAAGATGCCAGGACCTAGGGGCGTCATCACGGTCCATGGGAGCTTCACCCGATCGGATCACTACGACAGGGACTTCAACAGAATCTCCCAGTCATTCAGCATCCAGGAGGAGCTCGTAAGACTTAGAGAGGTGACAAACAACGGGGCACCCCCAGTCTCAAGGCAGAACACACCTGACATGTCGTTCGACTCAACAGTCAACACAAAGAAGGTGCAGGTCCACCCGACGGACGCCTCCAAAATGGCGCTTATCGCCAACGACCTCAGCCCCGCATAGGAAAGCGCGCTCGTCGAATTCCTCCGTGAGCGTTGTGAAATCTTTGTCTGGTGTCATGCGGACATGCCAGGAGTTCCTAGGGAATTCGCCGAGCACGCACTCAATGTGTTCCCAGATGCCAAGCCATTCAAACAGTCCATCCGACGATTGTCTGAGCCACGGGCCAAAGCAATCGGAGTCGAAGTCAACAGACTACTCGACGCCGATTTTATTAGGGAAATGAAGGAAAGCGAATGGCTAGCCAACACCGTGATGGTCCCTAAAAAGGACACGGACATCCTGCGGATGTGCGTGGACTTCACCTCGCTGAACAAGCACTGCCCAAAGGATCAGTTCCCTCTCCCTCGGATCGATCAGATTATCGATTCGACTGTAGGATGCGAGAAACTCTCCTTCCTCGATGCCTACTCAGGCTACAACCAGATTCGACTGAAAGTCGAAGACCATGAGAAAACGGCGTTCATCACGCTGTTCGGGGTGTTCTGCTACAACCCAATGCCCTTCGGGCTGAAGAACACAGGTGTCACGTACCAACGGTGCATGCAAGCATGCCTGAAGAGCCAGATCGGCCACAACATATAAGTCTATGTCGACGACATAGTCATCAAAACAAGGGAGACCAAGACACTGATCGACGATCTCCGTGAAACGTTCGACAACCTTGATCGATACAAGATCAAGGTGAACCCAGAAAAGTGCGCCTTCGGTGTCCTATCTAGCCAACTGCTTAGCTAATTCATCTCCCAGCGAGGGACTGAGGCAAACCCGAAGAAAATCCGGGCCATAATGGCCATGGAGAAACCAAAGAACCACAAAGGGGTCCAGCAGCTCGCCGGACGCATCGCGGCACTGAGCAGGTTCATCGGCCGCATGGGTGAAAAGGCCATGCCTTTCTATCAACTGCTACACAAAGCAGATAAATTTGAGTGGACGCCTGAAGCGGACGACGCATTCGAAGATCTAAAGCGGCTGCTCTCCACCTCGCCTGTCTTGGTCATGCCAAAGGAGCGCAAGCCTCTACTGCTATACATAGCAGCCACACATCAGGTGGTAAGCACCGTCTCGTGGTCGAACGACCCGGAGATGGTAAGACTCATGGGGTCCAACGCCCTATATACTACCTCAACGAGGTATTGACGCCGACAAAACATAGGTACCCTCACTACCAGAAACTCGCCTACGGCGTGTTCATGACGGCTCGTCGACTGAGCCACTACTTCCAGGAGCATCAGGTGATGGTCGTCAACGAGGCACCCTTGAACATTATCCTGAACAACCCGAAGGCCACATGATGCATGGCCCTAAGGGGCATCGAGTTGTCCCCTCTAGACATAGTCTACGAGAAACGCCATGCGATCAAGTCACAGGTCCTACCGGACTTTCCCGTCCACTGGATGGATCTGTAGTTGCCGGACACTCCGGACATGACTCAGTCATGGACGATGCACTTCGATGGCTCCAAGCGCGAGGCAGGAGCAGGAGACGGGGTCATACTGACCTCCCCGCAGGGCGACAAGATGAAGTATGTCCTCCGGATGAAATTTCGAGCTTCCAACAATGAAGCTGAATACGAGACCCTCATCCACGGCATGAGGATGGCCAAGATCTGCGGTGCAACGCGCCTGGTTATCTACGGTGACTCGAACCTCGTCGTCCAACAGACGATGAACGAGTGTGACGCGCACACCGCCAACATGATCGCATATCGCGCGCTCTACAATTCACTCGAAGGAGACTTTGACGGCCGCGAGCTTCGACACGTTGGAAGAGAAAACAACGAAGAGGCCGACAGATTCGCCAACATAGGCTCCACCTGCACACGGGTGCCACCAGGTGTGTTCCTCGAACAGATCTGTGTGCCATCCATCAAAAGGAAATTCCCCAATGGATCACCCGAAGAAGCCGAGCACTCGGGGGCTACGCTACCCGAAGGACAGGAAGGATCCGAAAAGCTCGACACAGAGGTCGCAGTGGTCAAGATGATGTAGGTCATGGCAGTAGAAGAGACATGGACGCAGCCGTACCTACGGTACCTAATAAATAGGGAACTTCCTGATGAACCGATAGATGCCCGGCGCATATCTTGTTAGGACAAAGCCTTCACCATCATCAATGGCAAGCTATACAAGCGCAGCATTTCGGGTGTGCTCCAAAGGTGCGTCACCATCGGTGACGGCAAAACTATCCTCCAAGACATCCATGAGGTCATCTGCGGCCATCACGCGGGCAGACGCGCACTCGTCGCCAAAGCTCTACGAGCCAAATTTTACTGGACAACGGACATGAACAACACCAAGGACATCGTCCGAAGGTGCAATGCGTGCCAGAGGTTCGCAGACAAACCGCACGCACCAGGATCGGAGCTCAAGCCCATACCATTGGCCTGGCCCTTCGCCCAATGGGGCCTCGACATGATATGCAAACTGCCCAAGTCCTCGAAAGGAGGCCACATATACCTCTTGGTCGTAGTCGACAAGTTCACCAAGTGGATCGAGGCCATGCCCGTTACCAACCAAAAGGGTAAAACGACCGTGAAGTTCTTCCAATCCATAGTCTACAGGTTCGGCGTGCCGCACAACATCATCACTGACAACGGCTCGAACTTCATCTTCAAATAATTCCAGGACTTCTGCGAAGGCCTTGGGATCAACATATCATACGCCTCCGTGGCGCACCCGCAAACCAACGGGCAGGTCGAAAAGGCCAACGACCTCGTTGGCGGTGGCATCAAGAAGCGCCTACTAATCCCACTCGAGCGGCTCGCGGGAGCATGGGCAGAAGAGCTACCCTCCATTGTCTGGAGCCTGCGCACAACGCCAAACAGCTCAACTAGCTATATGCCCTTCTTCATGGTTCACGGAGCCGAAGCCGTGTTGCCTGCAAAAGTACGCCATAAGGCCCCACGGGTCGTCGCCTACAACGAAGCCAAATCGACGGACGCACTCGAAAACACCGTTGACACACTCGACGAGGCACGTGACATCGCCGCGGCTCGATCGGCGGTCTACCAGCAGAGCCTCCGCAACTATCACAGCCGCCGGCTGTGCCCAAGGTCCATCGTCGAAGGAGACCTCGTCCTACGACTCAAGCAAGAGCGGCCGAAGAAGCTCGAGTGGCGCCTATCGCCTTAAGCACGTGGCGTCTGGAGTCGCATACTCCAACCCATGGGACGTCGCACAATTGCGACGCTTTTACCCCTAGCTATCTCCATGTTTAAATTTAATAAGGCTACTTAGCCAAGGCTACTCAGCCGAACAATGTACCTCCTTATTACGATATGAATAAAGCTAAGTGACTCTCCCCAAAATTTTATCTTTCACCCGCATTTCTTTATGCTACAACGCACTCGGGGCTCCCCCCTCACCTCACCACTACGTCGACTGAGGATAACGCATGTACACCTGAGTATATGATCACGTCAGGCTAATGAAAAGGGCATGCATAGAAACAATGACCACATGCTAATACAGAAAACCTTTTATAGCAAAGGTCACAACACGCCTAGTCCAAAAATATACAAGTTTTACATCTATCTTTTTTACAAGAACTACCTATTATGAAGGATGACCTGCGCACGGTGCTCAAAGAGATCTACAATTTCCTCGGCATACTGCCTCACAGCCGCATAGTGCAGGCACATGTCCCATAGGCCACCATTTGGTCGAGGGGGCGGCCCAGCTGCCACAACCGCAAGATTTACGTCAGGGTGATGCAGCCACACAAGGGAAAGAGTGGCCTTCACCCCCGCAACTAACTGGTGCCGCACCAGCTCCCTGACATTACGCACATCTCGAAACTTCGCCAACAAGCCCCAGAGCGTCGATGGCGCCTCATCGAGAGGAAACATGACATGCAGGATCGACGCCAAAGAAGTCTTCACCTGCCGCAACACCCGTGACACTTGGTGGGCATGATCATGCACATTCGCAAGGACCATGGCACGGTCGTGATCCATCCAGAAAAAGCCACCAGCCTCCATATCTTGATGGGTCAGACAATTGATCCGAACTGCAACGTGCTCCTTCTCCTTCCTCGGAACAAGGTTAGCACCTGCAACAATTACAAAGTAAGATGGTCCGCCAACAAGCGCATCCGAAAAGGAGCAGCAGCTCGAAGAAACTTACACTGCAGCTGCTCGGCCAACTACCGCAGCTCCCCCATCAGATATTACTCTCTGGCGGTGCCCCGCTCCGCCTTCGATTTCCAAACGTCCACATGGCCTCGGATACCAAGCAGCTCCTTCTCAAGACTGCGGACGCGGTCACAAAGAAAAATAAGTTGCGACGCATCATCCAAGGATGGTCGCGGCTGTGGAGCAGACGAAGTATCGACAGGGTCATCACCCGAAGGCCCCTAAAGAAAAACAGACAAGGATATGAACAACAGACGATTGAAGAACAAAACGAAGGCTCATTATATACAACAAAAAGCCACTGCGTGGCACACAGAGTGTTCATCAAGACATTACAGAAAAGTCTATGACAACTACCCTACAGCTAGAATGACATAGCCTAATCATCCTGAGTGGCCTCGGAACCAGAGCGCCTGCCCCTGACCTCCTCCTGCTGCTTCGCCGCATACTCCGCGAGAAGGTAAATAAGCTTCGGCCCATAGCGCTTACAGCGAGCAGCGTAGAGAGCGAAGGCTACCTCGGAATCATCGGGAGCCGTTGACATCTGGGAGGTGACCTGATGAAGATCCAACTCTACTCCGGACGCCACAGCCATCGCCAGCCCCATGGACGCGTTGATGCCCTTATGCTTGCGCTTGTATGCGGCAGGCGCATCCGCAAACAATTCGACATCCTCAAGGGAAACGCCCTTGGGGAAGAGCTCCTTGTAGAAGCACCCGAGAACCTCCTTGGCTTTGGCGAGAGAGTCAACCACAATACTGCACCGGTCTTCGACCGCCGCAGTAGCATCATCCAAAGCACTACCGTCTCTAGAGCACTGTGGTTGAACTCAATGCCCGCGACATCTAGAGAAATGGAAAACACAGTAAGAATCGAAGAAAAGCACAGAGACAAAGCAGCCGAAACAGAACATACAGGCAAAATTACTAACCCGAAACAACTTTAGCAGCCATCGCCTTCTGACCTCCTTCGCCGGGTTGGCGCTAGGAGCGCTCGTGGTCCGTAGCTTCCTGCTGCAGGTGCTCCTTGGTCGCGGTTGCATCAGCAAGCTCCCGCTCGAGGCGCTCCTTCGCCCTGACAGCATCTTCGGCCCTTTTCTCCGCTCGCCCAAGGCTCTTTTTGAGAGCATCAAGTTCGCGAAGGGCAGTGTTATTATCATCTGCGAAAAGCCAAGGAACATACATGAGCTCAAACAAGCTAGCAAGCAGACGAACAATAGAAGGTTAGTTATGGAAGTACCTTGAAGCTGCCGCAGGCTGGCCTCCAACGCTAGATGCTGCTTCACCAGCTGGTTCGCACCCTGCACAAAAGGCTGCAAGAAGAAACAAGTTTTCAAGCCAAGGGCTCAGGGGTTGCGCCCAAGAAACGAGCAAAAGATCAATCATATGAAAAACGCTCAGGGGCTCCCCCGAGACAAGCACAAAAAGAAGAGGCAATGATCAGTAGATCATACAAAAATACGGCTCGGGGGCTCCCCCGCAGCAAGAAAGAACACACTTACATGCTCAGACGACGACTCCGAAGGTCCGGCTGTAGTCTTCTGGGAGACGACCACCCAAACCTCCTGCGAAGAAGGGTTCGGGGCAGCGCCCCTAGAGGTGGCCACCGTCTAAGAAGGAGGAGGCTCCATCTTCGACTCTCCCACCATCTCCTGAGTGGCATCGCTAAACGAGCCTTCAGAGGAGTGGCTGTAAAGGAAAACACCAGCCAAAGACAAGCAAGCAACAAGGAAAGGTAGCAAAAAGCATCCGAATGAACTTACGAGTCCATATCACTCAAGTTGAAAACAGGCAAGGCCCTCTTGCCTTTCTTCTCTTCCTTCTTCTCTTCCTTCTTCCGCTTCGCCGGCGGCTGCGGCTGCGGCACTACAGCCCGCATAGGCACGACCAGAATGGGGGAGGAAGAGCAGCCATCACCTCCACTACGATGGACAAGGCACGGAGGGTCCCTAGGAGTTGGCGGAGTCGAGGCATCCGAAGATTCACTCGAGCGTCGTGCCCGCTTTCGGGTCCGCCCCTCGCTCGCCTCGGGGGCTTCCTCGGTTGGCGACTATGCCGACGGAAGCTCCGACACGGAGTCCACGATTTCATTGTTCGGCGCATCCGGAAACCGTTCGGGTAGAGAGGGTACCATGCCAGGACCTTGAACTCCTGCACAACGAAGAGAAAGTTCATAAAAAATAACTGCAAAGAAAACACACTCAAAGATAGCGCTACGCGCACGTCCCAGATCTACACCTACGGAACATGCCGAGAGGCACTGAATGGAGGGGTCCGCGACTTCCCCGGAAGGTCCTCGTCAGTTTTGTACTTCAGCAGCGGCCGAAGGACTCTGTCGAGGTCCCCTTTAGAGAGCTCCTCAGCCGCAACTCTCGTCGGGTCGTGGCGGCCAGAATAAAGGAACATCGGGGTGCACCCTAGCCTGGAGCGGCTGCACCCGACATTTGAGGAAGGTGCGGATAATATCCACATCGTTCACCTCCTTCTTCGGAATCACCTAGAGGTCCTCCACCCGACTATAGAGCTCCTCTATCTCCTCCACCTTACCCTCCAGGATATGGTTCTTCCAGGATCTCTTCGGCTGGATTTTCTGGGTGACGTCGAAAGGGGCAAGGCCAAAGTTTTGTCCGTCCACTGTGGAGTCGCGGATATAAAACCACTTCCTCCGCCAGTTCTGGATGGACTCGGACATAGAAAAAGAGAAGAAAAGAGCAGTGAATCGAAGAAAAATGACGCAGCCGCCAATCGGATAAACTCCGTCGGAGCCAGATTGCCTCTTCACGGAATAGAGCTTCCGGAAGAGGCCAAAATGTGGCTCACTGCCGAGCCAGCACTCGCAAAATGCAACAAAACAAGCGATGTGAAGAAGAGAATTGGGGAAAGATGGTGGAGCTGAATGCCATAGAAGAACAACAGTCCACGAAGGAAATTGTGGACTGGGAAAGAAAGGCTGCGGATAACGAAGGCGATGAACATCACCCAAAACCCTGTAGGAGGACGGGGAAATACCTCGTCGCCAGGGACCTTAACGGCCTCCTTGTCCTGCGGGATTAAACCCCGCTCACGAAGCTTGCGCAGGTCGCCCTCATGCGTCTCCATGCTCTGCCACCCACCATCGGTGACACGAGTGGCGACGGTGCCCTTCTTGCCGCCAGCGGCGGCACTGGTGGAGGTCTTCTTCGGTTTCACCATGGCAGCGCGACGACAGCGGCGGTGCGAGCGTAGGAAGGATGAAGGGAACGATCGGAGAACTTCCAGCGCGCGACAAGAAAAGCTCAAGAAAATGGACGCAATAGAAAGCAAGTGGCTGCGGTGAAAACAAACAAAAAATTTCCCCATGGTTATAAGGACGAAGACGATGAACAAGGACCATTCATCGGGAATCCCTAGCGACAACATCAAATCTAACCGTCCATGTGTCAGCACAGCAGCAAACTGTCGCTTGCACGACGTCTACTATGCACGGAAACTGAGGAGACGCCATAATTATCGCCACGTCGTGCGTGACCAGTCAACTCCAAGTCAGAAAGTGGGACCCACGTTCGTCCAGTCACATCACCTCTGGCACCGCAGACGCTTGAGGTCACCGATCGTCAGCACTAACGTCATCAAAGCTATACTAGCAACGGTTATAAATTTTCGGCTAAACAGCTAAAGTACTCACTCGAATCTACGATTCGAGCAACTACTCGGGGGCTACTCCTATCGATACCGCCGCGCACCCGAAGCATGAATAGCGTACTACGCCAATGATCTATTTCTTCGAGTCCTACGTCGAGTCTACGACTCCACTACGGACTCGGGGGCTACTCCCATAGGGAGGATTAATTCAAGCATCCGAAAAAATTGTGTTCTACGGACCTGAAGCAAACAACGGCTGAATTAAAGTCTCTGCTCGAGTCTACGACTCGAATAGACACTCGGGGGGCTACTCCCATAGGAAGCGCTGGTCGCGCACCCTATGAATTCTTCGAATGCGATTCTTCGGATCAGAATGCAAAAATTTGTTGGCAACTTTGCCCCAATCAACTCTAAGTGAGTAACATCCTACTTGGCCACCCGAAACACCTCCGCGGTGATAAAATTTCGGATGTTGTGTCTGCGACGCAAAGGTAAGACCTACCGATATCATCTGATGGCCTAGCAACGCACACGACTGCGCTCTGCTAGTAAAAATCCATGCTAACAGGCGCGATGCAAATCCCGACGAATGCGTTGGGTACATCATTCGAAAACTACTGGGATTCGACTCCTTTAAGACCTCAACGGCCTGAGTCGAATTACGCCAGCATCTGTTCCGGGTTCGAGTCGAGGGACTCGAATCTGAAGATCATGTTGTTTTGTCCTAAGACAGTTAGCTGACCCTGATCCGTCAGGAGAGTCAGACACACGCATCAACAATACCTACATACTAAAATCATTCTCTGATGAACAGAAACAGCTGCACCCAAAAGATTGAGGAGTCCTCAGCCGAATCTACGTTTTGACTGAACACTCGGGGACTACTGACATGGTTATACCCCACGGGTACACGACATCGTCATACCTGGTTCAGCCCAAGAAAGGCCCACGAGAATACACACGGTCCATGAAGATTTTGGGTGGCCCAAGGACATCTTCGGATCCTTGGAGAGCAAGACTAGATTAGATAGAATATTCAAAGAGGCAAACCCTAAAACCTGTAACCGACTCGATCTGCGCCTGGACCTGCCTACCTCTATATAAAGGCTAGAAGGGCTCGGCGAGAAGGGCCGCATACACACCTCCATGCTAGATTGCATCTGCGTACCCCTGTAACTTTCGGTTCCGCCATAATCAAGAGCAGACAAGCAGAAGTAGAGTTTTCCCTCCGGGGGCCTAAACCTGGGAAAATCTCGTGTCCCCTAGTTGCTTGTCTGTTAACCATTCCGCGATCTTCAGCACCCCCATCTTCTCCAAAACCCAAGCTCATAACAATGGCATTGACGAGATCAAACCTCGTCAGACGCGGTGGATGAAGCACGGGATAAGGATCTCATGGCGGAGGAACTTGCAGGTAGCAGCGGCATAACGGACTAACGGACGAGAACACATACATTGGAGCATGCGACGATCTCAAGCAGGAGGTCATCTGGAAGTGTCCGCTCGTCCGCCGCCGCCGTTGTAGCCTCTGATGTGCAGGAGTCTTCTTATCGGTGTTTTGGCGCCACCATCGTGTCTGGGTTTATGTCCGTGGACAAATTGATCTGCAATGTACGCTTTCAGTTGTGCGTGTTGGGCAACTGGGCTAGGCGAAAAATAATTTTATAGGACATGGTCTACAAATTCACTCCTATGGATAGACACGCGGCATGAGTAACATTTTAGATCTAAAAATAGTCAATCAAATGCCATGATCTCTCTCTCTCGTGGACAAGCGCCAATTGCAGGAGTTACTCCAAGAGTGTGAATTTACATACCAATGTCCACCTAATTATTTTCCGGGGCCAGGCTTCCTAGTTTCGGCCTCTAGTTTTCAAAGGTCCTGCTCGACCTGCCAAGGGCCGGGCTTAGTACAACGGAATTATTAGAAATTATTCTTATACAGCATCAAATCTTATCAATGGAACACACGCTATAGGGAAAAATTACTAGGGGTTCTATTTCCCTATAATTTATATGATAATCGTTTAAATTAAATATTCCCTACTTAGAACCATTTTTCATTTTTCTTGTTACTAGAAAAATTAATTAAACACGCCATGACATCAAGGACGTACGATTTCCTACTTCCTTAGTACATTTCACATATTTCTTAGGGGGCCCGTTGTAATCTTGTACCCACCGCATGACTAATGGAGGTTCCGGGTACTTTGTGGCCTTTCCTATTTAATGAAAATACATGCAAATAGAATTTCTCTTCTAGTTCCTTCATCCTTGCTAGGACCAAATGAAAAAAATTCAAATTGTTGTTCTACGACGATCTTGTGTGCGAAATTTGTTTTGTTTTTCATGCATTATTAACTCTTCTAGAAAAAAAAAGCAAGTTCCACATGGTAACCAAAAAAAAAACATGTTCCATACGGTCAAATTAAAATATTTCAAATTGTACAAAAGCTCCCATGTTAAAGTTCATAAACACAATCAGATCAGGATTGCCAAGTTTTCTCAATGGCCAAGCTCCATATGGCCAAGGCCAAATAGAACTGCCAATTTTTGGCTGAAGATTTCTATGTTAGGTTCAAGTACTAGTAAGTTTTTTGCTTTCCTTTCATATACGTACCATGGATGGGTGCAACGGAGACGAAATGACCCCGGCCCCAAGAAAGAAAGAAACAATGGAGATCCAGATGGCTAAACCGAATTATTTCTTCACAAGGAAATCATGAGTAAAATAGAATAAATCGTGAGGAGGCGGAGCAGCTTACGCGCGCACGCCCTCGCCCTGGCCCTGCCTACGCGACGCGACGCGCCCCCGTCGCCGCTTCGAACTCCGAGCACGCACGCCTCATCCACCAACGTCCCGACCCGCGACGGAACCCTAGCCGCAATCCCTTCGTACCCCTTCGCGCCGCCGATGCAGACGGAGGCGCGGGTGGGCGGCGTGGTGGTCGACGGCGGCCGGGCGGACGTGGCGGCGCCCCGCCCGGAGCAGCAGCAGCGCCACATAGGCACGGCGGCGCACCTGGCCGCCGGCGGGCTCGCCGGCGTCGTTAGCAAGACCTGCACCGCGCCGCTCGCCCGGCTCACCATCCTCTTCCAGGTAAACAGGTTCTCCATCCCCCCCCTTTCGCCCTCCCGCTCGCTCTTGTTCGTACGGATTGGGGACCTCAGGGCGGGAGATATTCTGCTTTCGCGCCTGCGAATTTGTAGTCCGAGTGTGGATTTTAGAGCACACGACGCACCAGCTAGGACTAATTGCGAAATTTGAGGTCTATTAATTGGAATTCACACGATTCTGTGACGCCTTAGTCGGTGCCCAGGAGCTGGTTTGACCAGAAAGAAAGGAGCCCTCCGTTAAATGTGTGGGATTCACATCTACAGAGGAATTCGGAGCTGAAGAAAACATGTGTTTAACCTTGGGCCGTACTATCGCAATTAATGTGGCTGTGTGAGCATGCAGGAAGAACAGATGTGCTTCTTCAGTGTTCGACCTGAGGGCCCTTGAAAAGAACTGGATACTGATAATAACATACTAACAGATTCTTATGTATACCCAACTTAGCTCGTTCGAAATGATCTGTACATTCTTTCCTTGCTTTAACTGGTTGTCCGAAACTGCCTCTATCCCTGGTTGACAGTAATGAACTATAGTTGTTGCTAATTTAGAATACTCTGCACATCTGGTCCCTAAGTTACTCACCATCCTCTTCCGGGTACAGAGGTTCTCGGCCCCCTTCGTTCTCCCGCGTTGTTGTATGTATGGATTGGGGAACCCAGAGGGGAGGAGGGACAAATGATGCTCTCTTGGATGAATTTGTTCCGTGGGGATGGGATTATTATTTAGGACGAAGCACCAGGGGGATACCAATTTAGAAATTTATTTGTTGGATTTTGCGCAAGTCTGTTGCTCTGCTCGGGGATGATTTGACCAGAGTGGAATTCCCCCGTTAACAGTGTGGGATTCTGTGACGCGTACTGATGAATTGGGAGCTAGAAAAGCATGGAATTAACCTTGGGGTGTAGCAATCAATGTAGTTATGTGAGTCTTAACGGACCATTTTTTCAGTCCTCAACATGAAGACTCTTGAAAGGAATTGGATGCTGTCAGTACAGCAATAGGTTCACATTTTTGTTATAGGAGTACCTACTGATTTGTACACACTTTAATTCCCTGTATGAGATGTGTGCCTCACATTAGCTGGTTGTTGAATAGAAACTGTGTATCCTTTGGTTGACAATAATGAATCTGTTGTTAAGTTAGAATACTCTGCAGATCTGGTCTGTAGGTACTCCCTTCGTTGAGTTTCTTGGTGTGTAGTTTGACTGTCCCAAGTTAAACCTTGTTCATGGTTATAAAATCACAGTCACGTCAAAATGTGTTTGAATATGATGAATCCAACTTAGCTCGTTCCCTTGTTCATATGTATACCCAACTTAGCTCGTTCGAAATGATCTGTACATTCTTTCCTTGCTTTAACTGGTTGTCCGAAACTGCCTCTATCCCTGGTTGACAGTAATGAACTATAGTTGTTGCTAATTTAGAATACTCTGCACATCTGGTCCCTAGGTACTCACCATCCTCTTCCGGGTACAGAGGTTCTCGGCCCCCTTTGTTCTCCCGCGTTGTTGTATGTATGGATTGGGGAGATCAGAGGGGAGGAGGGTGGTGAAGGATGCTCTCTTGGAAGAGTTTGTTATGTGGGGATAGGATTATTAAGGAGCACGAAGCGCCAGGGGGATACCGATTAGAAATTTGAGATGAACTTGTTGGATTTTGCGTGAGTCTGTGTTGCTCTGGTCGGGGATGATTGGATCAGAGTGGAAGTCCCCTGTTCAACGTCTGGGATTCTGAGTCATGTACTGAGGATTTGGGAGCTAGAAAAGCATGTAATAAACCATGGGGCGTAGCAACTAATGTAGTTATATGTGAGCCTGAAGGGAGAATTTCTTCAGTCTTCAACATAAAGCCCTTGAAAGGAATTGGATGCTGACAGTACCTTTAAAGGTTCACATTTTTGTTATGGGGAGTAGCTACTGGTCTGTACTCAATTTAATTCCCTGTATGAGATGCCTGCCTCACATTAGCTGGTTGTCGCATAGAAATTATGTATCCTTGGTTGCCAATAATGAATCTGTTGTTAAGTTAGAATACTCTGCACATCTGGTCTGTAGCCTGTAGGTACTCCCTTCGTTGAGTTTCTAGGGTGTAGTTTAACTGTCCCAAGTTAAACCTTGTTCATGGTTATAAAATCACAGTAGTGTCAAAATGTGTTCTGATATGATGAATACAACGATATTATTTTTATGTCAGATAACCTGCATATTGATGATGAAGTTTGTTATACGAGCTTGTGACAATACTGATCCGACAGGTGGCAGGTATGCATTCAGACGCTGCAGCTCTAAGGAAGTGTAGCATATGGCACGAGGCCTCACGTATTGTTCGAGAAGAAGGATTCGGGGCATTTTGGAAGGGCAACCTTGTGACTATTGTACACCGGTTACCTTACTCTGCCATGAGCTTCTACTCATATGAGCGATACAAAAAGGTCAGCGCTAAGTCTCTGTATGTTATGTAAGATCGGTTGTGACTTTCTGCCTTTGAGTATTGGTATTGTTGTAGTGATGGTTTGAAATAATCATTGCAGTTTCTCAGAATGGTGCCTGGCCTAGATGACCCAAATTATGTTGGTGTTGTCAATCTGCTTGGCGGTGGTTTGGCGGGAGTGACAGCTGCATCTGCAACTTACCCGTTGGACGTTGTCCGAACTCGTTTGGCAACACAGGTAATTTTTTTTCCTTCCTGCTGTGAATAATACTCAACCAACCGATGAATTTAACTTTCTCTTACAACTTAAGGACATCCTTAGTTTCATGTTTCATGCAATGCAATTTTACAGACCAAAGGAACATGATACTGTAAGCTAATTAAGTTACTTATTTTCCTGTCTAAATTTCTGCAGAAAACTACTAGGTATTACAAGGGCATCTTTCACACATTGTCTACAATTTGTAAAGAAGAGACTGGCAAAGGGTTGTATAAAGGTCTTGGGGCCACGTTATTGGTAAGCCGTACACTTCTACTGAGATTTCTTTATAAGCTGGGTTGCCAGTAACTTCTACGAGTTACAGGGAGTTGGACCTGGTATAGCAATCAGCTTTTATGTATATGAATCCCTGAGGTCTCATTGGCAAATGGAAAGGTGAACATAATTATTTTGCCATGTTGGATATTATCATATGCCCTTTTGGCTTCCATTTCTGCTTTATCTGATTCCTTCTAATGGCTGTGGACATTGTGCATCAGGCCGAATGATTCGAACGCTGTTGTGAGCTTGTTTTCTGGGAGTCTATCTGGTATTGCAGCATCGACAGGTAAGTGATCTTTGATACTTAATTACTGTTACATGACTCATTTGCATTGTTACTAAAATCATATCCAATGACAAATCCTACATTTTCAATGTTGCAGCCACATTTCCTCTTGATCTTGTAAAGCGACGGATGCAACTCCATGGGGCAGCTGGGGCAGCGCCTATCGAGAAATCAAGCATAACTGGAACCATCCGCCAAATCCTTCAGAAGGAAGGTCCTCGTGGCTTCTACCGAGGCATTGTCCCCGAGTACCTGAAGGTTGTTCCTAGCGTTGGAATCGCCTTCATGTCCTACGAAGTATTGAAGAGCTTGCTGTCCAGCATTGATGGGGATGACGAGAACTGAAGTTGCGAATCGGTTACACTCGAGATAGCATACTTTTTTTTTTTGCCTTGCCGCCATAGTTTACTGCAAGATTACAGTGTATGAGAGTGACTACAGCATGCCTTTGCCGGGCAGTTTTGTAGGTGTTGGTAGGATAAAGCTTTACCTGAGATAATGTTGTACCATAGGCAATAGAGCAAACGGCCGGATCTGTTTTCCTCTGAGCATTATGCTCGGGTTAGATCATTAGATGGTGTGAAATGTAATGCCTTTTTGCAAGGAGAAACCTCCCAAGGTGTAACATATTTCGTGTAATGTTACTGCCAGTTCTATCTTCCATGGAGGTAGCAACTTATGTGGCTACAGTTGTACTATTATCTGTCAACATTTGACAGGGTCATAATGTAGGTGATGCTTGCTATATTTTTGTTCATTGGCACAAGGTAGCACATGTAGGAACAAAACACCATAGGTAAACACATGTACTCATAAAATCCATTATGCAAAACCTGAAAACTATATTCTTCCAACTTGCTGAAGAACTGAATCTGTGACCTTGATCAGAACCTGGAGTGCAAGAGTCCTGGTGCAAACAGATACAGTCTATACCTTTACAAATTCAGATTTCTACCAAACCTGGTACATCAAAGATCTACCAACCTATGCAAACTGGAACACAAAAGGTAGCCTGCATCATGCAAGGGGCTAACCAGGATCAGCATGCTAATACATTAACCATCATCATCCAGTGTTCATCCCAGAAATACTCTGTTTTACATGCTCCTAGCAAAATTCTTCTGTACTCATGTCGTTGAGTTACCCAGGAAAAGCCTTAATGCTGATGATCGCTACCAGTATGCACCAAACAAAAAGGAGCAGATCCAGCAACTCTGCCACGGGATCAGCAACCTCCGCCTGTGCCTGCTTCTTCTTCTTCCTCCGACTACTCCGTGTCCTCTTCCTCCTCCTTTTCTTCTTCTGCTGATGCTCGTTGTCCTCAGGGTCGAAGCCCCACTGCCGTCTTTCATGAGACTTGTCATGATCGTCCATTGGAGTGCCCATGTCGGCTCCTGCATTAGTTTTGTGACAGGAGAAGCTCTCCATGGCTTGACATTCTTTTACTTCTGTTATGACCGGAGCTTCATCACCATCATCATCATGCTCATCTTCTTCTTGGCTTTTGACCAGATCTTCTTCATCATCGTCAACTTCTTCCTTTTTGGCCGGATCTTCTCTTTCATGCTCATGCTCTTCTTCTGAGAAGTCCCAACTTGCAAGGGACTGCTCACACCAATCCTGGCGCCAATCCCTATATCCTAATTCCAACAACAATAAGAAAATTTAATAGGGCTTTGTTTCGGCAAATGGGAGGAAATATTAAAAAAATCAAAAAATTCAGTTCAACAGTTGGGATGAATTTGCAAAAGCACTAAATACTAACAAAAGAAGTCACCTTTCATACGGTCAGTGTCTTGACTACCATCATCTGTCTCGACAGTGTCATCAGCTGGGTAGTACCTAGGAAAGGCACATGAACAGTATGGCGTAACGGTATCGGACGGCTCGGTCGAAACCGGGACGAGCGCCTCTACCACGGCACGTCTCATATCAAGAACAATGACCCAGGCCGTGTCATCTGTTTGATCCACCTTGGTCATCATGTAAAGAAGATTGTCGTTGCGCACGCTTAAAGTGGGGAATCTGAAATCCAATTTCTTCAGTTTCAGTTCCTGTGTCTCCTCGTCCAACAGCTCTGGCAACAATGCAGAGTAGCTCTGATCGACCGAGACGTCGCCGACATCGACCGTGCACCGCCTGCGCCAGTAGTCCCAGTCGAGCTTCATGTTCCACGTGGCGGCTCGCCGGCCTTGGCCATTGTTGGTCCTGCGGTCTGCCGGTTCATCGAAGTCGGTCTCGACGAACCTGATCAGGTCGCCGGAGCAGACGACGTCGCGGGCGTAGTACGGACCACCGTCCTCCTCGTAGGTGATGCAAGCTCTCGACGCGGGGAACGGGATGAATCTCATGACGGGAGTTTCGTCGAACAGGTTGCAGGCGAGTAGGATGCCGCACGCGAGGTCGACCCAGCCCACCGCGCTCTCGCCGACCGTGATCTGCTTGTAGTAGCTGCCGTGGGCGAAGGCGTAGAAGAGCGCCTTGTCGGACTCCGGCAGCAGTAGCGGCGCCGCGTTGCTCCGCCTCCATGCGTTCGTCTCCGAGGAGAAGACGCAGGCGTGGTACTGGGTCTTGGGGTTCGAGTCTCGCGGCCAGTCCCAGTCGAGGAAGGCCAGGGCGTAGTGGTCGTCGCCGCAGGGCAGGAGCCCGAACTTCTCGTGGGTCCGGTAGGATGCGACTTTGGGGTCTGGGTTCGGGAGGAAGTGCAGCGATGGGTTCTCCCCGGCGCCGGCGGCGGAGTAGACGAAGTGGTGGAGGGAGCTGTCGACCAGGGTGACGCGGAAGAGCACGAAGGCGCCCTCGGCGCAGATGACGTAAGGAGGGGTGTCAGATGCGTCGAGTCCAGGGCAGTGGACGGTGAAGTGGGAGGCGGCCGGCGGGTCGGAGAGCCAGAAGGAGACCGCGACGGGATGGCCCTCCGGCGTGTTGCACTCGGCGGTGGTCTCGTTCCGCTCGTCTGAGAATCGCGCCGTCTTGGTGAGCAAGGCCCAGTCGGGATAGGCGCCGTGTGGGCTGGTCATGGTCGAGGGTTGGAAGGGGACAGCGGAGAGCGCCATGTACGGTAGATTCATGTCGGCGGAACGGCGGCTATTGGAAGGCGAACCGGTCGGAGAAGCCGACTCGGAGTGGCCGGCGGGTGTTCGGATTTGGGGCGGACGAGGTTGCTCGATTATAAATTTTCCTTTTTTTAATTGAGGATGATTGAATCGAATTCTTATTCGTATATATATACAGTACTTCCTCCGTCTCAAAATTAATGTTTTAGATTTATCAAAATTTAAAATGAATTTATATATCTAAATTTTGACAATTTGAAACATCTATTTTGAGACGGAGGGGTAGAGAACAATTACAAATACAGTAAATACGTTTTGTCTCATTGAGAATCTACTACAAAGGTGCTTTGGTCGTTCTTTAAAGTTAGTATTTACTTGGTAAAGATACGTAGTAGTTTTCTTGAGGAAGATCAGCATTTGCTTCTTTGATTGGGCTTTCTTATTGAAAACTATTAAAGGATCAATGATCTTCCTTTGACAAATTGTGGTCACGGTTTATATACAAATGATTAAAAAACGACACAACTATTTTCCATCATCGGCATTAATGTTGTGATAAAAAAGAGTTATCAGGGGTAATTTTTTTTTGTATACATATGTATTGTGGTATTTGTTAATCTATATATTTGGTGTGGAAACCTTGATTCTTTGACCAGACCAATTATCTCTATACGGACTTTACTATGATCAAACTTACACTGTATGATTATGAGGGTTTACAAATTGCTTGATGAAGTCCCAATCAAAGTTCTCGGAGGATCCATATGGGCGGGCTAGCGTATTATAGTACTTGACCATGAATTACTAGTTGTTCATCGGTTAGGTTATTCGTAGAGAGACATGGCATCGTTCATCCTTTAGGCCACTCCGCCCCCTCTGAATTTGGAATCATAGACAACTTCCTTTTCCACAATCCTCACCCTTTGGAATACTAATGCATGGCAATAACAACCATACAAAATCACGAGAGGCATCATGTACAACATTTCTAGGTATATATTGGGAATGGAGGCACTAGGAAGCACACTACCATTGGTTTTCCCTTGTACGCGGCAGCACATGGCGGTGGTTGCATCTCGCATCCTAGATATTCACCATATTTGTTGAGTAAGCCTTGGTCGAGCCAGACGTCACAGTAGTGTAGGGTTGTGTAGTGGTTAGCTGAAGGTGTTCATGTCGATGCAGCTTGAGAGGCCAAAAGAAACTATTCGAAAATGTATGTCTCCATGTATCAAAGATAGTAACGACGCGCGCTTCAGATCTATCACAAATCACCAAAAAAAGTCGTATTTACAAGAGAGACAAGACGATGAACATACTATTTATTTCTGATGGTCCTGAGTATATCACAAACTTCACTAGTCATTTAACATCCGACAGCACCCCGAAGCTCCTATTAAAAATTCATAGCTGGGAATACACGACGGACAAAACACCGGACAAACCGCCGGACTGTCCGGTCGATTGCCGAACTCAGATCTGTATCGTACGATTGGCCGCCGCCAAGCTTACCCACTAGTAGAAAACAGGCCATCCGTTCGCGCCCTCTCAGAGCATTAGTCCTGGTCGAGCGGGCACGGGGCCCGGAGGCATGTGTCCCGATTGGTAACGGAGCATACGTCCCGGTTGGAGCCACCAACCGGTACTAAAGGTTTGACCACAGCCACGTGGCATGGCACACACCTTTAGTCCCGGTTGGTGGCTCCAACCGGGACGTATGCTCCCGCCCTCTATAAATGCAACGCCCCAGCCCTCTCTGCCTCCACTCTGTTTTTTCTCTTGGTGGAAGGTGTGAGGGGTGTGCTAGTTTTTTCTTCCCTATGCATGCATTCAAGGTGTTTGATGAAATGTTTGAGTGAATAATCCCGTTTAATTTCTCATAGAACAAAAATATAGAAGGTGTCCGAGACGCACTTGAGCTTTTTCCTCTTTATTTCCCTCGATCGAGGTTAGCAATCTTATCTTTTCTCTGTCATTGATACAATGCATGTGTCGATGTGAATTGGTCATTTCACTATTTATGATGTCCTTTTTTTTCATAAACCTACTTATATGATGCAGATGAACGGTCGGGAATGAATGTACGGTGACCGGCGCGTAGCCGGGTATATGAAAGGCGTGGATAAATTTATCGATGTGGCTACGGCAAACAAAGAGAATGGTTTTATACGTTGTCCATGTGTTCAATGTCGGAACAACAAGGAGTACTCTTCCTCGAAAATCATTCGCGGCCACCTGATTATGAAAGGTTTCATGTCCAACTATAATTGCTGGACCAAGCACGGGGAAAGAGGGGTTATGATGGAAGATGGTGAAGAAGAAGAAGATGATAACAACTATCATCATATGTTTCCTGAATACAGTGATATTGCAATGGAAGACAATGGAGAGGAAGGAGGTGAAGAACGGGCATCAAATGACCCGGCTGATGAACTTGGTAGGGTCATTTCTGATGCAAAGCGAGACTGTGAAACAGAAAATGAGAAGTTGAAGTTAGAGGGCATGTTAGAAGATCACAAGAAATTGTTGTACCCAAATTGTGAAGATGGCAGCACAAAGCTCGGTACCACACTGGAATTGTTGCGATGGAAGGCAGAGTGTGGTCTAACTACTCCTCATTTGAAAAGATGCTGAAAATAATAAAGCCGAAGTTTCCAAAACATAACGAACTTACCGAGAGTACCTACGAAGCAAAGAAGACTCTCTGTCCTCTAGGATTAGATGTGCAAAAGATACATGCATGCATTAATGACTGCATCCTCTACCGCGATAAGGAGTATGAGAATTTAGATAAATGCCCGGTATGCAATGCGTTGCGGTATAAGATCAGACGAGATGACCCTGGTGATGTTGAGGGAGAGCCCCTCCGGAAGAGGGTTCCTGCTAAGGTTATGTGGTATGCTCCTATAATACCAAGGTTGAAACGCATGTTCAGAAACAAAGAGCATGCCAGGTTGTTGCGATGGCACAAAGAAGACCGTAAGAAAGACGGGAAGTTGAGACACCATTGATGGGTCACAGTGGAGAAAAATCGAGAGACTTCCCGGTGACATGGTTATACCCTACGAATACATGACTTCAAAGATACCAGTCCAGCCAAGGAAGGCCCACACATATGATACCTGGCCCATGAAGATTTTCGGGTGATCAAGGCCCATGACGCCGGATCCTTGGAGAGCAAGACTAGCCTAGATAGGAAATTTAAAGGGTAAAACCCTAGAACCTGTAACGACTAGGACTATGCCCGGACGCCTAAGTCTATATAAAGGCCGGAGGGCACGTCCTAGATCTCTCGACTCATACTCGCATACGCACCTCACGCCAGATCGAATCTGCACCTTGTAACCTTCGGTTCGCCGTAATCAAGAGCGCATAAGCAGAGTAGGGTTTTCCTCCGGCTGAACACAGGTAAATCTCGTGTCCCTGTTGCTTGTGCATTAACCGTTCCATGATCTCCAGCATCCCCATCTTCTCCAAAACCCAAGTCCATAACAATGGGCATTGACGAGATCCAACCTCGTCAATTGGCGCCGTCTGTGGGGACCGGGGCTGCTGATTGTGCGATCGTGATGGTCCTGACCCGATCGATCTACAACTCCGCGGCGACGGAGAATCACCTCCTCTTCGGCGCTTTCGACTTCACCGCCCATTCGCCGGCCACCATGAAGGATTTCGAGCCCGTAGGCGACGGACTCGAAATTTTGTTCGGAGCTTCGCCTGGGACAACCGGCACCCTCCGCCTTCTGGCGGGTGCCCGTGCCATCAATCGAGCCCGCCTGTGGGCTCCACCCCGTCTGCGCACATCACCATTGACAGATGAGTTCTACGACAAACGGCTGCAATTCCGATCTCAGGCGATCCACCTTCGGATGAAGGGACCTCGGTTCCGGATCCGAAGCGCGCAAGCGGACCGATCTATGAGCGCTACCAGTGCGCCGCAGTCATCCAGGAGCAGCAAACGCCTAACCCGCCGCCCAACACGAACCCAAACCCGCAGGACAGAAACAGCGGGAATAGAAGAAGCCAGTCCCCCCCACCCGAAGGGGAAAAAAATGGCCATGTCATCCAACTTAGCAAAGAAGGATGGGTCCAGGCACGCCGTGCCGTCGCAGGCAACATAGTCCTGCCTGTGGACTCACCACATGACCTACTAATGGCATACCACTACCTCCTCATCTAGGAACACAAGAAGCAAGTCAAGATGCAGGAGACGCTCGACAAACACAAGCAAGCAGCCTCTGAGTCCAGCGCGCGACGAGATGCGCTCTCCGCCATGGCACCCGGCTCTAGCACGAACGGAAACTAGGGAAACAAGAACAGCTCGCGGGTGGAGAACATAGATCCCAAGGAGCGCCGTGATGTGACCCGAACTCTCCACACATCGTTCATGGATATGGATGCCGACGGCAACATTATCCCGAAGACACCGCAAGCTGTGATCATGGCAGCCACTGCGTATCTCGTGGCCCACCAACCTCCGGAAGGGGACCCGAAAAGAGCCATGCATAAGTCCGCACTCACCGGACTCGGACTCGTCGGAGCTGCGCTCCACGAAGACGCTCCTGCGGAGCCGAAGAAGAAAGCTCCGGCCAGGCGCGACTGGAGCCCTACCCCTTCATCCGAAGAGGAAGCGGAGCACGACCTTCCTCAAAGGAAGAAGAGCTCGCATCGCCATAAATGCGACTACGACGCCAGATATGCGCTTACACAGCACAAAATCGACAAAGCACGAGCCAAACACGCATGCTCGTCCGAGTCCGAGATGGATGAAGATGAAGGAGAACTCTGCGAAGCTCGATGCTTCAGCAGATCTGTTCGGCGAACACAGATGCCACGCAATTTCAAGCTTCCTTTGGATACTCCGAAGTTCAACGTCACGCAAGATCCAAAATCCTGGCTCAGCGACCACCTGTCATCCGTCAAGCTGCACGGCGGTAACAAAGAAACCACCATGCAATGCCTTCAGCTGCAGCTGACAGGCGCAGCGCGGGTTTGGCTCAGCAGCTTATCATCAGGGTCCATTCGAAGTTGGAAGGAGCTAGCCTACAGCTTCATTCGAAATTTCAAGGGCACCAGCAAGAGGCCCGCCTCAATCGAAGAGTTGCGAGCCTGCACTCAGAGAACGGGCGAATCTATTCGCTCGTACATATTACGCTGGTCTACCACCAAGAACTCCGCAGCACATATCTCCGAGGAGAGGGCCATCAATGCCTTCAGAGACGGCGTCAAACGCCAAGATTTCAAGGAGGAACTTGGGCGCGTCAAGCCCAAGACACTCGACCACCTCATGGACATCGCCAAAAGGTGGGCTGACGGCGAAGATTGCATTCACCGAGCACAATCGGATGAAGAGGACGACTACGGCCGAAGATGGGAATGCCGCAGCAAGAGGAGATCGCGCGTCTACGAGGACCGCGACGGACCCGACATGGTCGCAAGCCGATCGCCGAACGATAATAACGCAACAATGGAGGATACCGCGGAGGAAACTTCCGTGATAATGACGACCAAAGACAGCTTAACGCCATGATCGACAACGGACCTCGGCATTCAAAAACTTTCGGGTCCATGTACCATCCACTTCTACATCGACAAACAGATGGCAAAAGAAAGCCAACCACATGCTCAAGGATCCGCGAGTTCCGTAAACTCGGAAAGCATGGTGCGATGAGGCAACAAGCCCCAATCCTGTGTTCGAAAGCGGCGCGCCAGGTGAAGTACACGGAGCTCCTCCGCCGCCTATTAGAGGCCCAAACCAACCAGTCGCACCAGCGCAGAACAACGCCGGGATCGGGTACCCCCCACCGAAAGGAGCACTAAATATGATCCAGAAGGGACGCCCCACGAATAGGGTGCAGAAGAAAATCACCCGACAAATCAACTTGGCCGTGGAAACTCCGCCTGCAATCCCTAAGTACCTCAGCGGATCGGAGTCCTGCATCACATTCACTCTTGCGGATCACCCTTGCCAGATCCCTCGCCCAGGTCATGCTGCCCTGGTGCTGGAGGCGTAGATCGGAGGCTTCGAGATGAGTCGCGTCTTCATGGACGGCGGCAGCGGCATCAACCTAATGTTCGCAAGCACTCTAGTAGCAATGCGGATCCCGCAATGCAGCCTGGAACAATCAGACACAACGTTTCACGACATTGTCCCAGGGAAGGGCATATTCCCCCTGGGCAAAATCGGGCTCGATGTCATCTTCGGGAAGCCGGACAACTTTCGGAGAGCGACAATTCAGTGGTGGGTAGGGTCGCAATACCACGCCATCCTGGGCGTGTAGCATTCGCAAGGTTCCCGCCGTCCCACACTCGCATACCTACTACTCAAGATGCCAGACCGAGGCGTCATCACAGTCACGGAGCTTCACCCGATCGGACCAATGCGACAGGATTTCAACAAAATCTCCGTCTTTCGCATTCAAGACGAGCCTTGAAGGCTCGTGAGGTGACGGACAATGGGGTACCCCCAGTCACAAGAAAGAATGCACCTGACATGTCCTTCGACTCCACCGGCAATACCAAGAAAGTACAAGTCCATCCGACAGATGCCTCCAAGACGGCTCCCACGATCGCTAACGACCTCGACTCGATAGGAAGGCGCTTCGTCGAATTCCTCCGTGAGCGCTGGGAAATCTACCAGTGTCCTGCGGACATGCCGGAGTTCCTGTGGAATTCGCCGAGCATGCACTCAATGTCTTTCCAAACACCAAGCCCGAAGCGGTCCATCCGAGACCGTTGAGCCACGAGCGAAGCTATCGGCAAGGAAATCAACAGACGCTGCATTATACTTTATCGTGGAAATCAAGGAAAGCGAGTGGCGGCAAACACAGTGATGGTCCCAAAAGGACACGGACATCCTGGATGTGCGTGGATTTCACGTCACTAAACAAGCACCCAAAGGACCACTTCCTCTTCCTCGGATCGACCGATCATCGATTCGATCGCAGTTGCGAAACTCTCCTTCCTCGACGCCTACTCAAAGCTATAACCATCGACTCAAGGTCGAAGATCGGAGAAAACGCATTTATCACACCGTTCGAGTATTCTGTTACAACACAATGCCCTTCGGCTAAAGAACGCGGGTGCCACGCATTACCGATGCATGCAGCTCGCCTCAAGGACCGATTGGTCGCATACGTCCAAGTCTATGTCGATGACATAGTAATAAAAACTAAGGAGGCAAGGACACTTATCGACGATCTCCGCGAGACGCTCGACAACCTTGATCGCCTGAGGATCAAGCTCAATCGAAAAGTGCGCGTCCGTCCCCAGCCTGCTCGGATACTTCATCTCTCAACGAGGGATCGAGGAACCGAAGAAAATCGAGCCATCATGACGATGGAGAAGCCGAAAACCTCAAGGCGTCCAACAGTTGCAGGCGAGTGGCAGCGCTAAGCGGGTTCATCACCGCATGGGCGAGAAGGCCCTACCATTCTACCACTCGCCACAAAGCGCATAAATTCGAGGAAGCCAACGACGCATTCGAAAGCCTGCGGCTTCTCTCCACCTCGCTTTGTCTGGTCACGCCAAAGGAGCGCGAGCCTCTGCTGTACATAGCAGCCACACACCGTGGTCAAGACTGCATAGTGGTCGAACGACCGAAGAAGGAAAGACCCACGGGTCCAGCGCCCAATCTACTACCTCGGAGGTACTCACGCCAACAAAACAGAGGTACCCTCACTACAGAACTCCGCCTCTGGCGTATTCATGACGGCTCGACGGCTGAGCCATTACTTCCAGGAGCACCAGGTGATGGTCGTCAATGAGGCACCACTGAATAGCATCCTGAATAATCCAGAGGCCACAGGACGGGTGGCCCTATGGGGCATCGAGCTGTCACCCTTGGACATCGTCTACAAGAAGCGACTCACAATCAAATCTCAAGTCCTTCCGGACTTCCTGGTACATTGGATGGAGCTGCAGCTGCCAGACACCCTAGATATGTCGCAGTCATGGACGATGCACTTCGATGGCTCCAAGAGAGAAGCTGGAGCGGGAGCAGGGGTCATACTGACCTCCCCGCAAGGCGACAAGATGAAGTACGTCCTCCGGATGAAATTCCGAGCCTCCAACAACGAGGCCGAATACGAATCCCTCATCCATGGCATGAGGATGGCAAAGATATGCGGCGCAACGTGCCTGATCATCTACGGTGACTCCAACCTCGTCGTCCAGCAAACGATGAACGAGGGCGACGCACATGCCGAAAACATGATCGCATACCGCGCACTCTACAACGCACTCGAAGGAGAATTCGACGGCTGCGAGCTCCAACACGTTGGAAGAGAAAGCAACGAGGAAGCCGACAGACTCGCCAACATCGGCTCCACTTGCGCAAAGGTGCCACCAGGTGTGTTCCTCGAACAGATCTGCGTGCCATCCATCAAGCGGAAATTCCCCAAGGGATCACCCGAAGAAGCAGACCACTCGGGAGCTACGCTACCCGAAGGACACGAAGGACCCGAAAAAAATGGACACAAAGGTAGCCATGGTCAACCTAATGCAGGTCATGGCAGTCGAAGAAACTTGGACGCGACCATACCTCCAGTTCTTGATAAACGGAGAACTGCCTGACAGCCCGACAGATGCCCGGCGCATATCTCGTTGGTCAAAAGCCTTCACCATCATCAACGGCGAGCTGTACAAGCGCAGCATCACGGGTGTACTACAACGGTGCGTCACCATCGACGACGGCAAGGCCATACTCCAAGACATCCATGAGGGCATCTGCGGCCACCACGCAGGCAGCCGCTCCCTTGTCGCCAAAGCTCTACGAGGATTCTATCGCCAACGGCCATGAGCGACGCAGGACATCGTCCAAGATGCAACGGATGCCAACAGTTAAACCGACAAACCGCATTTGGTCCGGAAGCTCACCCATACCCATAGCCTAGCCTTTTGCTCAATGGGGCCTCGACATGATCGCAAACCGCCAAAATCCTCGAAAGGGGACACGCCTTCCTCCTGGTTGCGATCGACAAATTCACCAAGTGGATCGAGGCCATGCCGGTCACCAACCGAAGGCAAAACTGCCGTCAAGTTCTTCGAGTCCATTGTCTCAGGTTCGCGATCGCATGCATCATCACCGACAACGGATCGAACTTCATCTCCGAGAATTGAAGGACTTCGCAAGGCCTTGGGATCAACATCACGACGCCTGGCACACCAAACGAACGGGCAAGTGGAAAGGCAGCGACCTAATCGGCCGGCATCAAGAAGCGCCTCATGAGTTCACTCAACAAAAGCTGGAGCCGGACGAAAGAGCTACCATCCGTCTGTGGAGCTTAACCACGCCAACAGCTCCACCGGCGACACACCGTTATGGTACACGGGCCGAGGCCGTGCTACCACCGGCACGCCACCGTGCCCCACGGGTCGCCGCCAAGCCGAATCCATGATTGCACTCAAGACGCCACACACTCGATGAAGCACGGATATAGCAAGTAGCTCAGCGGTGTACCAAAGAGTCTCCGCAACTACCACACGGCGCGCCAAGGTCCTTCGTCAAGGAGACCTCGCTTGCGACTCAAGCAAAAGCGACCGAATAAATTCGAGTCACCATGGAAGGACCCTCGCCATCACCGAAGTCATCCTGTGGCGATATCGCCTCAAGCGTGGAGTCCGGAGATACTCCAACCCATGGAACATCGCACTTAGCGATTCTATCCATAGCTACCTACCCCTTTACTTTCAATAAGGCTTTCAGCCAAGGATATTCAGCCGAACAATGTACCTCCTCCATTACGATATAAATAAAGCTAAGTGTCTCGCCCCAAAAACTTCAGTTCTCTCTTTTGCAACTTTACTACATGCTACAAACGCACTCGGGGGCTCCCCCCACCTCACGATTTCATCGACTGAGGATCAAACGTGTACACCTGAGTAGCTGACAACGTCAGGCAAACGAAAAGGACCCGTACTCAATCAAAGCACTGCGTGCTCACAAAAAACAAACCTTTACAACAAAGGGCACAACACGCCCAGCCGAAATATCCAAATTTTACATCTATCTCTTTTTTCAGGTTCTACCTATTCTGAAGAATAACCTGAGCACGCTCAAACAAATTCGACCTGTTCGCATAACGCCGCATTACAGAATGCGTATCTGACGCATGTCCCACTCACCACCATCGAGAAGAGGTGGCCCAAAGCCACAAGAGCCAAATCCACGTTAGCCGGTGCCCTCACAAGAGACAAAGCAGCCTTCACTCCTGCGATGAGTTGCCGCACCAACTCCTTGACATTGCTCACGTTCAAACTTCGGCGTAAGACCCGCAAGACTTGATCGGCACGGCATCCAAAGGGAACATGACGCGGCAACACCGAGGCGACGCTTGCACTTGGCGGCACTCGAGAAACCTGGTGCACACGATCCTGCACCGTCGACAGAGCTACGGCACGGTCATGATCCATCCAGAAGAAGCCGCCAGCCTCCATGTCCTGTTGAGTCAAGCAATTGACCCGAACAGCGACACGCTCCTTTTCTTCCCTCGGAGCAAGGTTGGCACCTGCGATAATCGCACAAAATAAGAGTAAGGCCAGCAGGCCCATCCGAAGAACTGAGCTACAGCTCGAACCAAAGAACAACTTACATTGCAGCTCCTCGGACAGCCGAACCAGCTCCGCCATCAAGTACTCCTCTCTGGCTGCACCACGATCCGCCTTGGACTTCCAAACATCGGCATGACCGCGTAACCCGAGCAACTCCCTCTCCAGACTACGCACACGATCCCGAAGAAAAGTGAGTTGCGAGGAATCATCCAAAGATGGTCGCAAATGCATTGCGGATGGGTGTCAACAGGTCAGCAAGACCAAGGAACCTATAGCAGCGAGAAAAGAAAGGAACACACATTCGTAAAAATGATAGAGCACAACTCGTAATTCATTAAAGACCACGTGGCACAAGGATGGTGTTCTTCAAGATATTTACAACAAAAGTAGACTACAAACTACCCCACGCCTACAACGCCTAAGATGCGGCACCTCGAGTCGCCGAGTCGATCGCCTAGCTTTGGCCCCGCCAGCAAAGGCATACTCACAAAGAAATCAATGAGCTTGGGCCCATATCGCCGAAAGTGAGTAGGCAAGAAGGCTACCTCGGATCCATCCGCTGTCGGCATCCGAGGTGATCCTGGGCAGATCCGGTTCCTCTCCACCGCCAAGGCCATCGCCAAATGATCGACGCGCCGATGCCCTTCGCTTACAATCAGCAGCGCCTGGTGACGAGCCTCGCCAGCATCCACATCATCGAGGGCTGTGCCCTTAGGGACAAGCTCCTTGTAGAAGCGGCCAAGGACCTCTTTCGCCTTGGCAAGGGAGCTGACGACGGTGCTGCAGCGGTCTTCGACCGCCACAGTAGCATCATCTAGAGCACTAGAGCACCGCGGTCAAACTCGATGCCTGCGGCATATGAGACAAAAAATAAGAAGGAAGACATGAAGGAAAGCAACACAGAAGAAGACAAGAGGCATGAAGAAACAAGCACACATTTATCACTTACCCTAAATAGCCTTGGCAGTAGCCATGAGCTTCGCCGCCACCTCTCTCTCAAGCTGTGCAATAAAGGGCTTCCTCTCACGATCACGGTCTCGTGGCAGACGCTTTTTTCGCCGGCCGCCTTAGTCAGCTCTAGCTCATGCCTTCGCACCAACGGCGGCTCGGCTCGCTCCGATTGACCAAGGCTCTTCTTGAGAGCATCGACCTCATGGAGAGAAGAGTTATGCTCCTCTGCATTCAAGATAAGCAAGTGTTAAAAAACAGGTCCAGGATAAATAAGAGAGGCACTAAAAGGCAGATAGGTACCTTGAAGCTGCCGAAGGTTCGCCTCCAGCGCCAAGCGCTCAAGACCACCGCTTGGCCTCGCACAAAAGGTCAAGAAAAGATATAGTCAGAAGAAAGGACTTGGGGCTACGCCCAACACAAAGGAGTAAAAACAAAATTCGCACGAAGACACTCGGGGCTCCCCGTGACATGAAGCGAAAAACTTACATGCTCGATGGCGACTGAAGGACCGCTGCGAATTCTCGAGGCGAACCACCGCACCTCCTGCAACGGAGGATCCAGAGCCGCGCCACACGAAGTCGCCACCCCGAGGCGAGGAGACGCACTTTTCGACTCCCATCATCTCCCCGCACCATCATTGGAGGAATCGTGGAGGAATGCCCTATACGAACCAATCAGACACGTGCAAAAATCATAAAGGAACAAGGACAATAGTACAACAAGAAACTTACGAGCCCAATGAGCTCAGGTCGAAGACAGGAGGAGTCCTTTGGGCTCTCTTCTCCTCTTTCTTCTCTTCCTTCTTCTTCTCCTCCTTCTTTTCTTCCTTTCTTCCATTTGGCGGGCGGGCGCCACAGCCCGGGAATGGCAGGAATGGGAGGAAGAACCTCCATTACCGCCACTATGACGCCAAGGCCCAGAGGGTTTCGGGAGTCGAGGAGTCGAGGCCTCCAAGACTCGCTGGAGCTCCGTGATCGCTGCGTATGGTCCTCACTCGACTGCTTGCATCCTCCGCCGGAGATCACCGACGGCAGCTGACACGGACTCAACCACTTCATTATCCGGGGCATTCTGATACCTTTTCGGCAATGGCGGTACCATGCCCGCACTTTGAAGCTCGCAAAATCAGAAGGAACTTTGTTAGCAAACAAAGGAAATAAATACACAAGATGTAAAAAGCACTACGTGCACAAATCTACACCTGTGGTACGACCAACGTCGAAGAAAACAGAGGGGTTAGCGACTTCCCCGGGATTTCTTCTCCGGCCTTGAACTTCAAGAACAAGGTTTCCCCAAGATCCCCTCGAGATTTTTCACTCAAAACCCTCGTCGGATCACGGCGCCTAGAATAAAGAAACATCGGTGCGCTCGCTGAGAGGCTGCACCGACGCTCAAGAAACGTCCTGATGATGTCCACACTGCTCACCTCCTTCTCCTAATCACCGAGATCCTCCACCCGACGGTAAAGGGCCTCTATCTCCGCCACCTCACCGTCCAAGATTTGGTTTTTCCAAGACCTTTTCCGCTCAATCATTTGGGAGGGGTCAAAGGGAACAAGACCAAAATCTTGCCCGGGCACTACGGAGTCGCGGATATAAAACCATCGCCTCCGCCAGTACTGGACAGATTCGGACATGGAGAAGGAAAAGAAGAGAAGATTGGGACTAAGGGATATGATGCAACCCCCCATGGGATACACACCATCCGAACCAGATTGCCTCTTCACGGAACAGAGCTTCCGGAAGAGGCCAAAGTGCGGCTCAATGTCAAGACAGCACTCGCAAAAAGTGACAAAACAAGCAATGTGGAGAAGAGAATTAGGAGACAGATGATGAAGCTGAATCCCATAGAAGAAGAGCAGTCCACGGAGGAATTTGTGGACTGGAAAAGAAAACCCACGCATAATGAAGGTGAGAAACATAACCCGATACCCAGATAGGGGACGGGGGATTACCTCATTGCCGGGGAGTTTGACGGCCTCCCTATCCTGCGGGATCAGGCCCCGCTCGCGAAGCTTGCGGAGATCGCTCTCCCGCGTCTCTGATCGCCGCCAGCCACCATCGGTGACATGAGTAGCGGTGGTGACTTTATTTCCTCCGGCGGCGCTGGTCCCAACCGCAGATGAAGATTTCTTTGGTTTCCCCATGGAGCTACGGCGACGCCGGCGGTGAAAACGCAGAAACAACGACGGAAATGTGGAAGGAAATCCCAGCGCGCAGCAAGAATCTCTAGAGCACAAGGAAGCAGTGAAAACAAAGAACTGATGCGGTGAAAACAAACCGCAGCTTTCCACAATGATTATAATAAGAAGACGCGACGGCAGCGTCCATCCAAGACCTAACGCCAACGGCAGATCCGACCGCATACACGTGTCAACATCACAACGCCGTTACCACGCCGCCCACTACGCTGAAATTGAGGAGACGCCAGATTATCTCCACGCGTAGCGTGACCGGTCAATTCAAAGTCAGCAAGTGGGACCCACGTTCGTCCGGTCAAGTCATCTCGCGTAGCGACGCTGAGGTCATTTGATCGTCAAGATCGATGTCATCAAAAGCTATACTAGCACCAACTACAATTCTTGACTCCACGCTAAGAGTACTCACCGAATCTTGATTCGACTAAATACTCGGGGCTACTCCTATCAGAGCGCTGGCCACGCACCGAAGATGAATAAAGACAAAGTATTTCTTGAGTCCTACGTCGAGTCACGACTCCACTATGGACTCGGGCTACCCCATAGGAGGATGAATTTAAGCATCCA
>CP125973.1:578252425-578484764 GCA_030063025.1 Avena longiglumis
GATTTGGTATATTGATCATGTTTAAAACCTTCACAAAATGACCTATCATGTTCGAGGTTTCATGGCTTTCTTTAAATGACCGATGTTATGTGCTGAATCACGGCATAGTTTGTGATGTTGTGCCCATATTATGCATCTGTGGGACATTGGTATGGAGAACAATGTTGCAGAGGAAAGTTTTCTTTTTGTCGCATGAAAGCCCTTTTCCATTTTCCGAGCGCAAAAAACGGTCGTTTGTGAAGTAACCACCAAAATGCCGTTTCGTAATGCTACCGTCCCATTTTCCTAAAATACTAGACCACATTACATGGACTATCTCCCAACAGGGACATCTCAAACCTTTTCGTCCATCCGGGTAAAAGTACAAATGTCAGCCGAATCGGCGAAGTGAATCAGTTTGTACTACGGTACATGATCTATCGCCCGTGATTTTTTGCAAAAAATCATTTTAGACTCGCAATATGTGGTTTCTTTAGAGATCCAATGTAAGTTCTAACGATGTCGTCCCCTATCTTCATGCACCGGTTCGACCATAGTTAGAAATTCAGATAATTCAAAACGGGCATAATAAATTCAAAAAAAATCCGAACAATGAAAATCCTTCGCGTGGTGTCATATTATGTTACATAGTTGAAAGGAAAAATTCCAGACTTGGTATATTGATAATGTTTCGAAAAAACCTTCACAAAATGACCTATCATGTTCGAGGTTTCATGGCTTTCGGTCCAAATGACCGATGTTATGTGCTGAATCTCGGCATAGTTTGTGATGTTGTGCCCATATTATGCATGTGTGTGGACATTGGTATGGAGAACAATGTTGCTGGAGGAAGTTTTCCTTTTTGTCGCACGGAAAAGCGCTTTTCTATTTTCCGAGCGCAAAAAATGGGTCGTTTTGTGAAGTAACCACCAAAATGCCGTTTCAGAATGCTACCGTCCCATTTTACTAAAATACTAGAACACCTTACATGGACTATATCCCAACAGGGACATCTCAAACCTTTTCGTCCATCCCGGGTAAAAAGGACAAATGTCTGCCGAATCGGTAGGAAGTGGGTCCGGTTTGTACTACAGGTACATGATCTATCGCCCGTGATTTTTTGTAAAAATCATTTTTAGACTCGCAATATGTGGTTTCTTTAGAGATCCAATGCAAGTTCTAACGATGCTTGTCCCCTATCTTCATGCACACCGGTTCGACCATTGTTAGAAATTCAGATAATTCAAAACGGGCATAATAAATTCAAAAAATAATCCGAACAATGAAAATCCTTCGCGTGGTGTCATATTATGTTACATAGTTGAAAGGACAAATACCAGACTTGGTATATTGATCATGTTTCGAAAAAACCTTCACAAAATGACCTATCATGTTCGAGGTTTCATGGCTTTCGGTCCAAATGACCGATGTTATGTGCTGAATCACGGCATAGTTTGTGATGTTGTGCCCATATTATGCATGTGTGTGGACATTGGTATGGAGAACAATGTTGCAGGAGGAAGTTTTCCTTTTTGTCGCACGGAAAAGCTCTTTCCATTTTCTGTGCGCAAAAAATGGGTCGTTTGTGAAGTAACCACCAAAATGCCGTTTCGTAATGCTACCGTCCCATTTTCCTAAAATACGATTCCACCTTACATGGACTATCTCCCAACAGGGACATCTCAAACCTTTTCGTCCATCCCGGTAAAAGGACAAATGTCTGTAGAATCGGTAGGAAGTGGGTCCGTTTGTACCTGAGTACATGATCTATCGCCTGTGATTTTTGTAAAATCATTTGTAGACTCATAATATGTGGTTTCTTTAGAGATCCAATGCAAGTTCTAACGATTCTTGTCCCTATCTTCATGCACACGGTTCGACCATAGTTAGAAATTCGGATAATTCAAAACGGGCATAATAAATTCAAAAAATTGAACAATGAAAATCCTTCGGTGTCATATTATGTTACATAGTTGAAAGGACAAATACCAGACTTGGTTTATTGATCATGTTTCCAAAAAACCTTCACAAAATGACCTATCATGTTCGAGGTTTCATGGCTTTCGGTCCAAATGACCGATGTTATGTGCTGAATCACGGCATAGTTTGTGATGTTGTGACCTTATTAGGCATGTGTGTGGACATCGGTATGGAGAACAATGTTGCAGGAGGAAGTTTTCCTTTTTGTCGCACGGAAAAGCCCTTTTCCATTTTCCGGCATAAAACGTGTCGTTTGTGAAGTAACCACCAAAATGCCGTTTCAGAATGCTACCGTCCCATTTTCCTAAAATACTAGACCACCTTACATGGACTATCTCCCAACGGGGACATCTCAAACCTTTTCGAACATCCCGGGTAAGAAGGACAAATGTCTGCCGAATCGGTAGGAAGTGGGTCCGGTTTGTACTACAGGTACATGATCTATCGCCCGTGATTTTTTGTAAAAATCATTTTTAGACTCGCAATATGTGGTTTCTTTAGAGATGCAATGCAAGTTCTAACGATGCTCTTCCCCTATCTTCATGCACACCGGTTCGACCATAGTTAGAAATTCAGATAATTCAAAACAGGCATAATAAATTCAAAAAAAATCCGAACAATGAAAATACTTCACGTGGTGTCATATTATGTTACATCGTTGAAAGGAAAAATACCAGACTTGGTATATTGATCATGTTTCGAAAAAACCTTCACAAAATGACCTATCATGTTCGAGGTTTCATGGCTTTCGGTCCAAATGACCGATGTTATGTGCTGAATCACGGCATAGTTTGTGATGTTGTGCCCATATTATGCATGTGTGTGGACATTGGTATGGAGAACAATGTTGCAGGAGGAAGTTTTCCTTTTTGTCGCACGGAAAAGCTCTTTTCCATTTTCCGAGCGCAAAAAATGGGTCGTTTTGTGAAGTAACCACCAAAATGCCGTTTCAGAATGCTACCGTCCCATTTTCCTAAAATACTAGTCCACCTTACATGGACTATCTCCCAACAGGGACATCTCAAACCTTTTCGTCCATCCCGGGTAAAAAGGACAAATGTCTGCCGAATCGGTAGGAAGTGGGTCCGGTTTGTACTACAGGTACATGATCTATCGCCCGTGATTTTTTGTAAAAATCATTTGTAGACTCGCAATATGTGGTTTCTTTAGAGATCCAATGCAAGTTCTAACGATTCTTGTCCCCTATCTTCATGCACACCGGTTCGACCATAGTTAGAAATTCAGATAATTCAAAACGGGCATAATAAATTCAAAAAAAATTCGAACAATGAAAATCCTTCGTGGTGTCATATTATGTTACATAGTTGAAAGGACAAATACCGGACTTGGTTTATTGATCATGTTTTCAAAAACCTTCACAAAATGACCTATCATGTTCGAGGTTTCATGGCTTTCGTCCAAATGACCGATGTTATGTGTGAATCACGGCATAGTTTGTGATGTTGTGCCCTTATTAGGCATGTGTGGACATCGGTATGGAGAACAATGTTGCAGAGGAAGTTTTCCTTTTTGTCGCACTAAAAGCCCTTTTCCATTTTCCGGCGCAAAACGTGTCGTTTTGTGAAGTAACCACCAAAATGCCGTTTGATGCTACCGTCCCATTTTCCTAAAATACTAGACCACCTTACATGGACTATCTCCCAACGGACATCTCAAACCTTTCGAACATCCCGTAAGAAGGACAAATGTCTGCCGAATCCAGAGGAAGTGGGTCCGTTTGTACTACAGTACATGATCTATCGCCCGTGATTTTTGTAAAAATCATTTTTAGACTACGCAATATGTGGTTTCTTTAGAGATGCAATGCAAGTTCTAACGATGCTCTTCCCTATCTTCATGCACACCGTTGACCATAGTTAGAAATTGAGATAATTCAAAACAGGCATAATAAATTCAAAAAATCGAACAATGAAAATACTTCACGTGGTGTCATATTATGTTACATCGTTGAAAGGAAAAATACCAGACTTGGTATATTGATCATGTTTCGAAAAAACCTTCACAAAATGACCTATCATGTTCGAGGTTTCATGGCTTTCGGTCCAAATGACCGATGTTATGTGCTGAATCACGGCATAGTTTGTGATGTTGTGCCCATATTATGCTTGTGTGTGGACATTGGTATGGAGAATAATGTTGCAGGAGGAAGTTTTCCTTTTTGTCGCACGGAAAAGCTCTTTTCCATTTTCCGAGCGCAAAAAATGGGTCGTTTTGTGAAGTAACCACCAAAATGCCGTTTCAGAATGCTACCGTCCCATTTTACTAAAATACTAGACCACGTTACATGGACTATTTCCCAACAGGGACATCTCAAACCTTTTCGTCCATCCCGGGTAAAAAGGAAAAATGTCTATCGAATCGGTAGGAAGTGGGCCCGGTTTGTACTACAGGTACATGATCTATCGCCCTTGATTTTTTGTAAAAATCATTTGTAGACTCGCAATATGTGGTTTCTTTAGAGATCCAATGAAAGTTCTAACGATGCTCTTCCCCTATCTTCATGCACACCGGTTCGACCATAGTTAGAAATTCAGATAATTCAAAACGGGCATAATAAATTCAAAAAAAATCCGAACAATGAAAATCCTTCACGTGGTGTCATATTATGTTACATAGTTGAAAGGAAAAATACCAGACTTGGTATATTGATCATGTTTCGAAAAACCCTTCACAAAATGACCTATCATGTTCGAGGTTTCATGGCTTTCGGTCCAAATGACCGATGTTATGTGCTGAATCACGGCATAGTTTGTGATGTTGTGCCCATATTATGCATGTGTGTGGACATTGGTATGGAGAACAATGTTGCAGGAGGAAGTTTTCTTTTTTGTCGCATGCGGAAAAGCCCTTTTCTATTTTCCGCAAAACGGGTCATTTTGTGAAGTAACCACCAAAATTCCGTTTCGAATACTACCGTCCCATTTTCCTAAAATACTAGACCACCTTACATGGACTATCTCCCAACCGACATCTCAAACCTTTCGTCCATCCCGTAAAAGGACAAATGTCTGCCGAATCGGTAGGAAGTGGGTCAGTTTGTACTATGTACATGATCTATCGGCCGTGATTTTTGTAAAAATCATTTTAGACTCGCAATATGTGGTTTCTTTAGAGATCCAATGCAAGTTCTAACGATGCTCGTCCCTATCTTCATGCACACCGGTTCGACCATAGTTAGAAATTCGATAATTCAAAGCGGGCATAATAAATTCAAAAAGTCCGAACAATGAAAATCCTTCGTGGTGTCATATTATGTTACATAGTTGAAAGGAAAATACCAGACTTGGTATATTGATCATGTTTCAAAAAACCTTCACAAAATGACCTATCATGTTCGAGGTTTCATGGCTTTGGTCCAAATGACCGATGTTATGTGAATCACGACATAGTTTGTGATGTTGTGCCCATATTATGCATTTGTGTGGACATTGGTATGGAGAACAATGTTGCAGAGGAAGTTTTCCTTTTGTCGCACGAAAAGCCCTTTTCCATTTTCCGAGCAAAACGGGTCGTTGTGAAGTAACCACCAAAATGCCGTTTCAGAATGCTACCGTCCCATTTTCCTAAAATACTAGACCACATTACATGGACTATCTCCCAACAGGGACATCTCAAACCTTTTCGTCCATCCCGGGTAAAAAGGACAAATGTCTGCCGAATCGGTAGGAAGTGGGTCAGGTTTGTACTACAGGTACATGATCTATCGGCCGTGATTTTTTGTAAAAATCATTTTTAGACTCGCAATATGTGGTTTCTTTAGAGATCCAATGCAAGTTCTAACGATTCTTGTCCCCTATCTTCATGCACACCGGTTCGACCATAGTTAGAAATTCAGATAATTCAAAACGGGCATAATAAATTCAAAAAAAATTCGAACAATGAAAATCCTTCGCGTGGTGTCATATTATGTTACATAGTTGAAAGGACAAATACCAGACTTGGTTTATTGATCATGTTTTCAAAAAACCTTCACAAAATGACCTATCATGTTCGAGGTTTCATGGCTTTCGGTCCAAATGACCGATGTTATGTGCTGAATCACGGCATAGTTTGTGATGTTGTGCCCTTATTAGGCATGTGTGTGGACATCGGTATGGAGAACAATGTTGCAGGAGGAAGTTTTCCTTTTTGTCGCACGGAAAAGCCCTTTTCCATTTTCCGAGCGCAAAAAACGTGTCGTTTTGTGAAGTAACCACCAAAATGCCGTTTCAGAATGCTACCGTCCCATTTTCCTAAAATACTAGACCACCTTACATGGACTATCTCCCAACGGGGACATCTCAAACCTTTTCGAACATCCCGGGTAAGAAGGACAAATGTCTGCCGAATCGGTAGGAAGTGGGTCCGGTTTGTACTACAGGTACATGATCTATCGCCCGTGATTTTTTGTAAAAATCATTTTTAGACTCGCAATATGTGGTTTCTTTAGAGATGCAATGCAAGTTCTAACGATGCTCTTCCCCTATCTTCATGCACACCGGTTCGACCATAGTTAGAAATTCAGGTAATTCAAAACAGGCATAATAAATTCAAAAAAAATCCGAACAATGAAAATACTTCACGTGGTGTCATATTATGTTACATCGTTGAAAGGAAAAATACCAGACTTGGTATATTGATCATGTTTCGAAAAAACCTTCACAAAATGACCTATCATGTTCGAGGTTTCATGGCTTTCGGCCAAATGACCCGATGTTATGTGTGAATCACGACATAGTTTGTGATGTTGTGCCCATATTATGCATTTGTGTGGACATTGGTATGGAGAACAATGTTGCGGGAGGAAGTTTTTCTTTTGTCGCATCGAAAAGCCCTTTTCCATTTTCCGGCAAAAAGCGGGTCGTTGTGAAGTAACCACCAAAATGCCGTTTGAATGCTAGTCCCATTTTCCTAAAATACTAGACCACATTACATGGACTATCTCCCAACAGGACATCTCAAACCTTTTCGTCCATCCCGGTAAAAGGACAAATGTCTGTAGAATCGGTAGGAAGTGGTTCAGGTTTGTACTCGGTACATGATCTATCGGCCGTGATTTTTGTAAAATCATTTTAGACTCGCAATATGTGGTTTCTTTAGAGATCCAATGCAAGTTCTAACGATGCTCCCTATCTTCATGCACACCGTTCGACCATAGTTAGAAATTCAGATAATTCAAAACGGGCATAATAAATTCAAAAAAAATCCGAACAATGAAAATCCTTCAGGTGGTGTCATATTATGTTACATAGTTGAAAGGAAAAATACCAGACTTGGTATATTGATCATGTTTCGAAAAACCCTTCACAAAATGACCTATCATGTTCGAGGTTTCATGGCTTTCGGTCCAAATGACCGATGTTATGTGCTGAATCACGGCATAGTTTGTGATGTTGTGCCCATATTATGCATGTGTGTGGACATTGGTATGGAGAACAATGTTGCAGGAGGAAGTTTTCTTTTTTGTCGCACGGAAAAGCCCTTTTCTATTTTCCGAGCGCAAAAAACGGGTCATTTTGTGAAGTAACCACCAAAATTCCGTTTCAGAATGCTACCGTCCCATTTTCCTAAAATACTAGACCACCTTACATGGACTATCTCCCAACTGGGACATCTCAAACCTTTTCGTCCATCCCGGGTAAAAAGGACAAATGTCTGCCGAATCGGTAGGAAGTGGGTCAGGTTTGTACTACAGGTACATGATCTATCGGCCGTGATTTTTTGTAAAAATCATTTTTAGACTCGCAATATGTGGTTTCTTTAGAGATCCAATGCAAGTTCTAACGATGCTCGTCCCCTATCTTCATGCACACCGGTTCGACCATAGTTAGAAATTCACATAATTCAAAACGGGCATAATAAATTCAAAAAAAGTCCGAACAATGAAAATCCTTCGCGTGGTGTCATATTATGTTACATAGTTGAAAGGAAAAATACCAGACTTGGTATATTGATCATGTTTCGAAAAAACCTTCACAAAATGACCTATCATGTTCGAGGTTTCATGGCTTTCGGTCCAAATGACCGATGTTATGTGCTGAATCACGACATAGTTTGTGATGTTGTGCCCATATTATGCATTTGTGTGGACATTGGTATGGAGAACAATGTTGCAGGAGGAAGTTTTCCTTTTTGTCGCACGGAAAAGCCCTTTTCCATTTTCCGAGCGCAAAAGCGATTAGATTTGTGAAGTAACCACCAAAATGCCGTTCCAGAATGCTACCGTCCCATTTTCCTAAAATACTAGACCACCTTACATGGACTATCTCCCAACGGGGACATCTCAAACCTTTTCGTCCATCCCGGGTAAAAAGGACAAATGTCTGCCGAATCGGTAGGAAGTGGTTCAGGTTTGTACTACAGGTACATGATCTATCGCCCGTGATTTTTTGTAAAAATCATTTTTAGACTCGCAATATGTGGTTTCTTTATAGATGAAATGCAAGTTCTAACGATGCTCGTCCCCTATCTTCATGCACACCGGTTCGACCATAGTTAGAAATTCAGATAATTCAAAACGGGCATAATAAATTCAAAAAAAATCCGAACAATGAAAATCCTTCGCGTGGTGTCATATTATGTTACATAGTTGAAAGGAAAAATTCTAGACTTGGTATATTGATCATGTTTCGAAAAAACCTTCACAAAATGACCTATCATGTTCGAGGTTTCATGGCTTTCGGTCCAAATGACCGATGTTATGTGCTGAATCACGGCATAGTTTGTGATGTTGTGCCCATATTATGCATGTGTGTGGACATTGGTATGGAGAATAATGTTGCAGGAGGAAGTTTTCCTTTTTGTCGCACGGAAAAGCTCTTTTCCATATTCCGAGCGCAAAAAATGGGTCGTTTTGTGAAGTAACCACCAAAATGCCGTTCCAGAATGCTACCGTCCCATTTTCCTAAAATACTAGACCACATTACATGGACTATCTCCCAACAGGGACATCTCAAACCTTTTCGTCCTTCTCGGGTAAAAAGGACAAATGTCTGCCGAATCGGTAGGAAGTGGGTCCGGTTTGTACTACAGGTACATGATCTATCGCCCGTGATTTTTTGTAAAAATAATTTGTAGACTTGCAATATGTGGTTTCTTTAGAGATCCAATGCAAGTTCTAACGATGCTCGTCCCCTATCTTCATGCACACCGGTTTGACCATAGTTAGAAATTCAGATAATTCAAAACAGGCATAATAAATTCAAAAAAAATCCGAACAATGAAAATCCTTCAGGTGGTGTTATATTATGTTACATAGTTGAAAGGAAAAATACCAGACTTGGTATATTGATCATGTTTCGAAAAAACCTTCACAAAATGTCCTATCATGTTCGAGGTTTCATGGCTTTCGGTCCAAATGACCGATGTTATGTGCTGAATCACGGCATAGTTTGTGATGTTGTGCCCATATTATGCATCTGTGTGGACATTGGTATGGAGAACAATGTTGCAGGAGGAAGTTTTCCTTTTTGTCGCATGAAAAGCCCTTTTCCATTTTCCGGCAAAAACGGGTCGTTTGTGAAGTAACCACCAAAATGCCGTTCGAATGCTACCGTCCCATTTTCCTAAAATACTAGACCACCTTACATGGACTATCTCCCAGCGGAGACATCTCAAACCTTTTCGTCCATCCCGTAAAAAGGACAAATGTACTTGAATCGGTAGGAAGTGGGTCCGGTTTGTACTACAGGTACATGATCTATCGCCCGTGATTTTTTGTAAAAATCATTTTTAGACTCGCAATATGTGGTTTCTTTATAGATGAAATGCAAGTTCTAACGATGCTCGTCCCCTATCTTCATGCACACCGGTTCGACCATAGTTAGAAATTCAGATAATTCAAAACGGGCATAATAAATTCAAAAAAAATCCGAACAGTGAAAATCCTTCGCGTGGTGTCATATTATGTTACATAGTTGAAAGGAAAAATACCAGACTTGGTATATTGATCATTTTTCGAAAAAACCGTCACAAAATGACCTATCATGTTCGAGGTTTCATGGCTTTCGGTCGAAATGACCGATGTTATGTGCTGAATCACGACATAGTTTGTGATGTTTTGCCCATATTATGCATGTGTGTGGACATTGGTATGGAGAACAATGTTGTAGGAGGAAGTTTTCCTTTTTGTCGCACGGAAAAGCTCTTTTCCATTTTTCGAGCGCAAAAAATGGGTCGTTTTGTGAAGTAACCACCAAAATGCCGTTTCAGAATGCTACCGTCCCATTTTCCTAAAATACTAGACCACCTTACATGGACTATCTCCCAACAGGGACATCTCAAACCTTTTCGTCCATCCCAGGTAAAAAGGACAAATGTCTGCCGAATCGGTAGGAAGTGGGTCCGGTTTGTACTACAGGTACATGATCTATCGCCCGTGATTTTTTGTAAAAATCATTTTTAGACTCGCAATATGTGGTTTCTTTAGAGATGCAATGCAAGTTCTAACGATGCTCGTCCCCTATCTTCATGCACACCGGTTCGACCATAGTTAGAAATTCAGATAATTCAAAACGGGCATAATAAATGGAAACAAAATCCGAACAATGAAAATCCTTCGTGTGGTGTCATATTATGTTACATAGTTGAAAGGACAAATACCAGATTTGGTATATTGATCATGTTTCGACAAAACCTTCACAAAATGACCTATCATGTTCGAGGTTTCATGGCTTTTGGTCCAAATAACCAATGTTATGTGCTGAATCACGGCATAGTTTGTGATGTTGTGCCCATATTATGCATGTGTGTGGACATTGGTATGGAGAACAATGTTGCAGGAGGAAGTTTTCCTTTTTGTCGCACGGAAAAGCCCTTTTCCATTTTCCGTGCGCAAAAAACGGGTCGTTTTGTGAAGTTACCACCAAAATGCCGTTTTAGAATGCTACCGTCCCATTTTCCTAAAATACTAGACCATCTTACATGGACTATCTCCCAACAGGTACATCTCAAACCTTTTCGTCCATCCCGGGTAAAAAGGACAAATGTCTGCCGAATCGGTAGGAAGTGGGTCTGGTTTGTACTACAGGTACATGATCTATCGCCCGTGATTTTTTGTAAAAATCATTTGTAGACTCGCAATATGTGGTTTCTTTAGAGATCCAATGCAAGTTCTAACGATGCTCGTCCCCTATCTTCATGCACACCGGTTCGACCATAGTTAGAAATTCAGATAATTCAAAACGGGCATAATAAATTCAAAAAAAATCCGAACAATGAAAATCCTTCAGGTGGTGTCATATTATGTTACATAGTTGAAAGGAAAAATACCAGACTTGGTATATTGATCATGTTTCGAAAAAACCTTCACAAAATGACCTATCATGTTCGAGGTTTCATGGCTTTCGGTCCAAATGACCGATGTTATGTGCTGAATCACGACATAGTTTGTGATGTTGTGCCCATATTATGCATGTGTGTGGACATTGGTATGGAGAACAATGTTGCATGAGGAAGTTTTCCTTTTTGTCGCACGGAAAAGCCCTTTTCCATTTTTCGAGCGCAAAAAGCGGGTCGTTTTGTGAAGTAACCACCAAAATGCCGTTTCAGAATGCTACCGTCCCATTTTCCTACAATACTAGACCACCTTACATGGACTATCTCCCAACAGGGACATATCAAACATTTTCGACCATCCCGGGTAAAAAGGACAAATGTCTGCTGAATCGGTAGGAAGTGGGTCCGGTTTGTACTACAGGTACATGATCTATCGCCCGTGATTTTTTGTAGAAATCATTTTTAGACTCGCAATATGTGGTTTCTTTAGAGATCCAATGCAAGTTCTAACGATGCTCGTCCCCTATCTTCATGCACACCGGTTCGACCATAGTTAGAAATTCAGATAATTCAAAACGGGCATAATAAATTCAAAAAAAATCCGAACAATGAAAATCCTTCGCGTGGTGTCATATTATGTTACATAGTTGAAAGGAAAAATACCAGACTTGGTATATTGATCATGTTTCAAAAACCTTCACAAAATGACCTATCATGTTCGAGGTTTCATGGCTTTCGGTCCAAATGACCGATGTTATATCTTGAATCGGGGCATAGTTTGTGATGTTGTGCCCATATTGCATGTGTGTGGACATTGGTATGGAGAACAATGTTGCATGAGGAAGTTTTCCTTTTGTCTCACGGAAAAGCCCTTTTCCATTTTCCGAGCGCAAAAAGGGTCGTTTCTTGATAACCACCAAAATGCCGTTTTGAATGCTACCGTCCCATTTTCCTAAAATCCTAGACCATCTTACATGGACTATCTCCCAACAGGGACATCTCAAACCTTTTCGTCTATCCCGTAAAAGGACAAATGTCTGCGAATCGGGAAGTGGGTCTGGTTTGTACTACGGTACATGATCTATCGCCCGTGATTTTTTCTAAAAATCATTTTTAGACTCGCAATATGTGGTTTCTTTAGAGATCCAATGCTAGTTCTAACGATGCTCGTCCCCTATCTTCATGCACACCGGTTCGACCATAGTTAGAAATTCAGATAATTCAAAACGGGCATAATAAATTCAAAAAAATCCGAACAATGAAAATCCTTCGCGTGGTGTCATATTATGTTACATAGTTGAAAGGAAAAATACCAGACTTGGTATATTGATCATGTTTCGAAAAAACATTCACAAAATGACCTATCATGTTCGAGGTTTCATGGCTTTTGGTCCAAATGACCGATGTTATGTGCTGAATCACGGCATAGTTTGTGATGTTGTGCCCATATTATGCATGTGTGTGGACATTTGTATGGAGAACAATGTTGCAGGAGGAAGTTTTCCTTTTGGTCGCACGGAAAAGCCCTTTTCCATTTTTCGAGCGCAAAAAACGGGTCGTTTTGCGAAGTAACCACCAAAATGCCGTTTCAGAATGCTACCGTCCCATTTTCCTAAAATACTAGACCACCTTACATGGACTATCTCCCAACATGGACATCTCAAACCTTTTCGTCTATCCCGGGTAAAAAGGACAAATGTCTGCCGAATCGGTAGGAAGTGGGTCCGGTTTGTACTACAGGTACATGATCTATCGCCCATGATTTTTTGTAAAAATAATTTTTAGACTCGCAATATGTGGTTTCTTTAGAGATCCAATGCAAGTTCTAACGATGCTCATCCCCTATCTTCATGCACACCGGTTTGACCATAGTTAGAAATTCAGATAATTCAAAACAGGCATAATAAATTCAAAAAAAATCCGAACAATGAAAATCCTTCGCGTGGTGTCATATTATGTTACATAGTTGAAAGGAAAAATACCAGACTTGGTATATTGATCATGTTTCGAAAAAACCTTCACAAAATGACCTATCATGTTCGAGGTTTCATGGCTTTCGGTCCAAATGACCGATGTTATGTCTTTGAATCACGGCATAGTTTGTGATGTTGTGCCCATATTATGCATGTGTGTGGACATTGGTATGGAGAACAATGTTGCGGAGGAAGTTTTCCTTTTTGTCGCATGGAAAAGCCCTTTTCCATTTTCGGCAAAAAAGCGGGTCGTTTTGTGAAGTAACCACCAAAATGCCGTTTCAGAATGCTACCGTCCCATTTTCCAAAAATACTAGACCACCTTACATGGACTATCTCCCAACAGGGACATATCAAACCTTTTCGTCCATCCAGGTAAAAAGGACAAATTTCTGCCGAATCGGCAGGAAGTGGGTCCGGTTTGTACTACAGGTACATGATCTATCGCCCGTGATGTTTTGTAAAAATCATTTTTAGACTCGCAATATGTGGTTTCTTTAGAGATCCAATGCAAGTTCTCACGATGCTCGTCCCCTATCTTCATGCACACTGGTTCGACCATAGTTAGAAATTCAGATAATTCAAAACGGGCATAATAAATTCATAAAAAATCCGAGCAATGAAAATCCTTCGCGTGGTATCATATTATGTTACATAGTTGAAAGGAAAAATACCAGACTTGGTATATTGATCATGTTTCGAAAAAACCTTCACAAAATGACCTATCATGTTCGAGGTTTCATGGCTTTCGGTCCAAATGACCGATGTTATGTGCTGAATCACGGCATAGTTTGTGATGTTGTGCCCATATTATGCATGTGTGTGGACATTGGTATGTAGAACAATGTTGCAGGAGGAAGTTTTCCTTTTGCATACGGAAAAGCCCTTTTCCATTTTTGACATAAAAAAACGAATTCGTTTTTGAAGTAACCACCAAAATGCCGTTTGATGCTACCGTCCCATTTTCCTAAAATACTAGACCACCTTACATGGACTATCTCCCAACAGGGACATCTCAAACATTTTCATCTATCCGGGTAAAAGGACAAATGTCTGTAGAATCGGCACGAAGTGGGTCGGTTTGTACTACAGTACATGATCTATCGCGTGATTTTTGTAAAACCATGTTTAGACTACAATGTGTGGTTTATTTAGAGATCCAATGCAAGTTCTAACGATGCTCGTCCCCTATCTTCATGCACGGTTCGACCATAGTTAGAAATTCAGATAATTCAAAGCGGGCATAATAAATTCAAAAAAATCCGAACAATGAAAATCCTTGGCGTGGTGTCATATTATGTTACATAGTTGAAAGGAAAAATACCAGACTTGGTATATTGATCATGTTTGAAAAACCTTCACAAAATGACCTATCATGTTCGAGGTTTCATGGCTTTCGGTCCAAATGACCGATGTTATGTCTTGAATCACGGCATAGTTTGTGATGTTGTGCCCATATTATGCATGTATGTGGAAATTGGTATGGAGAACAATGTTGCAGGAGGAAGTTTTCCTTTTGTATGCGGAAAAGCCCTTTTCCATTTTCCGAGCGCAAAAAACGGGTCGTTTTGTGAAGTAACCACCAAAATGCCGTTTCAGAATGCTACCGTCCCATTTTCATAAAATACTAGACCACCTTACATGGACTATCTCCCAACAGGGATATCACAAACCTTTTCGTCCATCCCGGGTAAAAAGGACAAATTTTTGCCGAATCGGTTGGAAGTGGGTCCGGTTTGTACTACAGGTACATGATCTATCGCCCGTGATGTTTTGTAAAAATCATTTTTAGACTCGCAATATGTGGTTTCTTTAGAGATCCAATGCAAGTTCTAACGATGCTCGTCCCCTATCTTCATGCACACCGGTTCGACCATAGTTAGAAATTGAGATAATTCAAAACGGGCATAATAAATTCAAAAAAAATCCGAACAATGAAAATCCTTCGCGTGGTGTCATATTATGTTACATAGTTGAAAGGAAAAATACCAGACTTGGTATATTGATCATGTTTCGAAAAAACCTTCACAAAATGACCTATCATGTTCGAGGTTTCACGGCTTTCGGTCCAAATGACCGATGTTATGTGCTGAATCACGGCATAGTTTGTGATGTTGTGTCCATAATATGCATGTGTGTGGACATTGGTATGGAGAACAATGTTGCAGGAGGAAGTTTTCCTTTTTGTCGCACGGAAAAGCCCTTTTCAATTTTCGGCGCAAAAAGCAGGTCGCTTTGAAGTAACCACCAAAATGCCGTTTCAGAATGCTACCGTCCCATTTTCCTAAAATACTAGACCACCTTACATGGACTATCTCCCAACAGGGACATCTCAAACCTTTTCGTCCATCCCGGGTAAAAAGGACAAATGTCTTCCGAATCGGCAGGAAGTGGGTCTGGTTTGTACATACAAAATAATGTGGACACTCACCCCTATCATTTGTGCTGACTCGTTTTTTGTCCCAGTTGGTGTCTCCAACCGGGACTACAGGTTCATCTTTAGTCCCGGTTGGTGACACCATCCGGGACAAGGTACACGCCGCACGACATAATGTCGACCGCCATTTTCCCGCCATTTTCTTCCCTTGATTCTTCCTCCAGTTCTTCCTTGATTCTTCACTATATATATGTAGGGTTGGCCTCCATTGTCATTGCACATCTCTAGACTCATATCTGAAACCTCATCACTCTTTCCCATGACTTCCACCGTAGCACTAACTCCCAGGGAGGCGGAGGCGCTTTGCGTCTCGAACTACCCACCTGCCAAGACTCTTGTGTCCTCGTCGGTGGATCTTTGACCGGAGGCGTGCCGGTTCCTCCTGTCCCTCTAGGTGTGGCACGTCGGATGGCCATCACGAACCACTACTACTTCGAGCTCACGCCGGAGCAGCGGAGGAATCCCAGATGGCATCCCGACTATTTCCCGACTTGGGAAGCCTTCTTCATGGATCGGCGTGAGAGGGCACTCGCCAGGCACGAGGAGGAGGGCCCACCTCCTCCGAACTTCAACGAGGCCGGCCGTCGGCTGTGGTGGCGCGGCCGGACTCTCCAGAGTGTCATGGCCTACGACACGGCCGCCGACTCTAGCCCCGTCTGCGCTACCCTCAAGTCAAGCCCACTCGTACTCAACCTTCAAGGTTCAACTACGGCGACCCCGACGACGATAGCGACGACAGCTGCGGCGAGTACGACGACTACAGTGGCGAGTATTACAGGTGTAGGCAGGAGCATGATTGAATTATTCCAACATTGCAAAACAAATTCGGCCGATTGTGGCTTAATATGGCCATGTATCTTAATTTTCAGTTCTTCTATGTAACTTTGTGTTAGTTGCGTTATGTACTTTATTTCCAGTTCTATCCTAATCAAATTTTCCTTCCGCCCATTATTTTCCGTCCTTTTTTTCCGCCCATTAAAAACAGAAAATGGTTTTGAATTACTTATTCAAATCCAAACATTTTTATGTTTAAAGTTTTTCTAAATTCCAAATTGATATTAAAAAAATATAAGTTAATTCATTTTAAATTGTAAATGGTTCATATTTTAAATGGTTACATTAATTATTTTTAAAACAGAAAATGGTTTTGAATTATTTATTCAAATCCAAACACTTTTTATGTTTAAAGTTTTTCTAAATTCCAAATTAATATTCAAAAATATAAGTTAATTCATTTTAAATGGTTACATTAGTTATTTTTAAAAATAGAAAATGGTTTTGGATTATTTATTCAAATCCATACACTTTTTATGTTTAAAGTTTTTCTAAATTCCAAATTGATATTAAAAAATATAAGTTAATTCATTTTTAATTGTAAATGGTTACATTAATTATTTTTTAAAACAGAAAATGGTTTTGAATTATTTATTCAAATCCAAACACTTTTTATGTTTAAAGTTTTTCTAAATTCCAAATTAATATTCAAAAATATAAGTTAATTCATTTTAAATGGTTACATTAATTATTTTTAAAAATAGAAAATGGTTATGGATTATTTATTCAAACCCATACACTTTTTATGTTTAAAGTTTTTCTAAATTCCAATTGATATTAAAAAAATATAAGTTAATTCATTTTTAATTGTAAATGGTTCATATTTTAAATGGTTACATTAATTATTTTTTAAAACAGAAAATGGTTTTGAATTATTTATTCAAATCCAAACACTTTTTATGTTTAAAGTTTTTCTAAATTCCAAATTAATTATCATTTAAAAAACAATACAAATTTAAACCCCAAAATAAAAAATAAGGCGGGAATAGAGAGAAAATACCTGAAATTTTTTGAAAACAAGGGAATATGTCGGTTGGAGCCACCGGGACTAAAGACCTAACGCGCCAACCCTTGTCCTGAAAATATTGGAGTATCGTCCGGTTGGTGGCTCCAACCGGACGTATCTACTAGTCGGTTGGAGCCACCAATCGACTAAAAACCTCGCTTATAATCGACGCCTCCTTTCTTCTTCATCATCTCACTTCTCTGCTTCTCACCGCAGGTGCACGAGAACCGCCCACGCCCGTGAGCTTCCAGGCTTCGCCGCCACCGGTAGCGTTCAATCGCCACCGCTGCCTCCGTCCACGCGCGCCCCGGCTACTTTTCCCCCTCGCGCGTGACCTCAATCGCCTGGATTGGAAGCTCCGTCCGTCGTCTGTCTCCGTCGATTCCGATGTCTCCCGAGCTCTGTCGTGTTCCTGGTGAGATGCTAATCCTCACGGTGTTCTTCTTTCTCTCCCTCTCCTCTTGTACTACTCTCCCCGCGTGTGCCCGACGACGCCGCCGCTCGAGCTCGACGGAGGCGACGCTTCGGTGACCAACAAGGAGCGGCGCCGCCACTCTCTTTCTCCCTGCATCGCGCTCTCTCTAACGCGCCCATCCGCGCGTCCAGGCGTGCCCGCTATCGCCGTCGCTGCCGCTGCACAGGAGCTCACTGCCCGGTGATGACGTCGTCTTGGCGTCACTGTGCTCAGCGTGGCGGTGATGTGGCCTAGGGCCCATCAGTCAGCCTCAGTGGGTAGTATCATCCGTGGTATAAAAATGATCTGTACGCGTGGAGGCTTAGTTGGCACTGGGACCCTTCTGTCAGTCTCACTGGCTAGGGGGCGCCCCGCTGTAAAAACTATTTGCCTTTTTTTTAATTCCAGAAAATGATTTAATATTATAAAATCAATAACTTATTGTTTATAAGTCAGAAAAATACAAATAATATATCAAATTGTTCAGAAAAATGAAACCTATCTATTTAACCTATAATCATGCATTGTTCAACAACTTAAATGACAAGTATAATTAGAAGAACAAATGCACCCCTCTCATATGTTCGGAGTTTCCCGAGTTAGGGTTTTCACCTCGGAACCCCGATTAAATCGTCGAGCATGTCTTAGGGTTACATTCCAATGCAAATTAACTTGTCATATCATCATACTTGCTTGAGCATTGCATCGATGCCATGTGTTGTTTTTTTCCTTTCTTTTCGGTGTTTCGATTATTAGGTTTATTATTAGTTAGGTATTATTAGGTTTATTAATTAGTTTGGTATTATTGGTCTTCGACCCCTTGGTCGATCCTTTGTGGGTAGCCCCAGACCAGATTCACATTGTCAAGCAACTTAAAAGCCCTAACTTAGATAAGGAATCATTAATACCCCTTAGGTGCATGTGGGTTCGACGATGTGCCTATCTACTACACGGTTTCCTTTTTGTAGCTAGGTTTAGGGTTTAGGGTTTCTCTTCATTTTTATTATTGTGTATGTATATATTAGGGTTTCTCTGAATTAGGGTTTATATCTCTCAACACCGTACCTAACTTTCTCCTTTAGCTTTGACTTATTCGTTTTTCCACCTATGCAGAAAATATGGACCCACACGTTAGAGACGGAGAAAAGGGAGAGTTCATCCAAGGTGTGATCCGTGGGGAAGAAAATTTAGACGTATCAACGTTTCTGAACAACTCCGATGAGGGTGATCCTCTTTCTTGGAATAGACGACTTGCTTGAGGTTGAAGGTGTTGCCTTCCGCGAGGGAGAAGGCGATGCCTTGTGTAATCGAGAAGACGACCGCTCCGGCGAGGTGCATGTAATATAATCAATTCATTAATTAATCATATGATATCTATATGGAAATAGTAACGATGATCTTTCTTCTTTTAGCCCTCCGGATCGAAGGAATCTACTGAAAAGTGCAGACGAGGCCCAACCAAAAATTTGCAAGACCATGAGAGGTTCAGGATCGAAGATGTCGCTGAAGACGGCAAGCCGACGGCTCCCGAAGTTGTCGCAAACAAATTTGTGGCACAAGGCGGAGTAATCGTTAGGGACTTAATCCCGATCACCATTAGAAATTGGAATAGGCCTGCTAATGCGGATGAAGAGGGAACATGTTTATTTGTCCCTAACCACGCCAAAGATTTACTGTGGAAGAGGCTCATGGTTAATTGCAAACTACCGAAGATAGAGCTGGATCCAAATGCGGAGGATGCAGTTGAGGATGCCTTACAACATGGGAGAGCCATGGATGCTAAGGTCAGGGAGTGGGCTTTGAAGAAGATGGCCCAGTGTTTCACCAACTGGAAGAAAAGATTGCACCTTGACTATGTCGTGAAAGAGAAGACTCCCGATTTCAAGAATATTTAGTTTGAGAAGATAAAACCATTCTGGGCTGAGTTTGTGGAATACAAGACATCAGAAAAAGCTAAGAAAATGTCTGCAACGAATAAGCTGAATGCTGCTAACAAGAAGTATCACCATACTATGGGGCAAGGTGGCTACAGGGCTGGCATTCCTAAGTAGGAGAAACTTGAGAATGAACTGCGTGATAAAAAGATCACCCCAAAGACAGACGATTGGGTAGAACGTACAAGGAATTGGTTTTACAGGCATGGGGGCACGTTGGACTCGGAAGGGAGGTGTATATATAACATACGACATAAAGAAGACCCGTTTCCAATCGAGAGGATCAGAAAAGAAGAAAAGGCTGTTAAAGATGGGGACTTCATTCCCGATAGAGAGAATGATGAGCTCACACTCTCCCTTGGAAATAAGGAACATGATGGACGAACACGAGGCACAAGAGGCTCCCAACCATGGAGGACTGGGTTTCCAGAAGAGAGGAAGAAATATCCTGATAGAAGCCGTCAGAGGAGAAAGGACAGGGTGGAAGTTGAAGCAGATAGTCAGAAAGAGCGAATGCGTTTAATTGACGAACAATTAAAGCAACAACAAGATGAAATTAACGCACTTAAAGAGCAAAGTACTACCGACCCATCTCAGCAGCACACTGCATTCGATGCTACTGGCCTATCGAATAATCGAAAAAGCAGTGTGGCTTCCACCGAGGTCCCGGGTGATGACAATGGTGATGACGATGATGCACCGACGATGGCTCCTGTTGGCTACCCAGTGGATGATATCACAGAGATGACACACTGCGAGCTACATGTCAAAGTTGTGACCATATCAATGAAGGTGGCGGCCGGGTATGCCTTACCAATTGGACCCACACCAACTTACCATTGTCGTCCGGTTCTAGAGGGCTACGCTGTTGTCGGCGTGGATGAAATCATGCCCACCTTTGAAGTTTTGGATCTTCACTACCCTGCAGGTGAAGGGGATGTGACTGTGCTGGGAGACCCTAAAAACGTCACCATTCTATGGCCGAAGGAATGTATCGTGCTTCGAAATCACACGCCAAGGCCATCTTCGCCGCCGCCTCACCCGTCTCCAGCGAGGTCGTCGCCGCCGCGGCAGCCGTCTTCATCGCCTCACCAATCTCCGGCGCAGCCATCGCCGCGGGAGCCATCGCTGGCGCCTAAGGGTCAAAAGCGTAAGCGTATACTGTGCCTCGTGGTAAGCGATCGCCGAAACGTAAACAAGAGCCTCTTCCAAAAGTACCAAAGGTTCCTCCCAAGAGAGCTTATGACTGTACTGAAGAGGAGATTGCGGCGATCGTTGATGCGGAAACGACAGCGTTTTTCGCTAAGCGGTGAAAGAGCCATGTTCCCCGACCAAAGAAGAAAAAGCCAAAGTGTTGAAAATGCTAAAGACTCTTCATCAACCCGAGCCAAAGCTGTCATCAGACTATGAGCGTTCTATTCTCAAGTCACATGCGGCACAAAAAGCCTCGAAGATCAGTACTGATGCAAGCGAGAAATCTGTTGCCCAGCTCGGAGAACAAGCAAAACAGACTTGCGCCCCTCTCAAGGTGATTTCCCAAACCAATGTGGGGTCGAGCAAATATGGGGCCGAAGCGGTATGATCCGTAGGTAGTTTACTGTCTGAGAAGCTGCCTGCTCAAGGTATGAGTATTGCCCAGTACTTATCCCAGTTAGAGTTCTTCCCGTGGTGAAGTAGCATACAAATACCGACGGCAAACCTCTCGTCAAACTGAGGAGGTAAACAATCTTCCAACAAAATGAAGATTGCATAAGCGGTACATGCATGCCACAAGGGCGGGCTAATCGGATAGTGCCGAGGGTTACAAAAAGCATCATGGGAAAGATAAGGATGACATGATATCCATTGAATTTGATGAACTATTTCAATTATTCAATCAAGACGCCTTGGACAAATCGATCATCGGTGCCTATTATGCATAAGTACTAATTCTGTAATTAATTTAGTCTCCAGCTATATTATTTTGTTTATTGCATGTATATAATGATACTATATGCGAATGAAAATTCTCGAATGCGTGAGAGGACAAATCTATGACATTGGCTTCATTGACCCATATTGGGTTCATAAAGCTAATCTCAAAATAAGCCCCGGATCTGAGAGGATAATATAGTACAGCGTTAAGGTTTCAAGAAACCAAAAGGGAAATTCTATTTCCTTACAACTTCGAGTGAGTGTTATTTTCTTGTATACACTTTCTATTTCGCTTACTCAATGTTAAGTATATAATTGATTAGTTATGCATTTGCAGCTTCCACTTTATTCTGTTAATCATTCAACTTGACAAAGGGCGTGTACTAGTCATGGACTCGAAACATAAAACCCTTGAGACGTGGAAGGACATGCAGATACTTCTCCAGCGGTAATTCTAATCATTACGACACTATATCGGCAACGTTCGTGAATTTTATGATATCAAGTACTTAATAACTTATTTTATTCGTTTTCTCGCCGGGCTTGGAAGCAGTTCACCAACAAGGCTAGGGGTGTTTGAAAGAGGAGCTTACATTTCAACCACTAGATGTAAGCACCACTAGCTATATCCAGCGCATCTCTTTGATTCTAGTTTTGATACGTTATTATCATGCTTGATTATTATTTTGATTGAACTCTGTTCTCGTAAAGTGCCCGACGCAGGACCGGTAACAATCTATGTGGATACTATGTATGCGAGTTCATCCGGCAGACGTGCGATGAGAAGGGCAGAAATTTAGAGCAACTCCACGTACGTAAACAATTTCTATAGTTTTTAATTACAAACAAATTGTGTTTAGTTTCATTCATATAGGCTGACTCCTTTTTTAAATCAGATCGAACGTCTACGAGACGGTCTTCTGCCAAAGGATCGCGTACGAGCAATTCAGAAGGAATTGGCGGGATTCTTGGATGTAGAAGTCCTAGACCCAAAAGGGGAATACTACTCGGCTGTGTATAGACAATAGGAATTGTAAAAATAGCAACTTTGAAGAAATTGGCCGGTAGCGTCGAATAGCAACTTTTGTATGTAGTGCATGAACTCGATCCGTGTATTGAATATAATATTTTCATCATGATGTAATATAAGGTTCCTTCATTGATAAGTGCAAATCACTAAATAAACAATAAAACAACCTAAATGAATACTCTGTCGCGGCACAAAAAGTGGCGAAAATGCTGCCGCGGCAACAAAATGTGCCAAAATGAATTCTCTGCCGCGACAGAGAAATGGGCCAAATCTCTGCCGTGGCAGAAGGTTAGAGCTTTAGTCCCGAGAAATGGGCCAAATCACTAATGCTCCACCCCCCTCGCCCTCTGCCGCTGCCACGTGTGCACCCTTTAGTCCCGGTTGGTGGGGCAACCGGGACTAAAGGTTAGAGCTTTAGTCCCGATTGCCCCGTCCCGGTTGGGTAACCGGGACTAAAGCCTCGTACCAACCGGGACCTATAGGGATGTTTCCACCAGTGGTCTAACTGAGGCACCACGTTACACCACATCATCTAATTATGAAGAAGAAAAAAATACAGTCCCACCTTTTGTCTACCAGCGCATATAGACAGGCCCTAAGGATAGAGACAAAGCATCTATCTACTTATTATATTCTAAAAATAAAATAAATATAGATGTCTAACTGAGGCACCACGTTAAACCACATCATCTAATTATGAAGAAAATTTGGTTTAGAATTAGTGGATAGGATGCAGATTTAGATATTAGGTTGTAAGTACACACATACATTTGTTAGAGCAACTCTAGCAGATACCATATCCTGCGGTACTGTAGTCCGCGGATGCAGTGTACCACAAACAGTTTTTTTTGGCCGAAAAAGGCAGCACGAAATAGATACTGCATATGAGTACCGCTGCCATTTTTTGGCCCGCAAAACAGAACCGTTTATTAATCTCAGAAATATATTTGCAAATCAAATGAACAACACATACACAGATTTTATTCATAAAATCGATCGATGTTACAGAATTACAAATCAACAATATTCCATAGTTTACAACAACATTTCAAAAATGTGGAATTCAAGAGTACAAATGAATGAGAGTTTTGTATGGAAAAAATAGATACAAAGAAAAATCAATGGAAACTCATGCCTAGCAATGACCAACGGCGGGCAATAAGATCTTGACAAAGATTTGCTAAGTTCTGTTTTCAATCTGCCGGTAGGTTTCAAGGAATGCTTCAATATTTTTAGGGTTTCTTCTAGACTTGACACGACAACCAACATTGTCATACTCCAAGGGCAACCTCTTCTCCCTCTCATCCTCAACAATCATGTAGTGTACAATTACACATGCTGTCATGATGTTGTTGAGGTGTTTCTTTTGCCAGTAACGAGGAGACCCTCGAACAATTGTAAAACTTGATTGAAGAACACCAAAAGATCTCTCAATGTCTTTTCGAGCTGCTTCTTGACAAGTTGCAAAATGAGCTTCTTGGGGGTTTGGGGGTTGCTTATTGTTTTCACAAATGTTGCCCATTATGGATAAATCCCATCTATGAGATAATACTCCATATTGTACTCACGACCATTGCTCTTGGAGTTGCACGCCGGCTGTTCTCCATTTGCTAGCTTCGAAAACAAATGAGATCTCTATAATATGTTGATGTCATCAGAGAACCTGGTAGACCAAAGAAGCAATGCCATATCCACAAGTCTTGCGAGACCACATCTTCGAGCACAATTGTTGCATCTCGGTGATGGCCAATGTACTGCACATGCCATTATTTTGGGCAGTTCTTCCATCTCTAATGCATGCAATCTTCCGAGCATTCCTGGCCAGTCTATTTTCTCATTCTCTGCCATGAGCCTCTTCGTGTCCTCCTCGTTTGGTGCTCGAAGGTACATTGGGCCAAAAACCTTGATAAATGTCTTCGCGAATTTGCGCATGCATGCCATGGTCGTATCTTCACCAATAGGAAGATATTCATCAGTGTAGTCAGCTGACACTCCATAGGCCATCATCCTCATCGCAGCAGAGATCTTCTTGCACGAACTAAAACCAAGAAAGCCAGTACAATTTCTGCGTTGCATGAAGTACCGGCAGTTGGCCTCGCAAGCTTTCACAATCTTTTCGAGTAGGGGCCGTCTCATCTGATACCGCGGCAAAATAGACGAGTAGGGTAGATGGGTGTGTCTGCAAAATAATCTTGCATGAGCATCTCGTTCCCTAGAACGCGGTTGCGCGGGATGCACAATCGCCCGACAGTTGATCCCCTCCTTCTTTTTTGGGTATTCTCCTCCGCCTCCAGTTCGTCGATCGCAGCCAGCAAAAGGAGGTCCTCTGCATCGTCATCGTCGAGGTCCTCCTAGTCGGACTCGTCCCGACAAGTCCTCCATAAAAAACTGAACGGAAGAACTTGTCGCAGAACACCATGTTTTACTCCACGCTGAACTCATCTACAAAATCTTCGCCGCACGGATCCTTGATACGTCCAATTTTCATCACCATTCTATATCATAATTTTCCTCTATTCATTGATATGTGTCTTATATGAGGTGTTACTTATGTCTTTCCCTCTGTTTTTGCATGTTGGATGATTCTTGGAGGATGAACTGCCGGAGTGAGGATTCTGATGGAAAATAGATGTTTTGATGCAATTTCATGAAGATCAGAAAAATACCAGAAAAATATTGGAAACTTATATTTTCCCAGAAGACGAAGGAAGCCAGAAGGGAGGCGTAGCTGGGCCACAGGGGGCCACACCCCCTAGGTGCGGGCCCCCCTGGGTCATGCCTAGGGCAGGTGTGGCCCACCAGGCCGGCCTCCGACTCTGCCCTCTCGCCTATATCTAACTCACAGAACCCTAATACTAGGGAAGCGACCACAGAAAGATTTCCGTCGCCTCTGCGGGGCGGAAAACACCGAGAGAGAAAGAGCTCTCCGGCAGACAGATTTCTGCCGGTGAAATACCTTCCCGGAGAGGGGAGATCGTCACCATCAACACCTTCATCAAGCTAGACTTCATCGGGATCATCATCATCATCCACACCATCATCTCCACCAGCACCATCATCACCACTCCATCCCACTGTAACAATTGTATTGGATCTTGCATTAGTTCTTAGGGGAAACTTTCCCGGTGTTGATTACTATTGTAGTTGATGCTTGTGAGTGGAACCATTGGATTATTGTTTATGTTCAGATTGTTATCCATCACCATATCATCTTTGATCTTGATCCATATGATGGCATGTGAGTAGTCCGTCTAGTTCTTGAGGACATGGGAGAAGTCATGTTGTTAGTAATGGATTTGTGTTGAGATATTATTCAATGGTTTAGTATTTAAGTTGTGGTGCTATTTTTCTAGTGGTGTCATGTGAACGTCCACTACATGATACTTCACCATTTATGGACCTAGGGGAATGCATTATGTATTTGGCTACTAATTGTGGGGTTGCCGGAGTGACAGAAACCTAAACCCCCATTAGGATACCATTTCACAAGGGAGTGTAGGATCTCAGAGTTTAAGGCTGTGGTTAGGTTTATATCTTAATTACTTTCCTATAGTTGCGGATGCTTGCAGGGGGTTTAATCGCAAGTATGTATTAGTCCAAGTAAGGTCCGTACAATAGCACAGGTTCACCCACACAATAGTTACAACACCAAAGAAGAGTACTGCTATATGAAGCAAAAGCACTTGACAGAATTCCCATGTGTCCTCGAGAACGTTTGGTCCTTATAAGTATTTCCACCAGCTTGTCCTTTGCTAAGAAAGGATTGGGCCACTTGATGCAGTTGTTCGTTGTCTTTATTACTTGCACTTTGTTTTGTTGCTTTATCAGAAAACCCCTAAAAATCTGTTTGCTAAGTATTTACAGAGATTTACTTCTCCATACCACTAGTCAACACCTTCTGCTGCTTGTTGGGATCGACACTCCTATTTATCAAAAGTACTACGATACACCCCCTATACTTGTGGGTCATCAAGACTATTTTCTGGCGCCGTTGCCGGGGAGTGAAGCGCTATTGAAGAGTGGAACTGGTAAAGGAAACTTCTACTATGAGTATTGCTTTTTGTTTCTGTTTGTTACTTTGTTTCCAATATGGATAACCCACTTGGTTTTCTGTTTAGGAAAACTACTACCACTATTAAGGTAGTAGATGAACCACCACCTGTTGAGATAGATCCTTTTAAGATACCTATAAGTATTGTTGATCGTGTTATGGATAACTATTATTTTGGGGATGGAACTGTCCATCCTGATGATCATTTGCTTTTTTATCCATGAATTATGCGGGTTGTTTAAGTGTGCAGGTATCACAACTGAATAGGTGAAGAATAAGTTAATCTCCATATCCTTGAAAGGGAGAGCTGAAGAATGGTATAAGCTACTTAAGAATGGGCAATCCATGGAATGGGAGGAAATAGCATCTCTCTTTTATTTTAAATTCTATCCTCCCAGTGAGATTCATAAGGATAGGAATCTGATATATAACTTTTGGCCTCGTGATGGAGAGAGTACAGCTCAATCTTGGGGGAGATTGAAGTTACTAATGCTAAAATGTCCTATTCATGAACTCCCTAACAATATCATTATCAATAACTTTTATGCTAGGCTTTCTCTTCATGATAAAGATTTACTAGATGCGTCTTGTGCTAGATCATTCACACGTATGAAGGAAGAAACTAAATGGGATCTCCTAGACCGTATTCAAGAGAACACTGAAGCTTGGGAGAATGACAAAGGAAGAAAGTCCGGTATAAACTATGATTATGAATGCATAAAATCTTTTATGGGAACTGATGACTTCCGTGATATTAGTAATGAGTTTGGTCTTGATTCCCAAAGTATTGCCAACTGTTTTAAGGCCTTTGCCTCCTACATAGAAATTCCCAAAAAGAATTGGAATAAGTATCATGCACCTTACAAAGATGTTGTTAGTCATGTTCCTGTTAGAAGCACTAAAGTTTATACTACAAATCATATTGTGCCTGAACCTTATGTTGAGAAAATACATTTCCCAGATAAGGTAAAGGAGTACTCTATGATGATCAGTGTGACTAACAAAGGTACAAAGAAAACTGTGGAACCTGACGACCAAAAAAATTTCAACCTGTGGTAGCTATTGTGAAAGATCTTGACGCTAGAAAAATAGGGGATGATCATATTGTCTTCTGTGAAGAAGCTTCTAATATTGTCTCTCATCCTAGTAAGGCTAGAAAATCTAGTGTCCCTGTGCTTTCTGTTAGAATTGGTGATTATTGCTATTATGGTTTATGTGATATTGGTGCTAGTTCTAGTGCTATTCCTTATGAGCTTTATAGGTAAATTATGCATGAAATTGGTCCTTGTGAGCTTGAGGACATTGATGTGTTTATTCACCTTTCCAATAGAGAGACAGTCTGTCCCATTGGCATTGTAAGATATGTGGAGGTTCTTTGTGGTAAGATTAAGTATCTTGCTGATTTTCTAGTGCTTAATTCAGCAGCTAGTAAAATCCGTCCTATCATTTTTGGTAGACCTTTCTTGAACACTTGTGAAGCTATTATAGATTGTAAGAAGGATAAAGTTTTAACCAAGTTTGATGGAGATTCTTAAGAGTTTAACTTTTCCAAATTTTCTAAAGCTCCTTGTGAAAATACCTTGCCTAATAAATATTTTAGGATGGAACAACTTGCTTCTATTGATCCAGTTTATGACCTTGGGCCTCTTTTTGATGACTGTAAGTATGCTCATTCTGATGATAGAGTTGTTTCCTTTGACAGTTATATTGTCAAGTTTATTCAAAGTGCTACTAAAAGTTATTATGATAGAGGGAAACATGGTTTTATGCATCTCAATAATGTTAAGTTTCCCCGTTTTATGTTAAAAGCTTTGAAGTTACATCTATTTTGTCTTCCTGTGCTGGTGGATTTTTGTTTCAACAATTTGTTTTCTCATGATACCCCCATGCATAGGAAGTGGGTTAGACTCAAATGTGTTGGTTATTTGCTTCTTGATGCTCTCTTTCACTTCAAATATATATCTCCTTTGTGAGCATCTTTGAAACTTTCAAGCCTAACATAAAGGCAATAAAGAAAAAGTACTTTTTGGGAGATAACCCAATAGTTTTGTCGAGTCTTGGAAGTTATTACCTCAGTAATAACAGCTCCTTATCCTTTTTGTTTTGGTTTTTGTGTCAAGTTCAACTACTTTTGAGAAATGAAGGAGTTGTGAAAAGTGGTTGTCCTGGGACAGATTTTTGTGCTGCACTGTAAAAATTTGTGAAGGAGTTTAGTACTTCGGATGGAGCTGTATTTTTCTGTGCTTGTTCTCCAAGTTGTTACCCAACTTTCATTAGTTTTGCACTTTTTTATTTGAGCAACATAAGGTTTTTGAAAAAATCAAACTTTACTTGCTGGTCTGTTTTGACATATTTCTGCCATCATTTGCATTTTTCTCTTTCAGAAGCCTTTGTTTTGATGGACTTCAGTTGAAGTGTGTACCTAAAGGTTTATTGTTTTTGCTTACACTAATGTTTCCATTGAAGTTTGTGTATTGCCTTGCATGAAAGAAAATTCCAGGAGAAGGAGGAAAGGAGTCTGTAGAGTTCGTCTTTGCATAGGTAAAAGTGGTGAAAACCCTATCTTATTATATTTTTAATGTTTTTATTACATACGGAAGGCTACGAAACGAAACAGAGGAGGAAACGGAGGCCGGGGTGGACACACCCACCCCAGGCGCGGGCCCCAGCTGGTCGCGCCTGGGGGTTGTGAGCCCCCGAGCTCCGTCTGCGCCTTGTTTTCATACCAGTACCTTCCTTATGCATTGAAACTTCGTAATATATAACCCCACGGATCCCCCGAGGTTCGTGTATCGTGTTCTCGTCCTATTTTCGTTTCGATCTGTTTCTGTCAGGAAATCTTCTCAAGTTTAGAGTACCATGGTCTCCGCCAACGACAAAGGCAAGAAGCCCGAGGAAGATGATCCTCAAAGCCCCAAGGAGGAGGATATTTGGTAGGGGATGAAGAAGACATGGAGGAGGACAAGCATCCAGACACCCGCACTACCATCGCAAGTATTGGAGTGGTGAAACCTATCAAGCTTAAGAGGATAGCATGTATGTCTACATGAGGGAAACCTCCACGTCTTGTCTTCGTCCCACGGTCACCTCCTCCACGTACCAACAATTCCCTCCATACTCCATGAGCATCAATACCAACATGTGCCCAAAGGGAACTTGCCCTAGATGTGGGATTTGCCTCACTCTAACCATACAGGGGAGGAACACACTAAGAAGGAAGAGTGGGGAAAGAATAACAAGGACTGGGACTCTCGATCCGATATGATCATGAACCGCATTGAGAAAATTCGGAGTTGATTCGTACTCTGATCTTTGAGATTGAAGATTTGAGGAAACTGATTGAGGATCTTATCAAGAGAACACCACCACCACCAAAGGAGTAATTCATCATCAGGTCCCCTTGGCTTGTTCCAAGCTTGGGGGAGTGTCGCGGTATCACATCATTATCTTTTTTTTACCTTTGTAGTGGATTCATGTCTTTGTAGAGATATCTTATAGGTTGGTTTGCATGTGGAAGTATCTCTCCTTTAGTTTCTATGTATCCTGGCCTTGGTGTGAGTGCCTTTATGGATTATTAATGAGAAGTTTCATCTTTTACTTTTTGCACTTCTTATTTTAGTTTGCAAAATCTATTATATGATTGATCTTGTTGATCAGTATTGGCATCACTTTGGGAGCATCAAATAAATCTAAATTGGTTTTACCGATCTGTGGTCAGTAGCAAGACTTTTTGAGGTTTGAAAGAAAAATATAAAAAGCTTACACGCATTTTGTATCATTTATTTTCTTTCTTGATTGGCTCATCAGCTTAGTATTCTTTATTTAAGATCTTTTGTGTCTTCAAGGAATATTGAATGTTTGGCTTTATCACTTGTAGGTTTTCTTGTTTTTTTTCAACTGTTTTGCTTGCTACCTAGCGTTGCTAGCCAAAAACCTGTTTTGAGAAGGCATACTTCTCATGTTTCCAACCCCTTTGAACCAAAACCTGTGCCATTTGTGTCCACCATATCTACCTATTAGCATTATTTCTATTCCAAGCAAATTCTCAAGCTTCATCTATCTTTTGAATTAAAAACTATTTTGTTATGTGAAAACTAGTTAGTAAAGCTCTCACGAACTTGATGGCACACTTTATATTCTTGCCCCTAATAGACTTGAACCATTGTGTCATCGAAGTTGTATATGCTTGCATCTATACGTTGGGATTAGCAGAACCGTGTTGTCACGGGGAACGCTTTCAACACTTATGGATACTCATCTAGTTGATATCATGCTCTTTTGTTTGAGAATGTCGTCGGTGTGAAATAAAGAGGGAGCTTGTAAGTACATGGAGTGATGTATGTGTGTTAGATAAATGCCTAGGCCGCTACCCTAAGCCATGCCTAATCATGGTGGAAACTTCCAGCATCACCATAGTGAGCAATCTATGAAGCATCCTTAATAAAAAGCTATGCAAATAGTAAATAAAAAGATCGCTGAGATGCTCATTGTCTGCTTGATTTGTCATTTTGGTTATGGGATAGCTCCTGTACCATGTGCAAGGGGTACCCCGTTGGTGACGAGGTTTAATCTCATCAATGCCCATTGTTATGGACTTGGGTTTTGGAGAAGATGGGGATGCTGGAGAACGTGGAACGGTTAACAGACAAGCAACCAGGGGACACGAGATTTACCCAGGTTCAGGCCCCCGGAGGGAAAACCCTACTCCTGCTTGTCTGCTCTTGATAACGGCGGAACCGAAGGTTACAGGGTGCACAGATTCCATCTGGCGTGAAAATGCGTGTGCGGAAGTATGAGTCGAGAGTCTAGATCTGTAGATCTATTGTGGTCTAGTCTATCGGGGGTTATGGCGTATGTAGGTCGCCCCTCCTCGTTGGACCCTCCTAGCCTTTATATATGGGGAGGCTAGGTCTCAGGTACCGATACGAGTTGGTTACAAGTTGTATTCAAACTCTAGTCTTGAGGTATCCTTGTCTTGTGCGCTTTGGAGTCCGTGTCCATATGTGCTTCGTGCAGCCGAAATGTCTTGGGCGTCCTGGACCCTGGTAGGTCGTCGAGTGGGCCTTCCGTCGGGCTAGACCAACTATGCTAACATCGGGTACCCGTAGGGCATATCCATGTCAGTAGCCCCCGAGTGTCCACCCGAAACGTAGATTCAGGTGGAGACTTAGTTGTCTTGAACCTTGTATGTGGATGTGGGAGTCGAAAGTTGTGTCGAGTGCGAAGCACTTCACCCGGAAGTTCATTGGGTCAACTGAATTTGTTCGACTGTTGTAAAGGAATCGACATCATGGACGTAGTCAACACAATGGACTATAGGGTGCGCGACCAGCGCTCCCTATGGGAGTAGCCCCCGAGTGTCTGTTCGAGTCGTAGACTCGAGGAGAGACTTTAATTCAGCCGTTGTTTGCTTCAGGTCCGTAGGACACAATTTTTTTCGGATGCTTGAATCAATCCTCCCTATGGGAGTATCCCCCGAGTCCGTAGTGGAGTCGTAGACTTGACGTAGAACTCGAAGATCTTGTGTGTGCGCGACCAGCGCTCCAGTTTGGAGTAGCCCCCGAGTGTCTGGCGGAGTCGTAGACTCGGGCAGAGAATCAAGTTTTGTATCATGCAGTTGTAGTAGGAAATCTCATGGGCGTACCGCTGACCCGAAAATACATCGGGTGCGCGACCAGCGCTCCTGATAGGAGTAGCCCCCGAGTGTCTAGTCGAGTCGCAGACTCGAGTGGAGACTCATGCGAGGAGAAACCACTAACTCGGAAGTGCATCGAGTCAGCATCTCACACATAAGGAGCTAAGAGTTGACGTGGCGGAGTTGCGACGTTTAGCCGGAAAGACTCAACGCTTCGGATGAAGTCGACGCCATTGCTTTTGTCGGGTGAGCGGCCAGCGCCGCTTTTGTCGATGATTGATGTGGTCATCCGAGGAATGCTTCGACTCGGGTATTGGCGTCTGTTGACGTGACTGGCGCTGGTCGACTCCGTTGGAGGACCCGATAGAATAGATCGGCGCAGTCGACGTCATTGTAAGCTGCAGAAAACATTAAGAATTATGAAGTACTTGTATCTTGTAAATAATATTTGCATGTCGGCTTGTACAGTAAGATTCTGGCGCCGATTGAGTCGACACTGTTGCACTGTATGCTAGGACTTTTCGTTAGCCTGATTACCCTTAGTATCAGTACCTTGCCGAGGCACTCGGAGTTCAAGGATTCGACGGTCAGGCAGAATCAGCTACTCGGGCTATCGCGTTCAAGGTGCTCGAGTGCGTGGAGCCGATGGTGTTGGAGATATGCCCTAGAGGCAATAATAAATTTACTTATTATTATATCTTTGTGTTTATGATAAATGTTTACATTCATGCTATAATAGTATTAACAAGGAAACATTGATACTTGTGTGATTTGTAAACTTAATTTGAAGTCCCTAGTATAGCCTCTATACTTCACTAGCTTGTTGGTTGATAGATGATTGTGGTTTCCCTATCATGAACATTGAGATGATATCAACAACAAGATCATATCGTTAGGAGAATGATATGGTGGACATACTCCTATAGATAAGCGTAGCATAAAGATCAAGTCATTTCAATAGTTCAATTGCTATATGCTTTCTGATACATAGTAACCTAATTCCTTCGACCATGAGATCATGCATATCACCTTTACCGGATGGATGCTTTGATGACATCAAACACCACACCGAATCGGGTGGCTATAAAGGTGGCATTGAGTGTTCGGAAAGTATTGGTTGAGACACATGGATCAAGAGTGGGATTTGTCCATCCATATGACGGATAGATATACTCTGGGCCCTCTCGGTGGAATGTCATCCAATTATCTTGCAAGCATGTGACTGGCTCACAAGGGATCACATATCACAGGAACGAGAAAATAGTACTTATCGGTAACGAGGTTGAACTAGGTATGCAGAGATACCGACGATCATGACCTCGGATAAGTAAACTATCGTGAGACAAAGGGAAATTGGTATCGTATGTAAATGGTTCATTCGATTGCAAAGTAATCGTAGAAATATGTGGGAGCCATATGAATTTCCAGATTCCTCTATTGGTTATTGTTCGGAGAAGTGTCTCGATCATGTTCGCATAATTCACGAACCGTAGGGAGACACACTTAAGGATTCAACGTTGTTTGAGTAGTTATGGTATTATGAGAAAGAGACCGAATGTTGTTCGGAGTCTCGGATGGGATCTGGGATATCACGAGGTGATCCGGAATGGTCCGGATAATAAGATTCATATAAGGAAAGTCCCGTTTCGGAGTTCGGAAATGATTCCGGTGTTTTCATCGGGAATGTTCTAGAAGGTTCCGGAATGTCCGGCACTCCGGGGGGAGGGGGGAAGGGGTACATGAATGTGTCATTACATATTGGAATGATTGCATCATGTACTAAGTGTTCTTGCTGTTCCAAATGAAGTATTAAATTGAATCCTAAAACTGAAAAGTCAAATGGCCAGTTTGAAAGTCAAACTAAAAACAGAAACTGGGAAACAAGCAAGAGGAGGTTGAAACGACTTGGGGAGGAGTACCTCCTCTCCAAGCCGCGCCACCACCCCCGAATTGGGGAGGACTCCCTCCCTCCGCCCCTCCCACCTATAAAAGGAGAGGCAGGCCTCCTCCTCTGACACACAAGTTCCTATCCTCTAATCTAAATCCTAGCCCTAGACTCCTGTTTAGAGCCGTTTTGGTTTAGAGCTTCTAATTGCCCTAGCCTCGGATTAGAGCCTTCTAATTGGTGTGTCTAAACCCTAGACCACTAATAGTTCTCTCTCATACTCCACCATACTCGCCGCTTAAGGCGAAGCCTCATGATCTCCCTCTACTTCCGTACCACGCCACAGTCTTTCTTGGAATCGCGAGGAGAGTGCTACAACCTCCGCTGCCTTGTGGAACAAGGGAGAGGAAGGTCTTCGTCGAGTACCGAACGTGTGACCGATCATGAGTGCCGAACGCAGCCTTGAAGGATCGTCACGCGATCTTGAGATCGGAAGAGTACGACTACATCACCCACGAGAATCCGCCTCGTTAAACACTTTGGAATCTTCGAGGGTAAGTTATTCCATCGACTCGTTGCTACAATCTAGTAGATAGATCTTGGCTTGTTTGTTTGTATGCGATAGAAAATTTTTGTTTTCCATGCTACGAAACCCTACAAAGGGTATCGAGCCGTGTCTATATGTAGATCTGCTGACAGTAGAACACAATGGTCATTGTGCGTTGATGCTTTTATTGTCGATTGCTTGTGTACTTTGCATCTTGCGGTATGTTGGGATGAAGCGGCCGGCTAACCTTACATGACATCGTTCATGAGACTTGCTCCACGCTTGACATGCAACTTGTATTGCATAAGTGGCTTTATGGTGCTGTTTCTCCTAGCATAGTTAAGATCCAATTTACAACGGGTGATTAACAATACTAGTATCAATGTTGTGGTTCATGTTCGTAAGTTAGAACGACACTTATAGAAAGCCCCAAACCACGTAAAACATGCAAAGAAAGTAGAGGCGTCTAACTTTGTTTTGCGGGGTGTCTTGATGATGTGATATGGCCATGATTGTGATTATATTTGATGTATGCAATGTTCCTTATTGTAAGTTGGCAACCGGCAGGAGACGTTGTCTTTAATTTATGTTAAGACCCGCGTGTCTATTCAAAGTAGTTGTAATAGTTGAAGCCGGTGGACGACAACCATGGAGAGGCGTCATTGACCTTGATGCAATGCCGGTGATGATGGAGATCATGTTCGTTCTTGAAGATGGAGATCGGAAGCACAAATAAGAAAGGCCATATCATATCACATATATATATATTGAATTTCATGTGATGTTAATCCTTTATGCATCTTGTATTGCTTAGTAGACGACGGTAGCATTATAAGATGATCCCTCATGCACATGAATTTCAAGTCATAAAGTGTTCACCCTTAGTTAGCACCGTTGCTAAAGCTTGTTGTTTTGAAGCACCACGTGATGATCGGGTGTGTTAGATTCCGCAAGTGTATACAACGTGAGCAAGCCAGATTTGCTCATGCGGAAACTAAGGTTTGATCTTGACGAGCCTAGCATGTACAGACATGGTCTCGGAACACGGATCACCGAAAGGTAAAGCATGAATCATATAGTAGATATGATGAACATGACGATTGTTCGCCATTGAAACTAGATCAACTCTCGTGATGATCGGTGTTGATGTAGTGGATTTGGTTCGTGTGATCACTAAAACAATGTGAGGGATATTGTTTTGAGTGGGAGTTCACCTAGATTAACTTTATTAATTAATTTGAACTCAATTTGTCATAAACTTAGTCTAAACTATTGTAAATATGTTGTATATCAATGGCAGCCCCTACCATCAATTTTAATGCGTTCCTAGAGAAAGAAAAGTTGAAAAACAATGGAAGCAACTTCGCGGATTGGTTCCGCAATTTGAGGATTGTCCTCACAGCTGGTAATTTGACCTATGTGCTGGATGCACTGGTGACCCACTGCAGATGATGCTCCGATGAAGTAAAGAATGTTTACCTTGCTCTAAGAATCAAGACTCCATAGTTCAAAGGTGCTATCTTGTATGGTTTGGAATCGGAGCTTCGAAAAGGTTTGAGGATTCGACCCATATGATATTGTCGAGGATCTCAAATTGATTTTGAGACTCATGCGGCAATTGAAAGCTATGAGGCTTCCGAAAAGTTCTTTAACCAAGATGGAAGAGGGCAGCTCACAAGCTGAGCATGTGCTTAAGATGTCCGGGCACGCAAACAAACTTCAAAGCTTGGGTATAGTGATTCCTAATGCTTTGGGAATTTACCGTGTCCTCCAATCACTACCACCAAGTTACAAGAACTTTGTGATGAACTACAACATGCGTAACATGAACAAGACGTTGCGTAACTCTTTGCCATGTTGAAATCTGCAGAAGTGGAGATCAAGAAAGAGCACCAAGTGTTGTTGGTCAATAAGACCACCAAATTCAAGAAAGGCAAGTCTAAGCAGAAGGGACACTTCAAGAAGGGTGGTAAGAAAGTTACCACGCCAAATAAGAAGACCAAGGCTGGACCTAAGCCCGACATCGAGTGCTTTTACCGCAAGGAGAAGGTCACTGGAAGCGGAATTGCCCAAAGTACTTGGCGGATTTGAAGAACGGCAACATCAAGAAGAAAGGTATATCTGATATACATGTTATTGATGTGTATCTCACTAGTACCCGTAGTAGTGCCTGGGTATTTGATACTGGTTCGGTTGCTCATATTTGTAACTCAAAGCGGTCTCTTGAATAAACGGAAGCTAGCGAAGAACGAGGTGACGATGCGGCGGGAAATGGATCAAAGGTTGATGTGATCGCGGTCGGCACGCTACCCCTTCATCTACCATCGGATTAGTTTTATACTTAAATAATTTTATTTGGTGCCTGAGTTAAGCATGAACATTATATCGGGATCTTGTATATTGCGAGACGGTTACTTGTTTAAGTCCGAGAATAATGGTTGTTCGATTTATATGAGTAATATGTTTTATGCACATGCACCTTTGATAGATGGTCTATTCTTATTGAATCTCGATAGTGGAAATACACATATCAACAACATTGAGGCTAAACGCTTGAAATCAGCGATAATTCGACCTATATGTAATCGTAGTCTTGGTCACATTGGAGTGAAACGATGAAGAAACTCCATTCCGATGGACTTCTTGAATCACTTGATTTTGAATCACTTGAAAGATGCGGCATGTCCGATGGGTAAAATGACTAAGACTCCATTTTCGGTATGATGGAGCGAGCTACGGACTTATTGGAAATCATACATACCGATGTGTGTGGTCCAATGAGTGTAGCATCGCTGTGATGGTTATCGTTATGTTCTTACCTTCACGGATGACTTGAGTAGATATGGGTATATCTATTTCATGAAACATAAGTCCGAAACTTTCGAGAAGTTTAAGGAGTTTCAAAGTGAGGTAGAGAATCAACGTAACAAGAAGATTAAATTTCTACGTTACGATCGTGGAGGTGAATATCTAAGTTACGAGTTTGGCGAGCATTTGAAGAAATGCGAATACTTTCACAATTGACACCGGGAACACCACAGTAATGGTGTGTCCGAACATCGTAATCAAACTCTCTTAGATATGGTTCGTTCTATGATGTCACTTACAGATTTACCGCTATCATTTTGGGGTTATGCATTAGAAACAGAGATTCACTTTAAATAGGGCACCATCTAAATCCGTTGAAACGACACCGTATGAATTATGGTTTGGGAAGAAACCTAAATTGTCGTTCCTTAAAGTTTGGGGATGCGAAGCCTATGTAAAGAAGTTACAGCCGGACAAGCTTGAACCCAAAGCGGAAAAATGCGTCTTCATAGGATACCCGAAGGAAACTATTGGGTATACCTTCTATCATAGATCCGAAGGCAAAATCTTTGTTGCCAAGAATGGATCCTTTCTAGAGAAGGAATTTCTCTCGAAAGAAGTGACTGGAAGGAAAGTAGAACTCGACGAGGTTGTCGAACCTTCTCTCGAAATTGCGAGTAGCGCAGCACCGGAAGAAGTTCCCGTGGTGCCTGCACCAATAAGAGAGGAAGCTAATGATGGGGATCATGAAACTTTGAAGTTACTACAGAGCCCTGAGGTCAACGAGAACTCGTACCACTCCATTGGTATGATTCCGTTATGAATGTCATGTTGGTGGACAACACCGATGACCCCGAGACATATGAGGAAGCGATGATGAGCCCAGATTCCAATAAATGGAAAGAAGCCATGAACCGAGATTGGATCCATGTACGAAAACCAAGTATGGACTTTGGTGGACTTACCGGATGGCCGGAAGGTCGTCGAGAACAAATGGATTTTCAAGAAGAAAACAGATGTTGATGGTAATGTTATCTATAAAGCTCGACTTGTCGCAAAAGGGTTTCGACAAATTCAAGGAGTTGACTACGATGAGACTTTCTCACCAAGAGAAGCTAAAGTCCGTAAGGATTATGTTAGCAATTGCTGCATATTATGATTATGAGATATGGCGGATGGATGTCAAAACAGATTCCTCAATGGAGATATTGATGAAGAGTTGTATATGATGCAACCCAAAGGTTTTGTCGATCCTAAAGATGCTAACAAGGTATGCAAACTTCAACGGTCCATCTATGGATTAAAGCAAGCATCCCGGTTGGAATCAACGTTTTGATAAGGTAATCAAAGTTTTGGTTTTATACAAACTTATGGAGAAGCTTGTATTTACAAGAAAGTGAGTGGGAGCTCAGAGCATTCTTAATACTATATGTGGATGACATATTGTTGATTGGGAATGATGTAGACCTTCTTAATAGTGTCAAAGAATATTTGAATAATAGTTTTCAATGAAGGATCTTGGCGAAGCGACTTACATATTAGGCATAAAGATTTATAGAGATAGATCGAAACGCCAAATATCATTGTCACAGAGTACATATTTGGACAAAGTTCTAAAGAGGTTTGGAATGGAAGAAAGCAAGAAAGGGTTCTTGCCCATGTTGCTCAATACGACCTTGAGTAAAACTCAAAGTCCGACATCGGCGAAGATAGAGAAAGGATGAGTAAGACTCCTATGCCTCAGCCATAGGATCTCTAATGTATGCCATGCTATGTACTAGACCCGACATTGCATATGTTAGTTTAACTAGCAGATATCAAAGTGATCCAGTGGATCATTGGACAGCGATCAAAAACATCCTTAAGTACTTGAGAAGAACTAAGGATATGGTTCTTTCTTATGGAGGTGATGAACAGCTGCTGTTAATGGTTACACCGATGTTAGTTGGAACACCGATCCGGATGATTCTAAATCACAATCCGGATACGTATTTATTTTGAATGGTGCAGTGCTAATGGAGGAGTGCAAAGCAAAGCGTTGTGGCGAGATCTTCAACTGAATCGGAATACATGGTCGCTTGGAGGCTTCACAAGAAGCGATATGGATGAAATAGTTCATTACAGAGTGTGGTTCCTAGTCTACTGGACCCAATGTCTATCTCTTGTGATAACATGGGCGTCATAGCCAATGCGCAAGAACCAAGGTCACACAAGAAGTCAAGCACATCAAGCTACGTTTTCACGCTATTCGAGAACATATCCAGATGGGGATATAAAGATTTGCAAAGTACACACAGATCTGAATGTGGCGGATCCGTTGACTAAACCTCTCCCGAGGGCAAAACATGACCAACACCAAACTGCCATGGGTGTTCGGTATATTACCATGTAATCTAGATTAGATGACTCTAGTGCAAGTGGGATACTGTTGGAGATATGCCCTAGAGGCAATAATAAATGTAGTTATTATTATATCTTTGTGTTTATGATAAATGTTTACATTCATGCTATAATAGTATTAACAAGGAAACATTGATACTTGTGTGATTTGTAAACTTAATTTGAAGTCCCTAGTATAGCCTCTATACTTCACTAGCATGTTGGTTGATAGATGATTGTGGTTTCCCTATCATGAACATTGAGATGTTCTCAACAACAAGATCATATCGTTAGGAGAATGATATGGTGGACATACTCCTATAGATAAGCGTAGCATAAAGATCAAGTCATTTCAATAGTTCAATTGCTACATGCTTTCTGATACATAGTAACCTAATTCCTTCGACCATGAGATCATGCATATCACCTTTACCGGATGGATGCTTTGATGACATCAAAAACCACACCGTAACTGGGTGGCTATAAAGGTGGCATTTTGTGTTCGGAAAGTATTGGCTGAGACACATGGATCAAGAGTGGGATTTGTCCATCCATATGACGGATAGATATACTCTGGGCCCTCTCGGTGGAATCTCATCCAATTAGCTTGCAAGCATGTGATTGGATCACAAGGGATCACATATCACGGGAATGAGAAAAGAGTACTTATCGGTAACGAGGTTGAACTAGGTATGCAGAGATACCGACGATCATGACCTCGGATAAGTAGACTATCGTGAGACAAAGGGAAATTGGTATCGTATGTAAGTGGTTCATTCGATCGCAAAGTAATCGTAGAAATATTTGGGAGCCATATGAATTTCCAGATTCCTCTATTGGTTATTGTTCGGAGAAGTGTCTCGATCATGTCCGCATAATTCACGAACCGTAGGGAGACACACTTAAGGATTCAACGTTGTTTGAGTAGTTATGGTATTATGAGAAAGAGACCGAATGTTGTTCGGAGTCTCGGATGGGATCCGGGATATCACGAGGTGATCCGGAATGGTCCGGAGAATAAGATTCATATAAGGAAAGTCCTGCCGGAGTTCGGAAATGATTCCGTGTTTTCATCGGAATGTTCTAGAAGGTTCCGAATGTCCCAGACCTGTGGGAAGGGGTACATGAATGTGTCATTACATATTGGAATGATTGCATCATGTACTAAGTGTTCTTGATGTTCCAAATAAAGGATTAAATTGAATCCTAAAACTGAAAAGTCAAATGGCCAGTTTCAAAGTCAAACGGCTAAAACAGGAAACTGTGGGAAACAAGCAAGAGGAGGTTGAAACCGACTTGGGGGAGGAGTCCCTCCTCTCCAAGCCGGCGCGCCACCCAAGGCCGACTTGGGGAGGGACTCCCTCCCCTTGGCCGCCCCTCCCACCTATAAAAGGAGGGGCAGGGCCTCCTCCTCTAGACACACAAGTTCCTATCCTCTAATCTAAATCCTAGCCCTAGACTCCGCTTAGAGCCGCTTTGGTTTAGAGCTTCTAATTGCCCTAGCCTCGATTAGAGCCTTCTAATTGGTGTGTATAAACCCTAGACCACTAATAGTTCTCTCATACTCCACCATACTCGCCCGGCAAGGCGAAGCCTCGGGATCTCCCATCTACTTCGGTACCACTGCCAGTTGCCGGAATCGCGAGGAGAGTGCTACAACCTCCGCCGCCATCGAACAAGGGAGAGAAAGGTCTTCGTCACCGAACGCAGGACCGATCAAGGGAGTGCTTCGAACGGCGCCTTGGAAGGATCGTCTACGCGATCTTGAGATCGGGAAGAGTACGACTACATCACCCACGAGATTCCGCTCTTGTTAAACACTTTGGAATCTTCGAGGGTAAGTTATTCCATCGACTCGTTGCTACAATCTAGTAGATAGATCTTGGCTTGTTTGTTTGTATGCGATAGAAAATTTTTGTTTTCCATTCTACGAAACCCTACAGATGGCACATTAGGTTACTCGAAGAGGGCGCAGCCCCCGAGTGTTTCGAGTGCGAGTTAACAAGAAATCATCTCTAAGTAGAGGGAAACTTAGCTTTGTTGGTTGTCGTGGAGAAGTTGACGCGGTAGCGGGTTACGTGGAGGACGTAGTCGATGCTGCAGCGGGTCACCGTAGCTGATGTGACAGGCGGGTCGCGATCACGGGAGTCGAAGATTGTAGCGTCTTGTGGTCGCGGAAGCCGAGGGAGCTCCCGAGTCATCTGATCTGAAGATAGCAACGGATTGTCGAAGTCGCAGACCGCGGCGGGTCGTCGAAGCGGAGGGATCCTCCGAGCCCCCGAGTCGTTGGAGCGGAAGATCGTATCGGGTCGCCGCAGTCGAAAACCATGGCGGGTCGCTGGAGTCTAAAGAACCCCCGGATCATGATCCTAAAGCTGATGCGACCGGTCGCCGCAATTGAAAATCGTGTCGGGTCGCCGCATCCAAAGAATGAAGCGGGTTACCGCAGCCAAAGGCTGCATCGGGTCGTTGCATCCGAACACCATAGTTGAAAATCGCAGTGGACCGTGGAACAATTTTTCTTCGTTTGGAGTCAGTAGTGCGGACCAGCCGTAGTTGCCGAAACCTTCCTTTCCTGGTTCATATCGTATGCGAACAGTGATCCCAACATGCCGGACCGAACTCAATTGGCATACTGCGGATTACACGTTACAACTTATTTTTCCTTTTTGCATCACTTCACGTCTCTTTATTTTTTTTGGATCAGCAAGATTGAATTGCCTTGGAACTTGAAGCAATGCCACCAAGGGAAACACGCCGCGCGCGTGCGTGCCATTGAAACACGATCTGACACTTTGTTTATTTTTCTACATGCAGTCGGTGCCTGCCTTGGATCAATGCGATACTGCTTGAAAAAATCTTCCTTAACTTACGTGATGCGCATCAGAGGAGGACCAGTACGGGTCCAATCAAGTTTTTTTTCTTCTATGCGGGTGAGCTCTCCAGATTCTTTTGCCGCGACTTTGCTATTTTCGGTTATCCACGAACGGATCTCACGGCCACGAACAAAATATGGATGATGAAACTGAAGATGCTGGCGCAGACGAGTTGTAGGTCACTGGTGCGTGGATTTCAATATAGGCTTGATGTAGATGCTGATGCCGAAGAGATTTCGAGCCAGATGTGATCTGACCGGTGGCGGCGAGGGATCCCGCCGGGATCTTGATTTCAAGCGCAGCTTTTCCTCATGGATGATTTGTAGATCACAGATGATGGAACCGGCCACGATCAAGACGATCACGCCCAGCTCCCATGACGGCCAATTGACGAGGTTTAATCTCATCAATGCCCATTGTTATGGACTTGGGTTTTGGAGAAGATGGGATCTTGGAGACCGTGGAATGGTTAACGGACAAGCAACCGGGGACACGAGATTTACCTGTGTTCAGCCCCGGGAAAACCCTACTCCTGCTTGTCTGCTCTTGATTACGGCGGAACCGAAGGTTACAGGGTGCGCAGATTCCATCTGGCGTGAAGGTGCGTGTGCGGAAGTATGAGTCGAGAGTCTAGATCTGTAGATCTATTGTGGTCTAGTCATCGGGGGTTATGGCGTATGTAGGTCGTCCCCTCCTCGTTGGACCCTCCTAGCCTTTATATATGGGGAGGCTAGGTCTCAGATACCGATATGAGTTGGTTACAAGTTGTATTCAAACTCTAGTCTTGAGGTATCCTTGTCTTGTGCGCTTTGGAGTCCGTGTCCATATGTGCTTCGTGCAGCCGAAACGTCTTGGGCGTCCTGGACCCTGGCAGGTCGTCGAGTGGGCCTTCCGTCGGGCTGGACCAAGTATGCTAACATCGGGTACCCGTAGGGCATATCCATGTCAGTTGGTGGTTCTTTATGATACACATGTACTTACAATGACAAGAACTTACCGGTGACTAAAGTTGAGTAGCATGAGGAGCGGCCGTCGTACTCAAGGGACATGAAATTGACAACTTATATTTCATCAAGCATATACTCCATCCTTGTTCACTTTAACCTTAATCATCTCATGATACCTATGATAGGGGCAGTGAGGGCTCAAAGCTAGTAAGTACAATAATCTTTTGAAAGCTCTTTATGACTTGAAATCCCTACCTCCCTCTATGAAGGGACCTTTCTCCTATTTCTAAGTTGAGTCAGTGAACCTATTTCCTCTCTATCTCCAGCAAGCATTTGAGTTGTTGTGTTTCAAGCTTTCATATGATGATTTATTCACTCATGTTCTCTATCTTCCTTGTTTGCACAAGACTCTTATCTATTGAGTATTACTTTGAAAGCCATCTTTGTGAAAAACCTTTTTGAGCAAAGAGTGCTCCTGTTGTGAAAACTTCTACAAAAGATTTTTGTGAAACTATTTGCCAACAGTTCTCTGACCAGGAACAAAGTATGCCAATTCCAAATTATGATTTATCCTTATGCATCTCTATTTTGCCTCATGTACTTATTTTCTTCTATGAGTTGTGCAATGGTAAGTGTGATGCTTCTTGTTCGTATTCTTTTATCGACACTTCACTCCATAAACCTGTGGACATGTTAACTGAGCTCAGTTTTCGCTTGGGGACAAGCGAAGGTCTAAGCTTAGGGGGAGTTGATACGTCCAATTTACATCACCATTCTATATCATAATTTGCCTCTATTCATTGATATGTGTCTTATTATGAGGTGTTACTTATGTCTTTCCCTCTGTTTTTGCATGTTGGATGATTCTTGGAGGATGAATTGCCAGAGTCAGGATTCTGATGGAAAAATAGGTGTTTTGATGCAATTTCGCGAAGATCATAAAAATACCAGAAAAATAATGGAAAATTATATTTTCCCAGAAGACGAAGGAAGCCAGAAGGGGAGGCGTAGCTGGGCCACAGAGGGCCCACACCCACTAGGCGCGGGTCCCCTGGGTCGCGCCTAGGGCAGGTGTGTCCCACCTGGCCGGCCTCCGACTCCGCACTCTCACCTATATCTTCCTCACGGAACCCTAATACTAGGGGAGTGACCACAGAAAGATTTATGTCGCCTCTGTGGGGCGGAAAACACCGAGAGAGAAGAGCTCCGGCGTGACATTTCACGGGAAATTCCTTCCTGGAGAGGGGATATCGTCGCCATCAACACCGTCATCAAGCTAGACTTCATTGGGATCATCATCATCCACACCATCATCTCCACCAGCACCATCATCACCACTCCATCCCGTTGTAACAATTGTGTTGGATCTTGCATTAGTTCTTAGGAGAAACTTTCTCGGTGTTGATTACTATTGTAGTTGATGCTTGTGAGTGGAACCATTGGATTATTGTTTATGTTCAGATTGTTATCCATCACCATATCATCTTTGATCTTGATCCATATGATGTCTCGTGAGTAGTTCGTCTAGTTTTTTAGGACATGGGAGAATTCATGTTGTTAGTAGTGGATTTGTATTGAGATATTATTCAATGGTTTAGTATTTAAGTTGTGGTACTATTGTTCTAGTGGTGTCATGTGAACGTCGACTACATGATACTTCACCATTTATGGGCCTAGGGGAATGCATTGTATATTTGGCTACTAATTATGGGGTTGCCAGAGTGACAGAAACCTGAACCCCCGTTAGGACAACATTGCACAAGAGAGTGTAGGATCTCAGAGTTTAAGGTTGTGGTTAGGTTTATATATTAATTACTTTACTGTAGTTGCGGATGCTTGCAGGGGGTTTAATCGCAAGTATGTATTAGTCCAAGTAAGGTCGATACATTAGCACAGGTTCACCCACACAACAGTTACAACACCAAAGAAGAATGCTTAGCTATATGAAGCGAAAGCACTTGATAGAATTCTCATGTGTCCTCGAGAACGTTTGGTCCTTATAAGTATTTCCAACGGCTTGTCCTTTGCCGCAGTTGTTCGTTTTCTTTATTACTTGCACTTTGTTTTGTTTCTTTATCAGAAAACCTCTAAAAATCCGTTTTCTAAGTATTTACAGAGATTTCCTGCTCCATACCACTAGTCAACACCTTCTGCTCCTCGCTGGGATCGACACTCCTATTTATCGAAAGATACACCCCTTATACTTGTGGGTCATCAATCCTAAATCTTAGAAATTTCGAAATTTGAGACAATGGAACGTAGGAGCAAGAGGGTTCACTGGCTCGGACGGAAGCGTCGGACGGGCGGCGTGCAGATTCGATGCACGGGCGATCGATTGGCAAGGGGTCGGACGGGCGGCGGAGTAATTCCGCCATAGATCGAGAGGCGATGGCAGCGGCGGTGTTTCCGTGTTGGGTAGCGCGGTGACGGCAGCAGATGACACGACGTGCAATCCAGAGTGATGATGGCGCGTGGCTGGCGGCATTGGAAGGCAGTGCCGGTGCGCAGTGGCTGGGAACCGAGGAATTGGTACGTGGCGGTGGCGGTGGGGAACGCGGCGTAGGAGGATCCCCAAATGGGAGGCATGAATACCTCCACTCACGAGCGTTTGCGGAGAGCGCAAAGAAGACCAGGCAGAACAAAAATATGCGGGGAGCCATAAAAAAATCAGATGCGTACAATATGCGGTATGATGTAGCCCGACCTACGGTCGTTACTACATCTTGGTCTCCAACTTACGCCAAGTAGTCATGGACTCCAAAGGTGAATCCGTTCCTCTATGCGAGCCCCCTTCCTACCCTATTGAATGGTATGCTACTTCATACTCCGTCACATATGCATGATAGGTTCACATTGACAAGTACGGAGGCAAGGGAGGAAGCCTGGAGCATCAAGCCCGACAAGACGGAGGCTTGGAAGAGGAGGCGGAAGAAGACAGATCGCCAAATGCTCTTCGCCGCCCGGTGATACTACTGGACCTGGCGGTACTACCGCCCGGCGGCTATCGCCCCACTACCGCCAAGCAGACGCCATGTGAAGACAAATACTCTCTGCCGCAGTACTACGGACTGGAACCGGTACTACGCCTTGCGACTACCGCTCAGCCGAAGACGCCGATGGAAGCCCCAGACAAGCGGTACTACCGGTCCCGGGCGGCACTCTGGGACTAAGCGGTACTACGGTCCCAAGTCCCAGTACTACCGCTCTGGCAGTTCCTCACAGCGCACTAGTTGGGCCACACCATGTATCCCCTTTACTTACCTATTCGCCTAGTTTATCCCCAAACTACCCTTGTGTATGTGGTTGGCCTATAAATAGAGCCCCCACCCTCATGTATCCCTTAGGCATAGATGATAGATTAAAGAAAACCCCCATTGTGGAATCTCTAGTTTTGCCTCATCCCCTTTACCAAGGGGACCGACTATCGTCACCAACCTCGATTGGACTTTGCATCATGCATCCATCGTTGAACAAGGCCTTGGGTTCTCGGTTTCTCGCCCCCAAGTCGTCAAGACCCTCCTCAAGGTGTCCTTCCCTCTCCGATGTGGATTTGAGGGAGCACGTTGACCGATCTTTCCTTGCGAGGATTCTATCGGACCGGTGGCCGCCGTTCGGGAGCAATCGGCCTTGTATTGTGTGAGTTTTGCGTGTGTTCTTCGCGAGGTGTGTGTTCGCTTCCGCTACCTTCTCCCTTTCCCCTCGCTTTCCCATCGATTTGACCACGAGATCCGTGAAGATCGGGCACCCAAGAGGTTAACCCCTCCATCATCTGGTATCAGCAGGTTTTGGTTGCCACGGATTTCTCATCGATTTGGTCTTTTCCCCATAAATTCGAAAATTTCACCAAAAATAGCCCCAATTCATGTTTTGGATCGATCTGTGATTTGAGTGCGTTTTGGTAGGTTTTGATCCGTGGATTACTTGCTAAACTTGTTGATCTACCTTCCTTTGCGTTCCCATAGCCTAATTCCTTGATTTCCCCCGTCGATTTGGTGTTTTTCCTGAAGATTTTCCGCCCAAATCGCCCCAGACTCGCGAAATCGCGTCAGATCTGGTTTTCTCTGTCTCGAGCGGTACTACCGCTCCAAAAATACGGTACTACCGCCCACCGGTACTACCGGGCCCAAAATCCGGTACTACCGCCCAAGACAGAAAGAAAACAACAAGTTCCAGATTTCAGCCTCTCACCGTTTTGAGCATAACTTTTGCATCCGAACTCGGATTTTGGTGTTCTTTAGCTCGTTTCGAAGAGGAGAAGGAGATCTACATCATCATACACGTGGTTCATGCTATCTACTCCATCCAAATTCTGTGAGCAAGGCGGAATCCAACAATAAAGGGTGAAGATCGTCGACGAAAGGTATAAACATTCCGCGACTTCTCCCCACTTGCACTCCTTTGTGAACCCCACTATCTTTGCGAGCAACAAACACCTATTGAGACTAGTTACTCTTATGATTGCTTGGGCTATGCACATTTGATACCTTGTAGATTCCGAGCAAACATTGTGAGCGCTATTTTATATAGTTATCTTGTATAGTTGTTGGCACAAGGAAGAGGCAAGTGAAAAAGAATAAAAAGAAAAAGAGTGATATAAAAAGAAAAAAATAAAAAGAAAAAAAAGAAAGAGATATACAAGTGCCTCATAGAATAGGAAGCGCAAGCTCGATGAACATCATATAGGTGGTACTTATTGTGCATATCTTGTAGCCCACCAATTTTGTGCAATCGAACTAGCGTCTCTCCTTGTAATTGTGTGACACAAGCTTATAGTCTTCGCTAGGTAATCATTTGGTTCTTAGCTCACTTTCTCCGTCGCACAAGTCCCATTTATCCCACCGTGTGTGTTTCCTTGTACATATTTCCTATATTGTGGATTGACTTGTTTGCTTTGTGATCATTGTGGTTCTTTACTTGCCATTACAAAACCTTGATTTCGGATTGGTTCTTGACATGCCACTTTCCATACCTATCCACCATAGGCCTTGTGTGTGTTTTTTTTTGTTGGTAGTTGGTTTTGGTGTTCCGCGTGAACTTCACTTTGCTTGGTTTATTGCTCTCAAGTGTGGCCACTTGCACGATACGATATTCCAAGGTAAAGTAAGGTTTGACGTTGTATCCCTAACACCCTCTACCACTTCCATATACAACACTTGGTCTTGTGAAGCATGTCTAGGGACTCCGGAACCGAGGATTATTTCTATGAAGAATCTACGATGAGCCACCATGCCTATGTCTCCACAAGCATGGATAACATGATGGAGCACTACACCAACAATGGCTCCACATGCTTGGGTGACATGGAGTGCTACAACAACAACGACTCCCCAAGCATGGGCGGCTTCAAGAACGACAACGACAAGCTCCTCAAGTCGCACCGACCAAGACGGAGCCTCCAACTCGAGTGCGCCAAGGTCCATCATCAAATGGAAAAGTTCCAAAGCGACCTCCACAACTTCAAGAAGGACATGGACAACGACTTCGACAAAAACATGAGGATGGTCGCCAAGACTAATGATGCTTTGAGCTCATTAGAAAAACTTACAAGGAAGAGTGCCAAGGTCAAGGGCCATCGTCGTGAGCGTCATATGGATGACCAAGTGCGCCACCTACATCAACCATCGGCAAGGCACGCCAATGACCTCCGTCGACACCATCACAAGGCACCTTCAACTTCTTGCGACACCACCAAAATGGCACCAAGAGCAAGCCTTCGTCCACGCCATCAAGCTTCAACGACTACGCTTGCATTTGAAGACCTCATGACCGAGGAAAATGAAGACCTCTACTTCGCCAAGTTGGATAGCATGAGCCTACCTCCACCACTACTACGAGATGGCCACAAGACGGTCGAGCATGGGATTTTCCCTTCGACCATGGAGGCGAGCAATGATGCCCATCTTATGGCATCCAACCTTGGAGGCGACAAGGTCAAGAATGGTGAGCATGGGATTTTCCCTTCACCAAAGGAGGCGCATGGAGTTGAGGAAACCGAGCCTAGCCCCATATGCTTGAGTGATGATGTGGTACCAATCCCATGTGAGTATGAGAGCCACTTAGCCCACTTGAGTGAGAACAAGAGTGAGATGAGTGACTCCACCTTATGTGAGATTGAGTGCTTCCACTTGGAGGGCATGAGTGATACTCCTAGTGAGTTGAGAGTGGTAGTTGATAGGTCAAGTGAGACCATTTTGATTTCTAACAACTTACCCTCTACCTCTAGTGTGTTCTCTTGTGTTGTGCTAGGTTCCATGGAGGAAGACTCCCGAAGCAATGAAGCAATGATGCCTCAATTGGAGAAGATGTACATGGTGCACGAAGATGATGCTACGCCATGCCTACATCAAGAAAACGAAGTCGTCCACAAGGAGGCCACTACTTCCACAACACCCACTTCATATGAGAGGTATGAACAAGGTAACAGTAAGGGTGTTGATGATGCCATGATCCCACTAGTGGACATGATGAATTGTGAGGATATGCATGCTATGGATGATACTTGTGACATTACATATGCTTCATCCACTTTCCCATGTGATGATTTGCCTTTGCATAATATTGATCATGTGGAATTGTTTGATTGCGATATCATTGCCATAAACATGCCATGATATGCATCTTGTGTGTATCCTCCAATTGATTTGGACTTGCCTTGTCATGCTAGTCATTCAATTTCTCCCGTTGTTTGCGATAAGATGAATGCTTGCTATTTCACTTGTTTTGCTTGCAACAATATTGATCATATGCGTTATAATGAGATGGCCCCCATAGCTTTCTCAATTTTTGGAGATTTTGATGATTGCCATGATAAGCATGTTCCCCACTTGCATACTCACCATGCATCACTTTCATACTTGATTGACATTAATGGTGATGTGCACAAGAAGAGATACGTCATGATGGATGATGTGTATCTCTACCATGCACACCAATTCTAACTTTTGTGTATGATGTGTGTAGGTACCCGCATTATCATGTCAACCTCGGTTGAGCACGAGTTGACAAAAAGAGCTCTTGAGAGCATCCCACAAGTGAGTTCAAGATCGAACCCAGCTCTGATACCTTTTGCATGCTTTGCATATTTCATGTTGGCAAATTGCTCTTTCCTATGGTTTGATTGCAAGCATGTTAATGGTATTATCTCCCCTCGTGACATTCATGTTTCTTCGCATTTCGATAATGATGCTTTGTGTGTTGCAACAAAAATGTTGAACATTTTCTCTTTCCGATGTTTTGCATGCAACCACAATTCCATTAAGAGCATGTATTGTCATGAGAGCTTCCAAGAATCTCGTCTTGTTGTTGCAACAAACATAAGGACCACTGCCTCTTTCATTTGGTTTGTTTGCAACCATGTTGTTTTTGCTTCCGTTTGGGATACTCATTTTCCCATGAAATTTGCTTTTGATGATTTGTGTGTGACATCCAACATGTCGAACAATTTCTCTTACCAATGGTTGGTTTGCACACATAATGATGTTGCTTTGGACATTCTTCCTTGCGTGTTTTTGCCGAATTCTCCTATTCTCGCATCAAGGACGTTGATCAAAATTCTAGTCAATTTCCTTGAGTGCCACACTAAAACATTGTATGGAGTTTTTGAGTTTCCACATTTGGATGATGTTCCAACGATTTCCATGCACTTTGACCTTGCATATGCATCCCATTTGCTATACATGCATTTTGCTAATACTGTTGTGAAGAAGAATGGACATGCCACATTTGACATGCTCCTCTATCACGCACGAAAATATTTTGCTTGGTCTTTGTTGTGTGAAGGTACAAGTGCATACACGTCAACCTCTACCAACCATGTGTTGACAAGAAGAACCGAAGAGAGTTACCTATGGCTACCCTTCATCGAGCTATCTCTACAAGCTAAGGTGACTTCCTTCTACTTGAGGACTCATGCTATAATCTTCATGAATTGGCTACGCTTTGAGTGTTGCTTCGCTTTTGTTGTGAGCTTTGTAGGCTTCATGGAAGGTGAAGGAACATTGAAGTGTTGTAAAGTCAATATTCTCGAGGAAGACTATATGGTAAACCCCAGGATCAAGAAGGTCTCTCGACCATTTCTACTTTGTGATGAGCATGTAGAGTCAAGGACGACTCGTTTTGAAGGGGGGAGCTGATGTAGCCCGACCTACGGTCGTTACTACATCTTGGTCTCCAACTTACGCCAAGTCGTCATGGACTCCAAAGGTGAATCCGTTCCTCTATGCGAGCCCCCTTCCTACCCTATTGAATGGTATGCTACTTCATGCTCCGTCACATATGCATGATAGGTTCACATTGACAAGTACGGAGGCAAGGGAGGAAGCCCGGAGCATCAAGCCTGACAAGACGGAGGCTTGGAAGAGGAGTCGGAAGAAGACAGATCGCCAAATGCTCTCGCCAGCAGTACTACGGACTGGCGACGGTACTACCGCCGGCCTTCACTGCTACCGCCAAACAGACGACGCATGTGAGCCAAATACTCTCATCTCCAAATGTACTACCGGACCTAGAACTGGTACTACCGCCCTGCGGCACTACCGCCCCTTACTACCGCTCCCCGCTGAAGACGCCGACGGAAGCCCAGGACCGCAAGCGGTACTACCGGTCCCGGAGCGGCACTACCGGACCAAGCGGTACTACCGGTCCCAAGTCCGGTACTACCGCTCCTGGCAGTGCCTGCGCGCACTAGTTGGGCCACAGCCCATGTATCCCCCTTTACTTACCTATTCGCCTAGTTTATCCCCAAACTATCCTTGTTTATGTGGTTGGCCTATAAATAGAGCCCCCACCCCTCATGTATCCCTTAGGCATAGATGATAGACTAAAGAAAACCCCCATTGTGGAATCTCTAGTTTTGCCTCATCCCCTTTATCAAGGGGACTGACTATCGTCACCAACCTCGATTGGACTTTGCATCACGCATCCATCGTTGAACAAGGCCTTGGGTTCTCGGTTTCTCGCCCCCAATTCGTCAAGACCCTCCTCAAGGTGTTCTTCCCTCTCCGATGTGGATTTGAGGGAGCACGTTGACCGATCTTTTCTTTGGAAGATTCTATCGGACCGGTGGCCGCCGTTCGGGAGCAATCGGCCTTATATCGTGTGAGTTTTGCGTGTGTTTATCGTGTTCTTCGCGAGGTGTGTGTTCGCTTCCGCTACCTTCTCCCTTTCCCCTCGCTTTCTCATCGATTTGACCACGAGATCCGTGAAGATCGGGCACCCAAGAGGTTAACCCCTCCATCACGGTATCTAGAAAAGCCAATTTTTTTTGTCTCATATCGCAAACTGACGGTTATTTTGCGGTATAGGACGAGATACGGTATCTTCTAAAGATGCTCTTACGCGGTTTATAGACCCGATAGAAAAAATCACGAGAAGAAAGCAAACATCCCTGCCCAACTTCTAAATTTTAATTAAAGCTAAATACTAGTCGCGCCGCCCAACCATCACCGCCGGGTACCCCAAGATACAAGAGGAACAAAAGAGAGGCAGTAAGCTAGCTTATCCCTCAGCCATCCTGATCTGCCGTTAGCTAGCTTATCCCTTGCATGTAGACGTCCACGTATGTATACTTATAATAGATGGAACACAACAGCGGCATGTGCTCAATGGATTATCCATCGGATATCCCGTTCTGCCGTAAGCTAGACTAGAACAAAGCCCCTGCTTTGCTATGGCCACATTAAATCAAATGATCAATATTTTATATATTTAGTTCATATACACAAATCAAATCAAAATTGTAGGAGTCGTTGATTGACCTGACTTTTGTACCGCGTAATTGTGAAAATCACATGATATCAATTTTAAACTTGTGATGATGAAAATCACATGACAATTTAAGTTGACTTCTAGTCAATTGGAATGAAGTAGTGTAAGGCGTTGCTCTCGGAAACAGTGGGGACCATCGTTCTCAGCAAGGGTGGGACCATCGTTCTCGGCAAGGGCGGACGGACTCATTCACTTGAACCAGGCACTAGTATAAACGCGTTACTTAGAGACGTCAATTGCCCATAGGCCTCGGCTGGTTTTTCGTTTCGGCTCAAGCGCATAACTTCTAAGAGCACACCACCTCAACCGATATTTCTTTGTGGCCCCAAGATACTTGATCCGAGACTGCGCAAAAAATAAAACACCATTAACATGTACGAGCTGGAGACGGCCAATATTTCTGTCCGCTTGTAAGATCTTCTCAACCTAAGACGGCCTATACTAAGGACCGTCTCCAATATTTAGGCGACCTGAATCAGATTCTATCAAAGACTGTCGCCAGAACTAGTGTGCCTCGAAGCGGGCATTGTAACCGTCTACAGTGTGTAAACCATTTTAAATAGTAGCATGCTAATTCGAACTTGATCATAGCTGACATGACACATAATCATGATTCAACAACCAGATAGATAGATTAACTCAAAAAATTATAGCAGCCAGTCAAAAGAAGACCATTCTATTAACATTAGCCCAATAGTTGGGGAAATCCATACATTTTTTTTGGAAAGGAGCATATATTAATATCAGAGGATATCAATTACACATGCCTTTGCAACGATGCATTGCCCTAGCGGCCAGACGGATGCACACAACCCAAAAAAGAAGAATTATAAAAAATAAAAGTGTCGCTATAGTGAGCCATTCACTGAAACAACGGTCTTACCACCACCAAGACAGCACCAGGAGTTCGGCTTCTCCAAAAACGACGCCTCCAAAAAGGGAACAATGCACAAACACCTTCCGCCCCTCCGGCACCAAGTCCACCGCCACCTCCACCCCCTCCTCCGACTCGTACTCGCTCCCGTAACACTTCCGTTCCGGCCGTCAACACGCACCATATGCTCACTCGTAAGAAAGATGGCATCGTTCAGCCCGTTGATAAGCTCAACCTCTCGGCTATCCACACCTCGATATCTCCTATTCCAAAAACATACCGGGGTGCCCTCCAGGATCCACAGTGGCGCGCTGCTATGATTGACGAGTATGATGCTCTAATTCACAACCGCACGTGGTCTCTTGTGCCTCGCCCGGCTGGTGCTAATGTTGTTTCAGGGAAGTGGATCTTCAAGCACAAATTTGGATCTGATGGTGGTCTTGATCGCTACAAGGCGCGTTGGGTAGTCCGCGGGTTCTCTCAACAGCCCGGTGTGGACTTCGATGACACTTTCAGTCCCGTCGTGAAGACCGCCACGATCCGCGTCGTCCTCAGCATCGCCGTCTCCTGTGCATGGCCAATTCACCAACTCGACGTCAAGAACGCCTTTCTACATGGCAATCTTGACGAGGTGGTATACTGCGAGCAACCACCGGGCTTCATCGACACCGACCGTCCCTAGCATGTTTGTCAGCTTCACAAGTCCCTGTACGGCTTGAAGCAGGCCCCTCGAGCTTGGTACCAGCGTTTCGCCCACTATGCGCATCGACTTGGGTTTGTTGCATCCCAATGCGACGTCTCCCTCTTCGTCCTTCGACGGGGTGACGAAGTGGCGTACCTCCTCCTGTACGTGGATGACATCATCCTCACCGCCTCCAGCGCCGGTCTTCTTCAGCACATCATCGACCTTCTACACCGCGAGTTTTCTATGACCGATCTCGGGGAGCTCTCATACTTCCTCGGCATCTCGGTTACTCGCTCGCCGTCTGGGATGATGCTGTCTCAGCGACAGTACGCCATCGACCTCCTTCATCGCGCCGGCATGTTGCACTGCAACCCGTGTCCTACTCCCATCGACGCTGGTAAGCTCTTTTGTCCCGACACTCGTTGGTCTACCTCAGGCTACTGCGTATATCTTGGTGACAACCTGGTCTCCTGGTCCTCTAAGCGCCAGGCCACGGTGTATCGCTCCAGTGCCGAAGCCGAGTATCGCTCCGTTGCTCATGTCGTCACCGAGTGCTGTTGGCTTCGGCAGATTCTTCACGAGCTTCAGCGTCCTCTTCACTCCGCGACAGTTGTCTTCTGTGATAATGTCAGCGCTGTCTACATGGCATGTAACCCGGTTCAGCATCGTCGTACGAAGCACATCGAGATCGAAATCCACTTTGTTCGCGAGAAGGTGTCTCTCGGTCAGATTCAGGTTCTACATGTGCCATCTTCGCATCAGTTTGCCGACATCATGACGAAGGGTCTACCGTCCCAACTGTTCTTGGATTTCCGGTACAGTCTTTGCGTTCGTTCCACCGACGCTAAGACTGCGGGGGAATGTTAAAGTACGTATCTTACCTGACGTACCATGTATAGTTGTACGTGATCTTATCTGCCTTGTATAGATTGATACGGCAGGAATATTTGTCTTGCATGTCAAGACTTGTAACCGCCAGGCTTTGCCTGCTATTTATATTGAGCTGATCGTCACATTGAGAGGCGTCTTCCCTCAAACTCTTTTCTGGTTATACGTTTATAATAAGTTTTAGATTACTGTAGATCACTTATATCCAACAGGTTGAACTACTACGAGTAGCTGATTTTCCAAAGCCACGCACGTGATATATTCATCTATTTCTGGAATGCCAAGTCAAGATGAGTTCAACTCGACCGGGGCCGATCGACGCATCCGTCCGTATCCGTATAGGATCCACTTTTCCATGTTGGATTCGGTTAGCATTTAGCAAGCCTGAAATATGCTCTCCGATCCTACTACGTAGTACACTCTGTAAAATTCGTTTGCAGTAATAAGGGGAAACAGAGTGTGCGTCGTGTTGGCGTTGGAGGAACTCTACTCTAGGTGTGGTCGGAACTCTAGGAACTCCTACCATCCAATAATTCCTATATAATGCATGCAGTCAAAAGGGAGCAGAAACGCAGCATCAAAACAATCGATCAAATCCCGGCGGCAACTCGCGTGCGCTAGCTCTGATCGATCTACGGCTCACATACCGGCCAGCGTGAAGTGCCATAGCATGGATGAACCAATCAAGCCGCCGTGGTCTGAGCTCCCAGAGGACCTTCTAGCCCTGGTCTTGGCCCGCTTCTTTTCCCCGGCCGACCGCGCTTGCTTCGAGTCCACGTGCCGTTCTTGGCGCTCGGCCGCACGTCCCCCTCCGCGGCAGCTGCCGTGGATCATGCTTCCGTTTGGAGGGTTCTTGAACCCCTCCGACCGTATTATGCGCCGCCATCTCTCCTTCTACAAGACGCTAGCGTGCTGCAGTGGCTCTACCGACTACCACAACCCGGTGTACTTCTCCTTCCCCAAGACCATGAGGTGCGTTGGCTCTACCGATGGCTGGATCACCATCGACTGTGCAGACGCCGAGAACAGGCACACCTACTTCTTGCACAATGAGTTCTCGAGCACGACATTTCCGCTCCCCGAGCTGGATGCTGCCATCGGCCATGTTTCCGAGCGTTTCAGGGTCCGCAAGGTGCTCCTACGGTCGACACCGGATGATGTCATTGCCCTCAGGACCAACCACCGTAGATGCCCTATCATCTTAACCCAGCGTGGTAAAGGGGTGTGGTTTCCCAATTGGCACGCAGCTCCCAGGGTCCATATCACTGATATTGTGTTTATTGGAGATAGACTTTGCGGGATCACCAAGGCCGAGGACCTCTTCTTCCTTGATATTGCCTACGACGATAATGGCGTACCTAGTGTTACCAGCGGAGAGTGTGTCATCGGGAATTTTGTTGATGTGTGGAGCAAGGAGGAAGTGGACGATAACAACTACAATGATAATGATGATATTGTTGCTGCCAATGATGATGATGATGATGATGATGATGATGATAATGATGATAATGTTGATGCTGCCAATGATGATGATGATGATGATGATGACTCATATGACTTGACAAAGATGACCCGGTATGATGTGATTTATGATGAAGCGCGTCAAGATAGGAAAATTTACGAGCCTATCATCAATACAATGTGGTACTTGATCGAGTCACGTGGAAATCTGCTCATGGTGAGGAGACAAGTGCTAAGACCATGTAACCAGGGATTTCCGTTCACTCACAAGGTAGAGGTTTTTGAGGCTGACATCAGCGCAGCCAAGTGGGTGCCAATGGAGGGCGGGCTAGGTGGTCAAACTCTTTTCATCAGCACACCGTTCAGCAAGTCGATCTGTTCTGCTTGCAGCAAGGAGATACAAGAGGATGCTATTTATTTTATTGACACAGATGATGTATTCGATATGAGGTCCAAGACTGTGAGTGCCCCTAGGGATGATTGGGATTACACCATGAACTTGAGGAACTGCGACACAAACGAGCTAACCTGGGTCTTTCCCCCAGAGTTAGTGGCTTAGTAGTACAATTTTGGATCAGTATTATGATTAGACTGCACGTATTCACTCCGGTTTACATTAATGGACTCAACTTTGTCTACATACACATACATCTAGTCTAAACATTTAACTATATACATGTATATCTAGACAAAGTTAACCATTAATATGGACAAGAGAGAGTAATGAAATGTGTTCATACTCTTCTACCTCACTGTTGTGCGTGCAACTGGCTACCCAAACTGTATTGCAATCCTGAGCATAGTAGCCCTAGATCGCATCCAGATAATCAACCACGTCACATTCTTCCACAATCAACTAACAACTAAATTAATCAAAATCATCTCATGTGCTGGCATGCCATCGATCACCATCTGCTCTCAAGTCTGGCGCAGATATCGCCAAGTGACAGTCCCAAATCTCCCGTGCAGTACACCTTCATTGACATTCCTCTCGCCAGCCAACAACGAGATCACTGCATTGGTAAGTGATCCCTACGGAGTCATCAATTTGGGTCGAACGTCCAAAATACATGAGTGCATTTAGTACTTTTGTTATTAGAAAAATCAAACAAGTATATGCTAGCAGCCACTAAAGGAATAGGTATCTTCGCCGACGGCTGGGAGCTACGCCTAGCACCGAGCCTCAAAATCAAACAAGTATGTTCTATGTACAATACTACACTTTTGAAGTTCCAATGATAGCAGTAGCATGGAGCAAGATCGTAGGGGAGGAAGGAGTGGTAGATACACAAACTGCACATACTATTTCCATCAGCACACTTTTACTGTTCTAGTACAAGAGTAGCCTGTCTTCAGCATGCAGACGAATAGTGAAAACACCTGTAAAAGAAGTGGAAGCAATCCGGTGCATGAACAAACTGAGTCGATAGCCGGATAAGTTACAGAGTTATACACTGGTACTAACTAGTCTTCGTGTCTTGCACTCCAAAGCTCCGAGTACGTCGGTGACTGCACCGTAGCCTTTCTTTTTTCCGACATGGGCCTCCCTCGTGGATCCGTCTAAATAGACCGCCCAGCAGACCATGGATCTTGCTACCAACTGTGGATCACCCGGGTTAGACGGAATAGAGACATGCAATGGTGATACCCATTTAGCATATCCCCAACAATGTGCCACAGGGCGAAGACCATAATTGACCGACGTATGAGGAGGAGCCGCCAAATTTGTCGGCAGATTGGGTTGAGGAGTTTGAGGCCAAACTTGTCCCCTACCATGGCCACAACCCGGATTTTGTGCCATTATGTTCCGACGCAAGACAACAGCAAAGGAAGGTTTATTCTGGGGCTTGAGATCTGAGGCGTGAATGATTGTAGGAACCTGATAGAGGCGAGAAAATAGAGGTGCTTCAAAGCAATCCGTGAGCGAGAACTCCCTCAAAAATACCAACTCCTTGCAGATCTAGCATAGAAGGCCAACATCTTGTGAATTGCTGGTAGGGTGGTGTGGTAGCGAGGAAGGAATCACTAGTGCAGAACGGCCCATGCGTCCCGGTTGGTAAGAGCCATTAGTCCCGGTTGCCCAACCGGGACGGGGCAATCGGGACTAAAGCTCTAACCATTAGTTCCGGTTGCCCCACCAACCGGGACAAATGGGTGCACGCGTGGCAGCAGCAAAGCGCGAGGTGGAGCATGTCGGTTCGTAACCGACGGGACTAACTCTGCTACTTTGGCGAGATTTAGCTCATTTCTCTGCGCGGCGGAGAATTCATTTTGCACATTTTGTTGCCGCGGCAGCATTTTCGCCACTTTTGTGCCACGGCAGAATTCATTTAGGTTGTTTTATTGTTTATTTAGTGTTTTGCACTTATCAATGAAGGAACCTTGTATTACCTAAGATCATCATGACAATATTACATTCAATACACGGATCGAGTTCATGCACTACATACAAAAGTATTCCCTTGTCTATACGGATCGAGTTGCTATTTTTACAATCCCTATTGTCTACACACAGAATAGTATTCCCCTTCGGGTTTAGGACTTCTGCATCCAAGAATCCGCCAATTCCTCCTGAATTGCTCGTACGCGATCCTTTGGCAGAAGACCGTCCCGTAGACGTTCGATCTGATTTAAAAAAGGAGTCAGTCTATATGAATGAAACTAAACACAATTTGTTTGAAAATAAAACTATAGAAATTGTTTACATACGTGGAGTTGCTCTAAATTTCTGCCCTTCTCATCGCACGTCTGCCGGATAAACTCGCATACATAGTATCCACATAGATTGTTACCTGGTTCCTGCGTCAGGCACTTTACGAGAATATAGTTCAATCAAAATAATAATCAAGCATGATAATAACTGTATCAAAACTAGAATCAAAGAGATGCGCGGATATAGCTAGTGGTGCTTACATCTAGTGGTTGAAATGTAAGCTCCTCTTTCCAAACACCCCTAGCCTTGTTGGTGAACCGTTTCCAAGCGCTGCCGAAGAAAAGCGAATAAAAGAAGTTATTAAGTACTTGATATCATAAAATTCACGAACGTTGCCGATATAGTGTAGTAATGATTAGAATTACCGTCGGAGAAGTATCTGCATGTCCTTCCACGTCTCAAGGGGTTTATGTTTCGAGTCCATGACTAGTACACGCCCTTTGTCAAGTTGAATGATTAACAGAATATAGTGGAAGCTGCGAATGCATAACTAATCAATTATATACTTAACATCGAGTAAGCGAAATAGAAAGTGTATACAAGACAATAACACTCACTCGAAGTTGTAAGGAAAAAGTATTTCCCTTTTGGTTTCTTGAAACCTTAACGCGTGTACTATATTATCCTCCGTATCCTGGGGGCTTATTTTGAGATTAGCTTCATGAACCCAATATGGGTCAATGAAGCCAATATCATAGATTTGTCCTCTGCTGCATTCGAGAATCTTCATTACGCATATTACGGTATGATTATATACATGCAATAAACAAAGTGAGATAGCTGGAGACTAAGTTACAGAATTAGTACTTACAGACAATAGGCACTGATGAGCGATTTGTCCAAGGCGTCTTGATTGAATAATTGAAATAGCTCATCAAATTCAATGGATATCATGTCATCACTTTCTTTCCCATGATGCTTTTTTGTAACCCTCAGCACTATCCAGTTAGCCCCGGCCCTTGTGGCGTGCATGTACCAGTTATGCAATCTTCGCATTTTGTTGAAAGATTATTTACCTCCTCGGGTTTGAGAGGTTTGTCGTCTTGGTATTTGTATGCTACTTCACTCACGGGAAGAACTCTAACTGGGATAAGTCTTGGGCAATACTCATACCTTGAGCGGCGGCTTCTCCGTGTGCAAGCACCTGGATCATCTTGCACTTCCCCATATTTGCTCGACCCCACATTGGTTTGGGAAATCACCTTGAGAGAGGCGCAAGTCTGTTTTGCTTGTTCCATGGGCAACAGATTTCCGCTTGCATCAATCTTGCTCTTGGGGCTTTTTGTGCGCATGTGACTTGAGAATAGAACTCATAGTCGATGACAGCTTTGGCTCGGGTTGATGAAGAGTCTTTAGCATTTTCAACACTTTGGCTTTTTCTTCTTTGGTCTTTGGGGAACTCTGGCTCTTCGGCCGCCTCGGCTTAGCAAAAGCTGCCGTTTCGCATCAACGATCGTCATGATCTCCTCTTGATCTGATCATAAGCTCTCTTGGGAGGAACCGTTGGTACTTTTGGAAGAGGCTCTTGTTTACGTTTCGGCGATCGCTTACGGCCTTGCGATGATGCGCTTCGCTTTTATCTGGCGCGGCGATGGCTCAGCGGCGATGGCTGCACCGAGGCGGGTGGCGGCGGAGCCGGGTGAGGCGACGAAGACGGCTGCCAAGGGCGGCGACCTCGCTGGAGACGGGTGAGGCGGCGAAGATGGCCTTGGCGTGTGATTTGAAGCGATACAATCCTTGGCCATAGAATGGTGACGTTTTTGCGTCACCCAGCGATCCACATCCCCTTCACCGGCAGGTAGTGAAGATCCAAAACCTCAAAGGTGGGCATGATTTCATCCACGCCGACAACAGCGTAGCCCTCCGGAACGGACGGCGTGGTAAGTTGGTGTGGGTCCAATTGGTAAGGCATAGCCGACCGCCACCTTCATTGATATGTTCACAACTTTGACATGTAGCTCGCAGTGTGTCATCTGTGATATCATCCACTGGGTAGCCAATGGGAGCCATCGTCGGTGCATCATCGGCATCGCCATTGTCATCACCCGGGACCTCGGTGGAAGCCACACTGCTTTTTCGATTATTCGATAGGCCGGTAGCATCGAATGCGATGTCTTTTGAGATGGGCGTGATACTGCTCTTTAAGTGAGTTAATTTCATCTTGTTGTTGCTTTAATCGTTCTTCAATTAAACGCATTCGCTCTTTCGACTTTCGCTTCAACTGCCGCCTGTCCTTACTCCTCGGCTTCTATCGGGATATTTCTTCCTCTCTTGAAACCCAGTCCTCCATGATTGGGAGCCTATTGTGCCTCGTGTTCGTCCATCATGTTCCTTATTTCCAAGGGCGAGTGTGAGCTCATCATTCTCTCTATCGGAATGAAGTCCCCATCTTTAACCTTCTTGCTTTTCTCATCCTCTCGATTGGCAAGGGTCTTCTTTATGTATGGTATATATACACCTCCTTCCGAGTCCAACGTGCCCCCATGCCCGTAAAACCAATTCCTTGCACGTTCTACCCAATGCATCTCGGGTGATATTTTTATCACGCAGTTCCTGCTCAAGTTTCTCCCACTTAGGAATGCCGACCACAGCCACCTTGCCCCATAGTATGGTGATACTTCTTGTTAGCAGCATTCAGCTTATTCTTTGCAGACATTTCCTTAGTTTTTTCCGATGTCTTGTATTCCACAAACTCAGCCCAGAATGGTTTTATCTTCTAAAACTGAGTCTTCTTGAAATCGAGTCTTCTCTTTCACGACATAGTCAAGGTGCAATCTTTTCTTCCGTTGGTGAAAATGGGCCATCTTCTTCAAAGCCCACTCCACGACCTTAGCCTCCATGGCTCTCCCATGTTGTAAGCGTCCTCAATGGATCCTCCGCATTTGGATCCAGCTCTATCTTCGTAGTTTGAAATTAACCATGAGCCTCTTCCACGAGAAATCTTTGGCGTGGTTAGGGACAAATAAACATGTTCCCTCTTCATCGCATTAGCAGGCCTATTCCAATTTCTAATGGTGATCGGGATTAAGTCCCTAACGATTACTCGCATTGTGCCACAAATTTGGTTGCGACAACTTCGAGGTCGATGCCGTCTCTGATGACATCTTCGATCTGAACCTCTCATGGTCTTCCAACTTTTGGTTGGGCCTCGTCGCTCTTTTCGGTAGATTCCTTCGATCCGAGGGCTAAAGAAGAAAGATCGTCGTTACTATTTCTATATAGATAGCAGATGATTAATTAATGAATTGATTTATATTACATGCACCTCGGGCGGTCGTCTTCGGTTACACAAGGCATCGCCTTCTCCCTCGCAACACCTTCAACCTCAAACAAGTTGTCTACTCCGGTAAAAAGAGGATCACCCTCACCGGAGTTGTTCAGAAACGTTGATACGTCTAAATTATCTTCCCCACGGATCACACCTTGGATCAACTCTTCCTTTTCTTCGTCTCTGACGTGTGGGTCCATATTTTCTGCATAGGTGGAAAAACGAATAAGTCAAAGCGGCTAAAGGAGAAAGTTAAGGAGAAACCCTAATATATACATACACAATAATAAAAATGAAGAGAAACCCTAAACCTAGCTACAAAAAGGAAACCGTGTAGTAGATAGGTAACTCTAGCTAAAATCAACTAAAATCAATATTCCGGAGTTCCGAGGGGTGTAATATTTTTTCTTTTTTTCGGTCTGGAGGACATGTCCTTCACATAGAAAACCTGAGACACATCATTGGCTAGGACGAATGGTTCATCTCTATAACCAAGATTGTTGAGATCCACTGTTGTCATTCCGCATAACCCTGGTCTATCTTTACCCCTTTCCCATTCAGGTTGACCCATTTGCAGCGAAACAAAGGGACCTTAAAAGAGACTCCATAGTCTAGTTCCCATATCTCCTCTATGTAACCATAATATGTGTCCTTTTGTCCATTCTCGTCTATTGCATCAAAGCGGACACCACTATTTTGGTTGGTGCTCTTTTTATCTTGGGCGATCGTGTAGAATGTATTCCCATTTATTTCGTACCCTTGGAAATTCAATACAGTAGAAGATGGTGACGCGGCCAACAAGTATAGCTGATCTCCAACAGTGGTGTCATTCAAGAGATGTGTCCGCATCCAACCACCGACAGACTTCATGTGTTCATCTGTAATCCATGATTCAGCTTCCCGGTTTTGGGCGTACAATATTCTTGTGTTCCTCCATATAATGCCAAGGTGGAATTATGTAGAAGCGTAGTGTGCTTTAGTGAAAGAATCCCGTCCCTACATATCGGTGCTTTCTTTCCCAAGTGCCTTTTCCACTTAGTCTTCCCTCATGCATGAGTCAAACACCAATCGGCTTAAGGTCGAATAAAGTCAACACAAAACTCAATGACCTCCTGCTCCATATCCCTTGGAGATGCTTCCTTACAGTCTACGGTTATGAACATATTTCTTTAAGACTCCCATGAACCTCTCAAAGGGAACATATTGTGCGAAATACGGACCGAGAATGGCAATCTCTTCCACTAGATGAACCAGAGATGCGTCATAATATTGAAGAAGGATGGTGGGAACACCAATTCAAAACTAACAAGACATTGTACCACATCCTTCAGAACCTTGGCAGAATATGGATTGATTACCTTCGAGATATTGCATTGAGGAATGCACAGCTTCACAATGGGTACTCGAACATTTTCTTAGAAGCCCCTCAATGCAATCGGAAGCAAGCTGTCACATAATCACGTGATGAGTCATGAGACTTCAGTTTGGAACTTTTCTCGCCATATTTATTATCCCTTTATATTAGATGAGAAGCCCGACGCACCTTGATAATCAGAAGGACTTCAAAAAGATTTCCTTCTACGCTTTGGTAAGAGCATAGGCACGACTTAAGTGACGCCCTTTATCCGTCTTGTTATCTGTATGCATGTTCTTTGGGTCTTTCATAATTTGTTGGTCCTCCCGTGCTTGGTGTATCTTTTGTCTTCCCATACCGCCTAGGAATCCTAGCGAGTTCACGCAGAGATTCTTCGTCACGTGCATCACGTCGATTGAAGCGGACACGCAGACTTTCCAATATGGCAGCTCCCAAAATATAGATTTCTTCTTCCACATGGTGCGTGTCCTGAGCGACGTCGTTGAACTGATTGACGCGGGACCCTTTCCAAAGATTACTTCTATGTCCTTGACCATACCAAATACATCATCACCAGTGGAGTTCAGCTTCTTCCGTGATCGCCTCACCTTTGAAATGCTTGCCTTTATTTCTTCGGATGATTGGTGGAAGAAATCGTCGATTCGCTAGGTACACAACCTTCTTGCATTTATGCAAATATGTACCTTGGTCTTATCTAAACAGTGGGTGCATGCCTTATATCCTTTGTTTGTGCATCACGAAGGTTACTAAGAGCAGCCAATCATTGATGGTTACGAATAACAACCTCGTAGATTAAATGGCTCTGTTTGTTCTCATCCCACGACGCATACCTGGTTTGCCCCACCGTAAGAGTTCTTCAACTAATGGCCTAAGGTACACATCAATGTCGTTGCCGGTTGCTTCGGCCTTGGATGAGCACGCATCATAATGAACTTACGCTTCATGCACAACCAAGGAGGCAGGTTGTAGATACATAGAGTCACGGGCAGTCTTTGTAGCAGCTCTGCTCCCCAAAAGGATTCATGCCATCCGTACTTAGACCAAACCATAAGTTCCTTGCGTCACACCGCAAAGTCCAGGAAGTCTCTCGATTTTTCTCCACTGTGACCCATCGCCAGGTGTCTCAACTCCCGTCTTTCTTCTACGGTCTTCTTTGTGCCATCGCAACAACATGGCATGCTCTTTGTTTCGAACATGCGTTTCAACCTTGGTATTATAGGAGCATACCATAACCTTAGCAGAACCCTCTTAGGAGGGGCTCCCTCAACATCACCGGTCATCTCGTATGATCTTATACTTAACGTTGCATACCGGCATTTATCTAAATTCTCATACTCCTTACCATGTAGAGGATGTCATTAATGCATGCATGTATCTTTTGCACATCTAATCCCGGAGGATGAGAGTCTTCTTTGCTTCGTAGGTACTCTCGGGAAGTTCGTTATGTTTTGGAAACTTTGGCTTCATTATTTTCAGCATCTTTTCAAATGAGGAGTCGGTTAGACCACACTCGCCTTCCATCAACAATTCCGATGTGGTACCGAGCTTTGTGCTGCCATCTTCACAATTTGGGTACAACAATTTCTTGTGATCTTCTAACATGCCCTCTAACTTCAACTTCTCATTTTACATTTCAGTCTCGCTTTGCATCGAAATGACCCTACCAAGTTCATCGGTGGCTCATCGATGCCCGTCCTTTACCTTTTTCCTCCATTGTCTTCCATAGCAATCACCGTATTCAGAAACATATGATGATAGTTGTTATCATCATCTTCTTCACCATCTTCCATCATAACCCCTCTTTCCCGTGCTTGGTCCAAAGAATTATAGTTGGGCATGAAACCTTTCATAATCGGTGGCCGAATGATTTTCGAGGAAGAGTACTCCTTGTTGTTCCGACATTGAACACATGGACAACGTATAAATCCATTCTCTTTGTTTGCGTAGCCACATCGATAAATTTATCCGCCTTTGATATACCGGCTACCCGCCGGTCGTACATCCATTCTCACCTACGTTCATGCATCATATAAGTAAGTTTATCAAAAAAGGACATCGTAAATAGTGAAATAACCAATTCACACCGACACATGAATTGTATCAATGACCTAGAAAAGATAGGATTGCTAACCTCGATCGAGGGAAATAAAGAGGAGAAAGCTCAAGTGCGTCTCGGACACCTTCTATATTTTTGTTCTATGAGAAATTCAACCGGATTTTCACTCAAACATTTCAACAAACACCTTCAATGCATGCATGAGAAAAAACTAGCACACACCTCACACCTTACACCATTGAAAAAAGCAGTGGAGGCGAGGGGGCGTTGCATTTATAGAGGGCAAGGGTCTTTAGTCGGTTGGAGCCGACACGGGACTAAAGGTGCACACGCACGTGGTCAGGCCAAACCTTTAGTCGGTTGGTGGCTCAACCGACGCATGCCCCTTACCAACCGGGACCCATGCCTCGGCCCGTGCACGCTCCAATCGGCGTGCGGATTAGTCGGTTGGTGGCGCAACCGGGACTAATGCTCCCAGGGGTGGCGAACGGATGGCCCTTTTTCCTCTAGTGAATAACCCAGAGTTGGCCGAAGAAACCCCCTATTACTTCCTCATCAGATCGGGGGCGAACTCGGGTACGAAACCCTAGATCGGCGGTGCTGTCTGATGACCTAGTGGATGTCCTCGCACCAGATGTCGCCAATCTAGGAGCGATGCCAAGGTGAGACGACAACTCGCTGACCAGGGTGCCATGATTCTGTACCATGGAGAGGAGGGGGGAGCCATCACATCCTTGGGCCATGGTGGAGCCGGAGCATGATTATTGGTGGTAGAAGGTCGCGGCGACGCATAAGGTCGAGAAGCACTATCGATAATGGGAGGTGCACCGGCACAATCTCCATTATCCTGAGTTGGATCCTCTCTGATCTCCGTTAGGTTCCGATCTAGGAACCCACCTGGAGCTGTGACTGTCCTAGAAATTCCGATCACGAAGAGAATCACCATGGATTCGACCTCGAACTCCCGAGCGAGGTGGGCGGGGGAATGGGAAGGGAGGGGAGCAGCGAGGAACCATCCCCTTGTCTAAGCATCGAAATCTTAGGGAACTTTCACCCCCATACATTTGTCTTTTTTTTGGAGAAAATACTTTTGTCTTTTTTAAACCTTTTGTCTAATCAACAAATTTAGGAGCACTCATGCTAAAATGGGAAGGGAGAGGAGCAGCGAGGAACCATCCCCTTGTCTAAGCATCGAAATCTTAGGGAACTTTCAGCCCCATCCATTTGTCTTCCCATTCCCTCACCGCGCCCTAATCGGGGGCGCCCAACTTTATCCATCGTTGGTGGGCCCCTGTCACCAGCGCGCTTATAAAGAGGTGGGGGACGCACACGGTACGAGGTTGACCGTGCGCCGCAGCCCTCCACCAACACACCCACCGATTAGGGTTCGCGCTATGCCGACGGGAAGCTCCGCCGCCACCACTCTCAACCACCCACGCCCACAGCGTCGCCCCCTTTTCCCATGGCCAACAACGGCGGCTCCAGCTCCGGGACCAGTTTCGGCATCCCTCTGGCTCGTGTCTCTCGAGTCAGGGAGCAGGTACTTCCCATCCTCTCCGATCCTTCTCTCCCTCTCACAGTTACCGATCTAGATGGGCAAGGTAAAGTGCTACTGATAGATCTAGACTAGTTTCATTGCAAAGCTAAATTAACATTGGTATCAGAGCGCTAGTTGCTAGATATTTCGGTGCAAAAGGAAAGCATAAACCTAGATCTAAAGTGTGCCTGCCCTAGGGCCGCGCCGTTCCTCTCGATCTAGATGAGCATCACTGCGAGGCATCTATACGAAGAACACACCCATCCGGGGCAAAGAGAAAGAAAGAAAAGAAACCCAAAAAGGAACCCTAGATCCCGCATGCAAAATCCGTCCCCAGATCCCAAGCAAACATGAACGGCTAACCCTAGATCCATCCCCAGATCCCGAATCAAAACCCCTGTTATCCCCAGATCTCGTAGAAAGGGCAAAGAAAACCCCACACACAAAAAAAAAGGGAAAACCCCAATCCAACACCGTCCGCCGCCATGCGCCGGCAAAGAGGCCCCATCACTGCGCCGCTTGACGGGCGTGCACCCACCCTCGGGTGGACACACCGCCGCCAAGGGGGGCAGAAGGGCGGCAGCGGCTCTGGGGAGATAAAAAAAAGAAAATTAAACGGAAAAGGGAACATATAAATGATAAAAGAAGAAGAGATCAGGCAAAAAAAAAAACAGAAACCCGACCTGGAAGGCAAAATTGGGTCTCATGAACGACAGGAGCCGGTGATTTTAAAAAAAAACACTTAAACTAAAATTATGCAAATTTAAAAATGTTCGAATTTATAAAATTTGAAAGTTAAAAATATTCGATTTTCAGAAATAAATTGTTCGAATTTGAAAAAGGGAAATAAATAAAAACAGAAACTTTGAAAATAGTCAAAAAACGAAACAGAAAAAACGACGATAAAAACAAAAAACAAGGCAGTAAAACCGTCTGCCCTGTTAATGGGCTGCGGGCCATGGACTTCCTCGCGTGTGCGGGACGCCCCCAATAGGCGGAGAATAGGGTTGATTCAGGTAGATGGGCCATGCCAGCTTGAGTCAGGTACAGAAGCCAGGCCATCTTCCGTCTGCTCGTGAGACTGTACATAGAGTAACGCCACGCCTACGGAAAAAAATTCCCCCTCATAAAAAAACAAAAACCTACGGAAAATTTTCTAGGGATTGTTGTTACGGACTAGAACAAGCTGTGCCCTCTGACAGTCGCACCATCAAAATCACGGAAGGCCAGCGATTTGAGCATGTCCAGCTGCTGCTGCTGATGGCTGAGAGTCTCTGTGCAGGAGGTTTTTCCACTCAAGCTTAACCCCGGCCGGGAACTGGCATCGGGTACGACGGGGCCGCCGTGCAGACTCCGGATTCCGTCCATCACCATCTTCTGCAACAGATGTTAGAGCATCTTCAGTCGTTTCGGCGAATCTAGGCCGAAATCCGGACTTTTTTTTGATCGGACGGAACTTGATTTCGGCCTGGGTATTTCCACTCGCGTACCCAGGCGAACACGAAACGACGATATATTTGAATCTTTATCGTTACCGCCCGCGAGTGCTCGGCCACAAGGTGTTCGACAGATACGCCCACAAGTTCGACGACAGATTTTTATTACATAACAGGGGAAATGACTCTTAGGCGTCGATGTGGATGGGCTACTGCGGCGTTGTCGTCCGTCTCGCCGTCAAAGGCCGCCGGGTTGGAGGAACTAGAAGTAGAGCTCGGCGTGGGAGCGTTCGGCGCAGAGGAAGAGGATGCCGTGATCACGCCCTGCAGGACGTTGCGCCATGTACCAGGCCTTGACCGGCGAGCTCATCTTTGACGTGTCCTCGCCGCCCATCAGAAACTTGAGGTCCGTGTTGCGCTTCTTGGCGGCGTAGTTGGCCTTCTTCTCGGCGAGGTTGGCTTTGATGAGGGCCACCTTTTCCCCTTGTGTCTCGATCAGCTGCTTCTAGCGCTCCTCGCTCTTCTCAGCCCTCTTCTCGGCCTGCGCCCTCGTGTCGGCGATGCATTTCTCGATCAAAGCCCGGAGACGCTCGGCGGGAGGTCCGGCGGCCTTGAGCATCTTCGCCTTCTTCTGGCCGATCTTAGGTCTTCCTTCACTCGCGGCAGCGGCCGGGGCCTCAGGGTTGTAGACGTCATCCTTGCTCTTCGAGAGACTCAGGCGAGTGTCCCGCCACTTCTTGCAATGCTCGATTTGCTCGAAGACATGATGGAACTGGAACTCCATCTTCACGTCCTCTCGAAACAGAGCAAGTGCACGACGCAGCTGCAAAATGAAAGTCTATCAAATTTGTCAAAATGGAAGGGTGCACGACAAAGCTAGTGTTCGTGAGTACCTTGTTGTCCATGTTTTCCCCACTAGCTTGTGTGCGGTCGACCTCTTCCACATAGTTGTGCCACGTACTGCAGGCAGTCTGGATGATCGCTCAATGATTGGTAATAGCCTTTTCTCCTTGCTCCATGTGGATTTTGCGGTACTTTGGGTCGCACATGCTACGCTCGTCGAATGCTGCCTTCATGCGCCGCCAATAATTGTCAGAATTTTGGTTAGCACCGGTGATCGAATCCATGCTCACCGTTTTCCGAGCTTCGGCGAGGCAGGTGTCCTCGGCCACGGTCCACTTGATCTGAGCGTCCACCAAAGTGCCCGGCTTCTTCTTCCCCTTCTTGCCTTTCGCCCCCTTCTTGCCTTTCGCCTCAGCCTCGGTGTCCTCTCGCTGCGTCTGCTCGGCCTGCGTCTCCTCGGCGTCAGTGTCGGCGAGGTCCTAGGACTCGATGCCGTGCTCGGCGTCCGTGAAGAAGGAGGGGTGGTTGGAGGCCGAGCCAGTTGCGATCAAGTCCTCCATGTATGCCTCGGCCGACATGCCGGCCGTAAGTGCGCCCTGCAATCCGCCGAACAGGTTGCGCGCGTCGGCCTCGCCGAAGGGCGCCGAGTTCCCCCCCCCAAAAGGCAGCGGTCCATGGCGCAGAGCGGGGCTTGCGTACACCGAAGAGGTGGAGTAGGGGAGGTTGATGTCCACGCCGAAGGCCGAAGGAGGGCGTGGCGCCGGGCAGGGAAAGATCATGTTCGGGTTGAACCCATCGTCGAACTCGGGCGACGAGGAGTACCTCTGCCGAGTAGTCACCTGGCTCTCCTGGAAGCCTACCGGAGAGATAGTCGAGAATCCGGCGGGCGAGCCGATGCTGGCCTGGCTTCCCTAGTTGGGTGGGTATGACGCCGCCATCAAAGCCGGCTGCTGCGCCGCCCTCGCCGCTTTCTCCCGCTCTTCCACGCCTCCTTCATCACCTTTTCCTCGCCGCCCTTCATTGCTACTGGAGCCTCTCCTTTCTGTCCTTCTGATCGGCCGACACGATCTGCCTGGCATGTTCTCCGACTCAGCCGAGGACATGCCCTCTGGCTTCTTCGGCGGCGCTCTCGGCTTCCTCGCCTTCTTCTCCATCGGATCCTCACCGAGGATAGATCTGGGTTGGACGAAGCTCTTGGGCGGCATGTCGGGCGGGGAGCTCGGCTGAGTGGCGGGAGTGGGGGATGGGGAAGAAAGGAGGGAGAGGGAAAAAAGGGCGGGAGCTCGGCGAAGTGGCGGGATTGGCGCCTTCTCTCTCCGATAGAGCTGGCCCACGCCTGTTTTAGCTGAGTCCGGCGTTCCTAGGGCGTACCCGGGATCCTGGGTACGACCTGGGTAGGCTGGACCAAAACACGCCGAAATCCGGACGAAAACAGGTCCCTGGTTACACGACTGGGCCGATTTTCGGCGTCCAGACCTAATTTCGGCGTCCGGATCGGCGTCCTGGGTAGGCAGTGGACATGTCTAGCTAGTGCCCGTATCCAATTTTTCCAGTGCATCTTCTTATAGACCGAGTCCTTAGAGCATCTCCAACATGCGCATTAAAATGTTGTCGCACAATAAAAACTGTCAATCTAGCGTGTCACACTATAGGAAAGATTCGCTACGCCGACGAGCGCCAAATTGCCGTCGGCCCAGGCTGTGCCGACGGTGGCCATCGGCATAGCCCCTCGGCGTACGTCCTCGTCGGCACAGCTCCGTGGCCGTCGGCACAGTCATCCCCTCGGCATAGCGTCTTTTAGTGGGCCCCGCATGTCAGTCAACGGCCGTCTTCGATAACGGTCCAGCCTGGAGCTACGCCGCGGCCAGGCCGTCGACACAGGAATGGAGCTACTGGCCGTCGGCATAGACTAAAATATTTTTTATTTTTTTTATTTTTCTTTAATGTTTGAATTGTTTGACTCCTTAATCTCTCGCTTTAATCATTTTTGCACTATTTATAGTTAATAATTGATTAAATTGCAGTTTTAGTCAAAGTTTTCGTTCGGTCACCCATCCTAGCACTACTCCAGCTCTAACACGCTTAACTTCCTCATTCCTTCCGAATCTCTTCCCGCAAAGCAATTTACACATTATTATCAATACTATGATATCATTCCTATTAACTCTTATATCATCATGTCACATGGTTATATTTTTTGAAATTATAAGCAATTATTTAAGTAAACAACAATTATAATTAAAAATATTATTGAGTTCAAATAAAAATATAAAGATTTTATTTTTTTTGTTTTTTTATTTAATATGGAATAATTAATATCTTTAAATCTGTAAATCGGAATTCGACAAATAATATGTCTAAATTGATTTAAAAAATGATAGGAATCCAAATATGATATCAATATCAACTTATCACAAACTATGCCGTGATTCTTATCATAATTTCATTTGCCCGTTTAAAACGATACGCATAAAGAATCTTAGCTCAGGGCCGAGATTCGCTAAACTTGAAGTGGATCTATGATGAAACAACATATTTTGAACCTAAAAATAATTTTTGTAAAAAATCATGAGCATCCGATCTTGTACATGTAGTTCATATCTGACCCACTTCCTACAGATTCGGCAAGAATTTGTCTTTTTCACCAGGGATAGACGGAAATGTTTGAGATTCCCCTGTTATTACATTATCCATGTAAGGTGGTCTAGGATTTTTGACAAATGTTACGGTAGTATTTTGAATGAGCCATTTTGTGGTTGCTTCACAAAACCGTCCGTTTTTTGCGCTCAAAAAATGGAAAACGGCTTTTTGGTGCAACGAAAAGGAAAACTTCCTCCTGAAACATTGTTCGCCATCCCATGATGCACACTTATGCACAATATGGACACATTATCACAAACTATGCCTTCATTCTATCCATAACATTGGTCATTTGACCCGAAAGTCAAGAAACCTCGAACGAGATAGGTCATTTTGTGAAGCATAATCATTATACCAAGTTTGATATTTTTCCTTCTAACTATGTTACATAATATGACACCACGCGAAGGTTTCATGTTGTTTGGATCGTTTATGAATTTATAATGCCCGCTTTAAACTATCGTTAAACTTTGTCGAAGGGCGGGCATGAAGATTCTTAGCTCGGGGCTGAGACTCGCTAAACTTGAAGTGGATCTATGATGAAAGAACATATTTTGAACCTAAAAATGATTTTTGTAAAAAACCATGAGCATCTGATCATGTACCTGTAGTTCATATCTGACCCACTTCCTACAGATTCGGCAGGAATTTGTCTTTTTCACCAGGGATAGACGGAAATGTTTGAGATCCCCTTGTTATTACATTATCCATGTAAGGTGGTCTAGGATTTTTGACAAATGTGACGGTATTATTTTGAATGAGCCATTTTGTGGTTGCTTCACAAAACCGTCCGTTTTTTGCACTCAAAAAATGGAAAACGGCTTTTTGGTGCAACGAAAAGGAAAACTTCCTCCTGAAACATTGTTCGCCATCCCATGATGCACATTTATGCACAATATGGACACATTATCACAAACTATGCCTTCATTCTATCCATAACATTGGTCATTTGACCCGAAAGCCAAGAAACCTCGAACGAGATAGGTCATTTTGTGAAGGTTTTTTGAGACATAATCAATATACCAAGTTTGATATTTTTCCTTCTAACTATGTCACATAATATGACATCACGCGAAGGTTTCATGTTGTTTGGATCGTTTTTGAATTTATAATGCCCGTTTTAAACTATCGTTAAACTTTGTCTAAGGGCGGGCATGAAGATTCTTAGCTCGGGGCTGATACTCGCTAAACTTGAAGTGGATCTATGATGAAACAACATATTTTGAACATAAAAATGATTTTTTTAAAAAAAAATCATGGGCATCCGATCATGTACCTGTAGTTCATATCTGACCCACTTCCTACCGATTCGGTAGGAATTTGTCTTTTTCCCCAGGGATAGACGAAAATGTTTGAGATCCCCCTGTTATTACATTATCCATGTAAGGTGGTCTAGTATTTTTGAAAAATATGACGGTAGAATTTTGAATTAGCCATTTGGTGGTTGCTTCACAAAACCGTCCGTTTTTTGCACTCGAAAAATGGAAACGGCTTTTTGGTGCGACGGAAAGGAAAACATCCTCCTGAAACATTGTTCGCCATCCCATGATGCACACTTATGCACAATATGGACACATTATCACAAACTATGCCTTCATTCTAGCCATAACATTGGTCATTTGACCCGAAAGCCAAGAAACCTCGAACGAGATAGGTCATTTTGTGAAGGTTTTTTTGAGACATAATATATATACCAAGTTTGATATTTTTCCTTATAACTATGTCACATAATATGACACCAGGCGAAGGTTTCATGTCGTTTGGATCGTTTTTAAATTTATAATGCCTATTTAAAACTATCGTTAAACTTTGTCGAAGGGCGGGCATGAAGATTCTTAGCTCGGGGCCGAGACTCGCTAAACTTGAAGTGGATCTATGATGAAACAACACATTTTGAACCTAAAAATAATTTTTGTAAAAAATCATGAGCATCCGATCATGTACGTGTAGTTCATATCTGACCCACTTCCTGCCGATTCGGCAGGAATTTGTCTTTTTCACCAGGGATAGACGGAAATGTTTAAGATCCCCATGTTATTACATTATCCATGTAAGGTGGTCTAGTATTTTTTGAAAAATGTGATAGTAGTATTTGGAATGAGCCATTTGGTGGTTGCTTTACAAAACCGTCCGTTTTTTGCACTCGTAAGATGGAAAAAGGCTTTTTGGTGCGATGAAATGGAAACCTTCCTCCTGAAACATTGTTCGCCATCTCATGATGCACACCTATGCACAATATGGACACATTATCACAAACTATGCCTTCATTCTAGCCATAACATTGGTCATTTGACCCGAAAGCCAAGAAACCTCGAACGAGATAGGTCATTTTGTGAAGTTTTTTTTGAGACATAATCAATATACCAAGTTTCATATTTTTCCTTCTAACTATGTCACATAATATGACACCACGCGAAGGTTTCACGTTGTTTGGATCGTTTTTGAATTTATAATGCCCGTTTTAAAATATATATAATGTTCTATGTTTCACTTTTTTTTTATAAATGTGTAATATTTGAGTGTAGATAGATAGGTCTTATTTTTCTGCAAATTTTGATATATTATTTGTATTTTTCTGAATTGGAATGATTTAGTTATGATTTTTCAAAAAATAATGAGATAAAAGGAAAAAAATCTGAAAGGCCTCGACGCTGCTAAAGTCGCAGAATAAACAAAAAATTTAAAGAGCTGTGCCGTCGCCACCGCCTATGTATACTACGCCGACGGGCACGCTACGCCGACGGCTACCCTCGGCACCGTCACCTACGCCAACGGCCGTCCCTACGCCGACGGCCCCGACATTTGGCCGTCGGCACCTTAGTTCTTTTCTGTAGTGTCAGTACGCGAAACTGGCGCTCCAGTAGTCGCTGGAAAACGCGAGCTCGCTGGCGAAGCACCAATCGTCCATCAAAATCTACCGCGCACCGTCGCCTCCTACTCAGTCGACCCAACCCGCCACCGCCGCCGCTCGTTTGAATGGCCGTCCGGGAGCCGCAGCCGCGGTAAATCGACCCCACTCCGCCGCCACGCTCCCTCCGTCCCTCGTCGCCGCCATAGCGCGGTGGGCGTCCATTAGGTGTCATGCAAGGTATGTCGTACTGTCCGACTAGCCGCTTTTATTTTGTAAGTGTTGTTGCTAGTTATGTTAAGTCCGAATTTTCTAGATGAGTTCATCCTACGGTTCGTCCGACGATGAAGAATGAGAAAATGAAAAATAAGAAAACACAGCCTTGTTAATGCCTATGCACGTGCATAAAAGGGCCAAGCACGGCGGTTCCATGTTCAATCGGCAAAAATTGCGGAGAGAAAGGATCGAAGGTCATGACAAGTTGGTACGAATCTACTTTGCGGAGAATCCAATATACCCTGAGTGCTATTTTCATCGTTGTTTTATGATGAGCATTAGGTTTTTCAAGGAAATCGTGGAGTTTGTGATGAAGCATGGTTGTTTTTTAGTAAAGGAGGAACACTGCGAGAGAACTTGGGCATGTAACTTATCAAAAGGTGACCGACGTCTTGTGTGTATGATTGCATACAGTATTTCTACGGATCTAATTGACGACCACTTGGCAATGGGTGAGAGTGGAACCATCAAGTGTGTCGAGCGCTTTTGCGTGAACAACTGTGTTCCAACTTTTTTGCTAAGTCAAACATTATTCTAGAATTTGAGCAATTTTATAGAAAAAAAGTAGCAGCATTTAGGACACTAAATTATTGTCACCTGGTCCGTCTGATAATGCAGTTTTACCAATTTGCCATCAAATAATATGTTGATGCTCTTTTCCACAAAGTTGGTTAAATTTTACAATGTTTAAGTCGGAACAAAAGGTAGAAGTACACATATTCATACACTGAGTCATATGGAATTGGCCAGAATCGAGCGTTTATCCGTGCAGGGCTTGCATGCATATCGCCTGCTCAGAGCGTTGCGCTCAAAGCTATCTCGTGGTCCCATAATAAGTGAGCCGAGCAGACGAGATGCATGCTCGTCGATCGCCTATATAAGGGACCTGTCCCTGCCCAAGAAATCCAAACCCAACTCATCCACACTTGGGAGAAAACCAAACCCAACTCCACACTTGGGACTTGGGACCATGGCGGGCAATGAACAGACTGTGTGGTACGTCTGTCCCATTTGTGGAGTGAGGGGTCAGTTTACAAACGCTTGGATAGAGCGTCACACTCAGGCGCACCGTGCTGATGCTGCACGCAGAGGAGGCGGCGGCCGCGGAGGGCACGGCGGGGAGGGAGGAGGAGGAGGAGGCGGCGGCGGAAACGGGCACCAAGGCCGAGGCGGTGCCGTCCAAGCAGCCTAGAAGAGATTTCGGTAAGTTCTAGGTGGTGTGAGGATACACAATGTACTTAGCAGCTCTCTCTCTCTCTCTCTCTCTCTCTCTCTCTCTCTCTCTCATGTAATCTTACCATTTTGCAGATGATTTTTCTCCAGCAGCCATGGAATCGCCGAGGCCACCGAGCGAGGCTGGGAGCATGGTGATGTCTTGGTTCGATCTATCGTATGTAGATGTAGGGGCCTTGTGTACGTTGTGTTCAATTGGAGTGATTGTGCGAGACTTTAGCAGTACCAACTAGTGCCGTTCCATGTTAATTTAGTATCTCTAGCTTGTGTGGCGTTGTGGATCCATGCTGCTTCTAGCAGCTAGCTTGTGGACGGTGTTGTAATGTTTGTGAGTTTGTTGAATAAATGGCATGTTCAATTATGTGTGCAATGTGCCGATTTTCATGACGTTAATGCTAGCAATATATAATGCATGAGTTGCTAGATCAGTGAAGAACTCGCAGCTACAGTAGGAGTTGCGGAATTTGTATGCGCTGGCTAGGAATAGATCCGACGTGGCCGGGATGCTGAACTAAAGAAGAAGAAGAAGAAAAAAGGAGAACATGCCTCTAATTACGGGAAGTTAACCGCCCTCTCGCCCGTTCGGATCGACCACGGCGCCGATCGAGCTGCCTCCAACGGTCAGAGGCCGGGAAGCTGGGCAGGTCGCTTATCTTCTTCCTCGGTCCGCAGCCTACTGACTGCATGCCGCTGGCCGAGCGGTCATCAGTAATCTTCACAAAACGCCAGCCATATGGCTCTATCAATAATCTTCTTCTAGATCTGCTTGCATAATGCACGAAGGATCATCGGGTTCTAACTTAACAAATTAGTAGTGCCACTTCATGAACTTGTACGTACAACAAGGGCAAGCTCCGTCCGTTCCCCGACCGAGGACGGAGGCGCCGTGCGTGCTGGTTCCGATGAGGGCGAGCTCGGAGCGAGACAAGGGCGAGATATCATCGCCGCGCCGCAGCTCGCAGGTGATGACGTCCAACCAAGAGCGATCCGTTTCCAACGTTGGAGAGATCGATAGCTGCCACGCCGCCGATGAGGGGAAGGTCGCCATCCCGTCGAAGAGATGTTCGTCGGCTCGCCATGCATGGAGAGAGGGGATATTTTACCTGTTAATTATTCTTCACTGATGATTTTACTACCACGTACGCTGGCTCCACACGTACATATGTTACCTTGTCAGCATGTAAGGTTTCGGTTAGAAGTTTTGTCCGTAGGTATGGCGCCGCGTGCATGCATGCATGCATCTCCAGTGCGCGGCGAGGACATGCACGGTGTGTCTCGTCGTCGTCGCAATGCACATTTTTGCGTACGATTCCATTCCCAACAGAATTGATTCTCCAGTCAGTCAGCTAGGAGTAACTGTGAGCCATATCTTCGTGGGTCACGGATCGATCCTGCCCTTCGTCAGCTGGGAATAATTTGTGCCGCTTTATAGCTATTTCATTTACGTAACGAAATACGGCTCATTTTGTGCATGTCATCCACGCAACGAAGTACTAAAACTAGTGACTTGAATTTTCTAGATCTATATCTATCTAAACATATTTTTTGCATAGATATATATAAATCAAAATCACTTATTTTGAAACGGAGAGAGTAAATAGGCTACTAAACTAATCACGGCAGGTTGAGCGCAACAAAGCTGCACATTAAGTAAATAATATAATTTGTGCCACATTATATTTCTTTTACATAAGGCAAATAGGTTTTCCACGCAACGAAGTACGGCTCTCTGAAAAGAAAATGATTTTCTCCATAGTGAAGAAAGAAAGCAAGGACGTTGGCAGATAAATGTTAAGTGAACAAATAAGGACACAAATTTCTCTTTTGACTGATCTGAACAAAACCAATTGAGAAGTTTATTCGGAATAACGTTTATTTATTAGTGAGCCAACTGACTCCCCACCGTCGCTGGTCGCTGCGATTTTCGTTGTTGAACCCTGGATTTTCGTTATTAGTTTGCGCGACGGAAGCTTTTGCACAAAACACCCTGGATTTTCGTTGTTGAATCCGGTGTCCATCTCAGCAGCCCCGCCTCTCAGCCAGAGAGAGAATCCCCACCGACACAGCAGGCACAGGCGCGTGCAGGCCTGCCTGCCTGTGGCTAGCATATGCTCGGTGAGAAAAGTCTCAGCCGGTTCAAATGGGTCAAATTTGAACTTAAACATGTCAAGTTTCATGCACTAGCCAACGCAACCAAAAGTCCGAACTGATGAAAAGGGCTAGTGCAATCCACTTATACACTTCAACAAAACCCTAGTCAAACCCTATCCAAACTTTTTTTTGAACGGCACAACGGAGGCCGAACTGCCCACCTGCATATTTTCCATTGAGAAAGGACGAAAAAATGCCCATCAAACTTTTACAAAAATGGGGGAGGAGCGTTAGCTCAAAGGGATTACAACAGTGTGGCGCACTATTGATCTACACTCTCGAAGCTAATATGCGAAGGAACCCGAGCCCGCCATAGCCGCAGATGTTCAACGACTTGCTCGAGGATCACCGGAAGGGGGAGACGGATGGCGTCGAAGACCATCTGGTTCCTGGTTTTCCAAATCACCTAGAGGAGGCATGAGGCGACGATGCTCCACAGGGGCACGCCCCAGGAAGGGTTGCTTACTTGGAGCGAGACCCGGGCCGCTTCGGCAGAGGTGGGGAGGGCGCATCGACGAGGCCAGCTTGTTGCAGCGGTGCAATGACAGCGGGAGTGTGAAGAATAGGTGGTCGAGAGTCTCTGGTTGGCGCGGGCAAAAGGGACACACGTTAGTGTCCAAGCACCCGATGTGTCGCAAGAAGGCACAGTTGGAGATATGCCCTAGAGGCAATAATAAAAGTGGTTATTATTATATATTTGTGTTTATGATAAATGTTTACATTCATGCTATAATAGTATTAACCGGAAACATTAATATTTGTGTGATTTGTAAACTAAATTATAGTCTCTAGTAAAGCCTCTTTGTAATACTAGCTTGTTGGTTGATAGATGATCGTAGTTTCCCGATCATGAACATTGAGATGTTATTGACAACAAGATCATATCATTAGGAGAATGGTATGATGGACATAATCCTATAGATAAGCGTAGTATTAAGATCAAGTCATTTTAATAGTTTGTTTGCTATAAGATTTCTGATACATAGTAACCTAATTCCTTCGACCATGAGATCATGCCAATCACCATCACCGGAAGGATGCTTTGATGACATCAAACACCACACCGTAACTGGGTGGCTATAAAGGTGGCATTGAGTGTTCGGAAAGTATGTGTTGAAGCATATGGATCAAGAGTGGGATTTGTCCATCCATATGACGGATAGATATACTCTGGGCCCTCTCGGTGGAATTCCATCCAATTAGCTTGCAAGCATGTGACTGGCTCACAAGGGATCACATATCACGGGACAAGAAAAGAGTACTTATTGGTAACGAGGTTGAACTAGGTATGCAGAGATACCGACGATCAAACATCGGATAAGTAAACTATCGCGAGGCAAAGGGAAATTGGTATCGTATGTAAGTGGTTCATTCGATCGCAAAGTAATCGTAGAAATATGTGGGAGCCATATGAATTTCCAGATTCCTCTATTGGTTATTGATCGGAGAACTGTCTCGGTCATGTCTGCATAATTCACGAACCGTAGGGAGACACACATAAGGATTCGATGTTGTTTAGTAGATATGGAATGGTTAGTAGGGAGACCGAATGTTGTTCGAAGTCTCGGATGGGATCCGGGATATCACGAGGAGGTCCGGAATGGTCCGAAGAATAAGATTCATATAAGGAAAGTCTGATTCCGGAGTTCGGGAATGATTTCGATGTTTTCATCGGAGAGGTTCTAGAAGGGTCTAGAAGGTTCACTGGACCGGAAGGGGAATAGTCCATGAATGTTTCATGGGTAAGTGGAATGATTGGATCATATCCTAGGTCACTTGGTTTGGACATTTGCGAGAGAGAATTAAGGCTCTAAATTGAAAGTCAAAATGGAGGTTTGAAAAGTCAAACTGGAACAATAGTTTCCTAGTGGAACAAGGAAAGAGTTCTTCCTTCTATCTAACTTGGGTTTGGGTATGGATTCAAACTTTCCCCTCCAAAGGCCGCCCCCTCTCATAAATAGAGGGGGAGGGCTGCCCCAAACAACACAAGAGAGCCAGCCCTCCCCACTCGTGTGCCGTCGCCTAGCCGCCGCCCAGCGTCGCCGCCGCCTTGCACCGCCGCCGGCTCGTCGCCGTCTCCCTAGCCACCACCAACACCTCCTCCTCCTCTCCGGCCTTCTAAACCTAGATCGCCGGAAAACCCTAGATCCACCATAACTCGCACCGGCTTAGGCAAAGCCCTGCGGGATCTTCTACTTCCGACACCACGTCGTCGTGCTGCCGGAATCGTGAGGGGAGAACTGCAACCTCCGCTTCTTGCTGGAACAAGGGAGAGAAAGGTCTTCATCAAGTACCGAACGTGTGACCGACTGCGGAAGCGCTGCCGGAACGCAGCGCCGGAAGGATCGTCTACGCGATCTTGAAGGGTTTCGCGGCATAGTAAATCAAAATTTTCTACGGATGCGAACAGAGGGAAAGCTGTGGCATCCCGCAAAACCACTACTAGAAAATCGCGTTGAATTTGTGCATTGCATCGTCATCATCATGCATTGTTTGCCAAAAACTATGTTTGCAAATCCCGTGTTGTTTTCTAAACGCCCCTCTTTATTCAAACCTCAAAACCGGGTCCCCGGAATATTTTGGTTTGCCCGAAATCGGTTTGCAAAAACTTTGTTGAAATAAATAAAATATTTAATTTATTTTAGCGGGGCAGTCGAACGGGCCGATTTAGCCCGAACGACCACCCCAGAAAAACCAAATCGGTCCACCTATCTGCCCCATCTAATTCCTAAAGCCACCCACCTATCCTACCCACACCCCTGGCCACCTCACCCGGGCCAATAGCCATGCGCCACCTCAGCTAACCCCTATCCCTCACCCAACCAAACCTTGCCACGTGGCCTAGCACTCCCTCTCTCACCCAACCAGCCCCACCCACTCCCTGCCAACCCCCACACACGCGCCGAACCCCCCAGACGCACGCCCCACCGCACGCACCAGCACCCTCCTGGCCTCCCTCTCTGCCTGTGGGACCTCCCGCCTCGCCCACGCTGGACCACCACAGCCCCACGCCCCGCCTCGCCGCGTCCTCTGTTCTTCTTCTTCCTCCCTGCAGCGCCGCGTTCTCCCTTTTCCTCCTCCTGCTAGCTGCCTCCTCCCCGTGTCTTCCCACTCGCCTCGACCCCGGCGCGGCCCCGCCCGGCCGTCCCTCCCTTGCCGCTCGCGTCGCCCTCGGCGACCGCCTGGCCCCGCTCCGTCCCGCCTCTGCGGACTGCCCGCTGCCTCATGAGCTCCGCCTTCCGCGCCCTCGCCCCAAGCCCGCCACCCCGGCTAGCCTCCGCCTCACGCACCTCAAGGCCTCGCGCCGGGCCCGAGCCTCGCCACCGCTGCCGGCGCCTGCCGCCGCCGCCACGGGACCCGCCTGCGCCGGGCCACGCCACCGCCTTAGGCAGGCGCCGCGCTGCAGCCCGTCTCCAGCGTGCTCAGACGGCCGCCGGACAAGCGCCCGCCTCCGCAGCTCCACCCACGCGCCTCCTCCCTCCGGCGTCCGCAGCGAGCCTCCCGGCCTGCATGGAGCTCCTCCCAGCCTGGGCCACTGCCCTGCTCGTCGCCCGTGCCGCCCGCCCTCTCGCCGCGACCGCGCCGTCGCCCGACCTCGCCTGCAGCATCCCGCGCGCCGAGCCGTCTCGGAGACCGTGGCCGCCACCAGCGCGTCCGAGCCTGCCTGCCTCGCCTCGGTCTGCCCCGCGTGTGTGCTACCCATATCGTTTGAGCCGTTCTGGGAGGATCTGCCTAGCAGGTGGCCGCCCGAGTGTTGTGCAAGTTAGACGAGATCTCCAACGTCACCGAGGACCCGCGGTACCTGGGAAAAACAACATCAAACTGAGCGCCAAGACCTTCTACGGACGCCGAGATCCCCGGACCCGAAGCCACATGTGCGCCAAGATCTTCTACATGGAAACCTCCAGTACTTCCTCTCGAACCTGATGTTCGACGACACGGAACGCTGAGGCCTCCACCTCGGGACCACAAGATCTGCCACACGGAGCCGAAGACCGCAGAACGCCAAGCTCTCCCACGGAGACGAAGATCTCGTCGCCGGATCCGAGAGACAACCCGCCGCCAAGGTCTCCTTCTCGGGCCCCACGGACTCGGAGGAACCCTCGGACGCCAAGATCGAACCACGAGTGTCAAATTCTTCAAGACGGCCACCGATCGACAAGTACTCCGCCGGACACCAAGTTCTGCACCCGGATGCCAAATCCGACCGACTCAGATCTGGCAAGATCCCATAGCAGCAGAACGACACCACCGGGTGGGTCCGCTGCGCCCGATGTCGAACCAAGGCCTTCTCCGAACTCAAGATCTGCCCGTTATTCGAGAATGTTTCACGAGACCGACCGAACCTGGACCCGGACCCAGACCGACCCGAACCCGGAACCCCAAGATCGTCGAGAACCTAATGTGTGATCCCTTTTCCTCGAACCCTATTTTATAACGTAATAACTTGTTGCATATTGAATTGTCCATGCATGCATCCTCGTCTGTGGGATGGGGGCCTTATGCCGATTCACCTCATAATTAAATATGGGGCCCATATGCGGCAAATCTAGCCTTATATTGGCCTCATTTAAATTGGTGTAGCGAACCGGTACTATCTTTTGCCATGTTAAACAACATTTAAAATTGCGGGTAGATAAATAACTTGAACCATCTAATTCATTGTCGGGACCCGGTTCCGCTTAATTTGACCTAATTGCATCGCACTTTGCCATGCCATCCATCATACATGCATCATGCCGATCTTACCGTTTTATTAAATCACCGGTGTTTCTTCTAGTGTTTTGCTTCTTCGGATAAGGCCGTTGAGTTGATGTGAGCTTCGCCCGATCTTGGATGAACCTTCGACAATGTTTTCGCAGCATCTCCCTTTCTACCTATCTTACTTTTATAGTATTTACTTCCCTCTGTTGATCTATTGCTATCGTGTTGCGATGCTTTAGTTTCCGTCCGTGATATACCGCAGCCCTATATTGCCTTGGACACATCCTATTACACATTGTTTGGTAGATAGTTGGACTGCGTCGTAGTTGCTTGCTCAAGTCTTGATGTGTGTCGTCATATGCCACAGTTGATGTATTGCCGCATGTTGATGTTGGAGATGATTCTAGTTTTACTTATCGTCACTTTAATTTCTGTTTAACAACTAAAATTGATAAGCGAGGCATCGGTGGGTGATAGAAAATATTTGGTTTCGAGCCCACTTGTGTCCCGTAAGACCCCAGTACTTGATACTGTTCCTTGATTTATCGCTATCCACATCCGGGAGGTATATGGGACCCCGAGCCAGAGCTTGATTCAGTCTTATTTCTTGGGGCCACAAACTAGTTTGAGGTGTTTTTACTATCCTGTACTTATGCCATGTTTACCGCTTTATTTACGATTGTGCGAGGTACTGCACACTGTACTGTTTAGGATCGGGACACGTTTACGCGGTGTCGACAAGCCCAGCCACACTCGGGTTCCCAATGTTCTGCACCGTCCACCCAAACCTTGAGGCCGTCTCGAGTCACTAGCTTGCTATGAATCTACTTAAGGGTGGCCTGAAATATTTCTGAATCGTGATTGTTCGAGTGAAAGCCTCGTTGGGTTTTGATTTGGTTTTTCCGAGGTTGATCGAGCGTGTGTTGCTATTGGTGCACCCCGGCCGGGTAAAACTTTCTGAAAGCCGTGTCCGCGGATATGGACGACTTGGAGCACAGTATCTCGATCATAGACAAGCATAACTAAAGTTTATTAGCTATAAATTTGACTTATAATGACTAGTAATCAGCTCCACTATAATGGAATGACTAAATAATACTGCCCACAATTGCTTGTTTTGTGTGTCGCTCGCGACCATTGTACCTGACTAGTAAATCTTGCAACTACAACGGAATGGCTGAATAAAAGTACCAACAACTGCTGGGTTTTGGGTTTAACTCATGCTATCTGTATCTGATTAGTAATTGTTGTAACTATAACAGAATGGTTAACTAAAAGTGCCCACTGCTTACTTTATCAGGACGATTATTTAAACCTGACTAGTAATTGTTGCAACAATAACTGAATCGGTAAAACTGCCAACTGTGTGAGTTCCTCGGTTGACTTCCTCGTTTGGTCTCGAGGGGGAAACACCAGGATGGGTTTGTTTGAGGTTAGCTTCAGGTTGGATCCGGATAGGTCTATCTTACCCCTCTCTGTTTGCCGCCAGTTGTATCGAGTCTCTATAGGTTGTTTAGTGCATGCTGCCGCTGCCGCTTCAGTCCACCATACCTATGTAGGCGAGGACCGCCGAATTCTAGCCTCGCCGCATCGCCTCGATCTTGGCGCTCCTTCTTTTTCCTTTGCCTTTTGGCACCCTTTGTTTAAGCAGGTTTGAGATCGCCGTCGTTAGTGGTTACCTTCCTTGGCCTCGGGCAGGGTTATGGACGCCATTGGTTATTCTTCGTGGCTCTTAGCCCCATTTGCTTCTTGTCCGTAGTCGGACGCTCTACCGCTTTCAAGGTGATTTGGATCTTGTACATTATATCTGTATTCTTGACTCTGAGTCATTTTATATATATCTGCTCGTGGGTCCCATCGAGGACTGTGTAATGTTATTACTGCTTTTCCACCCGCATTTAAAGTGCTGGTGCACCTTTGAATCGTTTCTATGCGGGTTTGGCGAATTTTGCTCAAACTTGCATAGGTCCGATTCTGAGGGTGTTCTGAGTGGTATCGAGCTCAGCGATACCCCTGAAGTCCAAATGTGGGATAACCTAGCTAACTCAAGTAGAGTGTCAAAATTATTTTGAAAAATCGGTTGGATAGTTCGGTTAGGTCTGATTTACTCCTTACCTGCTATTCCCTCTTATCTCGACGTGTTTTGAATCTGCTCTCCTTCCTCTTTGAGTCCGTGATTTCTCGTGGTTGGGATCCGTCGTACTTCGTGGTTTCGCCTTCTTTGATAACGGTGCTCTCCCATCCGGTGTTCACGATGCTTGAGGAATCCGTCTTCCGTGGTACCATTCTTTATTCCTAGTTTGTTCCTTCCGGTGTTTTCTGACGCGACGACATCATCCTCTACGCCAGATACGATGCAGAGTCTGCATCACTCCTTTGTTTCTGAACCTCGCTTGTCGAGATCTTCAGTCTAAATCCTGAGAGTTGGTTGCATAATCTGTCTATTCGTGTACATAGTAATGCTTTGAGTGCGGGATGGAGTCGCGACCATACCACTACTCTTATCATTTGCTCGGTATATCGAATAGTGGATCGATGCAATTTTACTCCTTCCATGGAAGTTAGAGGTGGCCTTACCTTTAACTTCGTTGTTTTCCGAGTGTTCTCTTGATGATCGGGATCAACCCTTTGTTAGTGGTGTCGCGAGAATCTACACGGCGAGAAGACAGATCGCCGACCTTTCCTTCCGTACCATGAGGCGGATCTCGAGGGCGAGATCCCTTGTTAGTGGTGTCGAATTGTGGCATCCCGCAAAACCACTACTAGAAAATCGCGTTGAATTTGTGCATTGCATCATCATCATGCATTGTTTGCCAAAACTATGTTTGCAAATCCTGTTGTTTTCTAAACGCCTCTTTATTCAAACCTCAAAACCGGGTCCCGGAATAATTTGGTTTGCCAAATCGGTTTGCAAAACTTTGTTGAAATAAATAAAATATTTAATTTATTTTAGCGGGCGGTCGAGCAGGCCGATTTAGCAACGACCGCCCCAGAAAAACCAGATCGGTCCACCTATCTGCCCCATCTATTTCCTAAAGCCACCCACCTATCCTACCCACACCCCTGGCCACCTCACCCGGGCCAATAGCCATGCGCCACCTCAGCTAACCCCTATCCCTCACCCAACCAAACCTTGCCACGTGGCCCAGCTCTCTCTCTCCCCACTCCCAACCAGCCCCACACACCGCCAACCCACACACGCCTTGAACCCCCTGCAGACGCCCCACCGCACGCACCAGCACCCTCCTGGCCTCCCTCTCTGCCTGTGGGACCTCCCCTGCCCCCTGGCCCACCGCTGGGACACCCCACGCCTGGCCCCACGCCTCTTGCGTCCTCTGTTCTTCTTCTTCCTCCCTGCAGCGCCGCGTTCTTCCTTTTCCCCTCCTCTGGCTAGCCGCTCCCTCCCCGCCGTGTCTTCCCACCTCGCCCTCGACCCCGGAGCTCCGGCCCCCGACGCCGCCCCTGGCCCGGCCGTCCCCCTCCCTTGTCGGCTCGCTTGCCGCCTCGGCGACCGCCCGCTCGCTCCGTCCCGCCCTGGCCAAGTCGCTGCGGAGCTCCGCCTCAAGCCTGCCTCGCCCCAAGCCCCGCACCACCCGGCTAGCCTCCGCCCAGCGCACCTCCCACTGGCGCTCGCGCCAAGGCGTCCTCTCCGCTGCCACCGCTGCCCCCGCTCGCTCCGCCCGTCCGCGCCAGCAGGACTTCGCCACGCCACGCTGCCGGCGCCGCGCTGCCCTCGCCGCAGCAGGCGCTGCTGCCGCCTGCAGGCCCGTCTCCGCGTGCTCACGCCGCCGCCCGGACTTCGCGGGCGCGCCTCCGCCGCCGCAGCTCCACCCACGCGCCTCCTCCCTCGGTGTCCAGCGAAGCTCCTCCCGGCCTCCGCAGCGAGCTCCTCCCGGCCCGCCGCCCGCCTGCGTCGTCGCCCCGAGCCGCCACCTACCGCCCGCGACCGCGCCGTCGCCCGACCTCGCCGCAGCATCCAAGCGCCGAGCCGTCTCGGAGACGTGGCCACCGGCCGCCGGCGTCGAGCCCTGCCGACTCGGTCTGCCCCGCGTGTGTGCTACCCATATCGTTTGAGCCGTTCTGGGAGGATCTGCCTAGCAGGTGGCCGCCCGAGTGTTGTGCAAGTTAGACGAGATCTCCAACGTCACCGAGGACCCGCGGTACCTGGGAAAAACAACATCAAACTGAGCGCCAAGACCTTCTACGGACGCCGAGATCCCCGGACCCGAAGCCACATGTGCGCCAAGATCTTCTACATGGAAACCTCCAGTACTTCCTCTCGAACCTGATGTTCGACGACACGGAACGCTGAGGCCTCCACCTCGGGACCACAAGATCTGCCACACGGAGCCGAAGACCGCAGAACGCCAAGCTCTCCCACAGGACCCCGAAGACCGAATCTCGTCGGGCCCGGATCCCGGAGACCGAACCCGCACGCCAAGGTCTCCTTCTCGGACGCCCCACGGACTCGGAGGAACCCTCGGACGCCAAGATCGAACCCTGGAGTGTCAAATTCTTGACCCGACCCACCGATGCGACAAGTACTCCGCCCGGACACCAAGTTCCGCACCCCGGATGCCAAATCCGACCGACCCGCGTACCGGCAAGATCCTCGCAACGACAGGAACGACACCGACCAGGGCGGGTCCACTGCGCCCTGATGTCGAACCAAGGCCTTCTCCCGAACTCAAGATCTGCCCGTTATTCGAGAATGTTTCCGCGAGACCGACCCGTGAACTCGACCCCGAGACCGACCCGAACCGGAACCCCAAGATCGTGAGAACCCTAATGTGTGACCCTCTTCCTCGAACCCTATTTTATAACGTAATAACTTGTTGCATATTGAATTGTCCATGCATGCATCCTCGTCTGTGGGATGGGGGCCTTATGCCGATTCACCTCATAATTAAATATGGGGCCCATATGCGGGCAAATCTAGCCTTATATTGGCCTCATTTAAATTGGTGTAGCGAACCCGGTACTATCTTTTGCCATGTTAAACAACATTTAAAATTGCGGGGTAGATAAATAACTTGAACCATCTAATTCATTGTCGGGACCCCGGTTCCGCTTAATTTGACCTAATTGCATCGCACCTTTGCCATGCCATCCATCATACATGCATCATGCCGATCTTCTGCCGTTTTATTAAATACTGCACCCGGTGTTTCTTCTAGTGTTTTGCTTCGTGGATAAGGCCGTTGAGTTGATGTGAGCTTCGCCCCGATCTTCGGATGAACCCTTCGACAATGTTTTCGGTGAGAATCTCCCCTTTCTACCTATCTTACTTTTATAGTATTTACTTCCCTCGTTGATCTATTGCTATCGTATTTGCGATGCTTTAGTTTCCGTACCGTGATATACCGTGACCCTATATTGCCTTGGACACATCCTATTACATTGTTTGGTAGATAGTTGGACTAGCGCGTCGTAGTTGCTTGCTCAAGTGCTGATGTGTGTCGTCATATGCCACGGTTGCTGATGTATTGCCGCATGTTGATGTTGGAGATGATTCTAGTTTTACTTATCGTCACTTTAATTTCTGTTTAACAACTAAAATTGATAAGCAGAGGCATTGGGTGATAGAAAATATTTGGTTTCGAGCCCACTTGTGTCCCGTAAGACCCGAGTACTTGATACTGTTCCTTGATTTATCGCGCTATCCACATCCGGGAGGTATATGGGACCCCCGAGCGAGCTTGATTCATCTTATTTCTTGGGGCCACAAACTAGTTTGAGGTGTTTTTACTATCTGTACTTATGCCATGTTTACCGCTTTATTTACGATTGTGCGAGGTGCACACTTTGCATCATTAGGATCGGGACACGTTTCGCGGTATCGACAAGCCCAGCCACACTTCGGGTTTCCGATCGTTTACCGTCCACCCAAACCTTGAGGCCGTCTCGAGTCAGCTAGCTTCGTTATGGAATCTACTTAAGGGGTGGCCCCAAATATTCTGAATCTGTGATTGTTCGATCGTGAAAGCCTCGTTGGGTTTTGATTTGGTTTTAGAGGTTGATCGGCGTGTGTTGCTATTGGTGCACCCGGCGGGTAAAACTTTCAAAGCCGTGTCATGGATATGGACGACTTGGAGCACAAGATTCTCGATCATAGACAAGCATAACTAAAGTTTATTAGCTATAAATTTGACTTATAATGACTAGTAATCAGCTCCACTATAATGGAATGACTAAATAATACGCCCACAATTGCTTGTTTTGTGTGTCGCGACCATTGTACTGACTAGTAAATCTTGCAACTTCTAGCGGAATGGCTGAATAAAAGTACCAACAACTGGGTTTTGGTTTAACTCATGCTATCTGTGTCGATTAGTAATTGTTGTAACTATAACAGAATGGTTAACTAAAAGTGCCCTTCGCTTACTTTATCGGACGATTATTTAAACTCGACTAGTAATTGTTGCAACAATAACGAATCGGTAAAGCGCCAACCGTGTGAGTTCCTCGGTTGACTTCCTCGTTTGGTCTCGAGAAACACCAGGATGGGTTTGTTTGAGGTTAGCTTCAGGTTGGATCCGGATAGGTCTATCTTACCCCTCTCTGTTTGCCGCCAGTTGTATCGAGTCTCTATAGGTTGTTTAGTGCATGCTGCCGCTGCCGCTTCAGTCCACCATACCGATGTAGGCGAGGACGCGGTCTAGCCTCGCCGTGTCTTGGCCTCGATCTTGGCGCTCCTTCTTTTCCTTTGCCCTTTGCGGCACCCTTTTGTTTAAGCAGGTTTGAGATCGGCATCGTTAGCGTGGTTACCCTTCGGCTTGGGCAGGGTTATGGACGCCATTGGTTATTCTTCAGGGCTCTTAGCCCCATTTGCTTCTTGTCCGTAGTCGGACGCTCTACCGTTTTCAAGGTGATTTGGATCTTGTACATTATATCTGTATTCTTGACTCCTGGAGTCGCTGTTATATATATATATCTGTTCTGTGGGTCCCATCGAGGACTGTTGTGTAATGTAATTACTTCGTTTTCCACCCGCACGAAAGTGCCTGGTGGGCACCTTTGAATCGTTTCTATGCGGGTTTGGCGAATTTTGCTCAAACTTGCATAGGTCCGATTCTGAGGGTGTTACAAAAGCCAAGATCTAATCTAGGAGATGCAATCAACGAGAGAGATTGGATTAGATCTTCATACCCTTGAAGATTCGCACAGCGGAACGTTCGTCGGAACGTGGGTGATGTAGTCGTACTCGCTTCTCCTCCTCGCGATCCGATCCGATCTAGCACCACAAGTGGCGGTGCCTCCGTGAGATGCACACGACACCTCGACATCTCCTCCTTCCTCGGACCAGCAAGTATGGTGGAGATAGATTGGATCTACAACACGGCGTGGTGTATATGGTGGAGAATTTACTGCGTGAGGCTTCGCCTACAAGCGATGGAGGGAGAGAGGAAGGTGGCGGGGCAACCAGGGTTTGGAGGCAAGGTGTGGGGAGGCGCCCAGCCCTCCTTTTTAGAGGGGGCGTTAGCCTGCCCTCCTCAAGCCACAGCGGCCAAGGGAGGAGGAGTGGTGAGGACTCTCCCCCTTCTAGAAATTCTATCCCTTGTTTAAACGATTTAAACACTATAGAATCGGCTGGGCCCTATGGGGCCTTGTGCCCCTCGCCCAATGCGGGGAGGACACTCCCTCATAGGCCCATGCCCCCTCCCGGAAGGTGGGGCCACGTTGGTCCCCTTCCGGAAGGTTCTAGAAGCTTCCGGAACAATTCCGAACTCCAAAAACTGCACTGCCTTATATGAATCTTATTCTCCAGACCACTCCGGAACCTCTCGTGATGTCCCGGATCCCATCCTAGACTCCGAACAAAAATTCATAAACCAATTATCCAATCTATCCTAGCGTCGAGACACGTTAAGTGTGTGACCCTGCGGGTTCGAGAATATGCAGACATGATCTTCTATCAATAATCAACAGTGGGTCAGGAACCCATATTGACTCCCACACATTCATCGATGATCATATCGGATGAACCACGATGCCAGATTCAAACAATCCCATATATATATTCCCTTCGTCTCGCGATATTTTACTTGCGAGATTCGATCGTTGGTACCGTCATACCTAGTTCAATCTCGTTCACGGAAGTACTTTACTCGTTCCATAATCCGATATCACTTTGTGATTAACTCCTTAACCACATGCTTGCAAGCGGTGTTGATATCGATTCCGAGTGGGCCCAAGTATATCTCTCCGACTTGGGAGGACAAATCCCATCTCGATACAACCCAACAGTACTTTCGATCACACGAGAGACACCTTTATGATCACCCTCTCATAGGATGACGTTTGATGACCTCAAAGCTTTCTTCCGATACCAGGAGTTGTATTATCTCATGGTCTAAGGAATACAATATTTGACATAGGAAAAGCTTCGCAAAGATGAACACGATGAACGATCTAATTGCTTTGCTTAGTTTGGGTCATCCATCATATCATTCTCCAATGAAATGATCTCATTATCAATTGACAACTCATGTCTATGGTTAGGAAACCTTAACCATCATTGATCAATGAGCTAGTCCTTAGAGGCGTACAGGGGACACGGTGTTGTTCACAAACCACACAAGTATTAATGTTTCCGCTTAATACAATTCTAGCATGGAATATAAACTTTATCATGAACATGAATTATAATAATAACATCTTTATTATTGCCTCTAGGGCATAATTCCAACGAGATCCCACTTGCACTAGAGTCAATAATCTAGTTTACATCTGGTAACAATCTCACACCCATGGCACCGAGGTCTGATCATGTTTACGTGGAAGAGGTTTAGTCAATGGATCTGCGACATTCAGATCTGTATGTACTTTGGTAATCTTCAGATCTCCATACGCTATATAATCTCGGATTATATGAAACTTGATTGATATGCTTGGTCTTTGGATGATATCTTGGTTCCTTAGCGAGTGCTATGGCGCGGTGTTGTCACACAATATCTCCATGGGTCCAATGCACTTGGAACCACGCCAAGCTCGATGATGAAGTTTGATCCAAACTCCTTCACTTGGCGCTGCGGCAGCCATGTATTCGCTTCTCATGATCCCGCGATCACGCTTTGCTTGCAGCTTCTCCGACTCACAGCTCCTCCATTCAAAATATAAGCGTATCACGTCTGAGATTTAGAATCATCCTTGTCGATTGTCGAAACTAGCATCGACGTAACCTTTTCGACAAGTGTTCATCACCCCCATAGACTAAGAACATTTCTTTAGTTCTATTTAGGTACTTTAGGATGTTCTTCATGGCTGTCGATGTTCCACTCTGGATCACTTTGATATCTGCTACGTCAAACTAAGAGCATTGGACACATCCGGTCTAGTACACAGATGGCATACATGATGGAACCTATGGCCGAGGCATAAGGCACTTTGCTCATAGCTTCCCTATCATTTCATCAGCTGGACAGAGCCTTGCTCAATATCTTACTGACAACATAGGCATTGAACCTTTCTTTGCCTTATCCATTCGAACCTTTTGAACTTTGTCTAGGTATGTACTCGGCTTAAAGCTATCAGCGTCTTTGTCTATCTCTATAGATCTTGATGCCCAATATATAAGCAGCTTTACCTAGGTCTTTCATTGAAAACACTTGTTCAAATAACTCTTCACATCGTTAAGCATGTTGATGTCATTTCCGATAATCAATATGTCATCCACATACAATACCAAACATCACCGAGCTCCCACTCACTTTCTTGTAGATGCAAGCTTAGTAGCAATTTGGAACAAATCCAAAGCTCTTGATCACTTGATCAAAGCGAAGGTTCCAACTCCGAGATGCTTGCTTCATCCATAAATGGAGCGCTGAAGTTTGCATACTTTACTAGCATCCTTAGGATCGACAAAACCTCGGGTTGCATCATATACAACTCTTCATCAATGTTGCCACCGAGGAAGCGGTCTTGACATCCATCGCCATATTTCATAATCATGAAACGCAGCAATTGCTAATAAAATCCGAATGGACTTAAACATCGCTACGGAGAGAAAGTCTCATCATAGTCAACACCTTGAACTTCTAAAACCTTTCGCGACAAGCCGTGCTTTATACGGTAACATTACCATCCGCGTCCGCTTTCTTCTTGAATATCCATTTGCACTCAACGGCCTTTGATCGCTAGGAGGGTCCACCAAAGTCCATACTTGGTTTTCGCTCATGGATCCCAATTGGATTTCATGGCTTCCAGCCATTTCTCGAGTCTGGGCTCATCATCGCTTCCTCATAGTTCGTGGGTTCACCGTCTTCTACCAACAATACAGTCAAGACAGGGTTTGTCGCATTACCCTCGGGAGGGCACGCGGCGTTGTCGACTGCGACGCTCGATGACATTGTCCAAGCTTCATGATCCTTGTCATTAGCTTCCTCTATTGTTGGTGCGGTACCTTTGGAACAATTTCAGGTCTGCGCTACTCTCAATTCAAGAGAAGGTTCAATAACCTCGTCAAGCTCTACTTTCCTCCCACTCACTTCTTTCGAGAAACTCCTTCTCAAGAAAGGAACCGTTCTTCGACAAACACTTTGCCTTGGTTACGTGATGGAAGGTATACCCAATAGTTTCCTTAGGGTATCCTATGAACACGCATTTCTCCGCTTTGGGTTCGAGCTTGTCGGCATCAACTTCTTGACGTAAGCTTCAGATCCCCAAACTTTAAGAAAGCGACAACTTAGGTTTAGCACCAAACCACAGTTCATACGGTGTCGTCTCAGCGGATTTAGATGGAGCCCTATTTAAAGTGAATGCAGCGGTTTCTAATGCATAACCCCAAAATGATAACGGCAAATCAAGTAAGAGACATCATTGATCGGACCATATCTAATAGGGTTCGATTCGGCGTTCGAACACACCATTCTACTGTGGTGTTCGGGTGGCGTGAGTTGTGAAACGATTCCACTTGCTTTAAGATGCGTGAGAAAATCATAACTCAAATATTCACCTCCACGATCGGATCGTAGAAACTTAATCTTTACGTACGATGGTTCTCCACTTCATTCTGAAATTCTTTGAACTTTTCAAATGTTTTGATTTATGTTTCATTAAATAGATATACCCATATCTACTTAAGTCATCGGTAAAAGTGAGGAAATAGCGATATCCACGCGTCGAAACACTCATCGGTCGCATACATCGGTATGTATGATTTCCAACAAGTCCGTTGCTTCTCCATCATACCGGAGAATGGGTTTGATCATCTTGCCCATGAGGCATGGTTCGCATGTGTCAAATGATTCAAAATCAAGAGACTCCAAAAGTCCATCGAATGGAGTTTCTTCATCGCTTTACACCAATATGACCTAGGCAGCGATTGCCACAAATAAGTAGTATTATCACTATCTACTTTGCATCTCTTAGCCTCAATGTTATGGATGTGTGTTTCATCCCTTCAGATTTAGAAGAAATAAACCATTCACAAGAGGTGCATGACCATAAAAGATGTTACTCATATAAATAGAACAACCATTATTCTCCGATTTAAATGAATAACCGTCTTGCAATAAACACGATCCGAAATAATGTTCATGCTCAACGCGGGAACATAATAACATTTATTAAGGTTTAAAACTAATCCGAAGGTAAAACTAAGGAGGCGTGCGACGGCCATCACATCAACTCTTGATCCGTTGCCAGCGCATCGTCACCTCATCCCTCGCAAGCGCCGCCTATTCCGTAGCTCTGTTACGAGTTACAAATATTAGCAACTGAACAGGTATCAAATACCGTGCACTACAATGAGGGCTAGTAAGGAAAACATCAATAACATGTATATCAAATATACCTTTGATGGTGCCAGCCTTCTTGTCCGCTAAGTACTTGACGATTTGCTTCGAGGACCCTTGTCCTTGCAATAGAAGCACTTAGTGTCGCTTAGGACCAGACTTGAGCTTCTTCTCGGCAGAGCATTAAACTTGCCGCCCTTCTTGAAGGGCTTCTTTGCCCTTACCTTTCTTAAAGGAGGGTTTGTTGACCATCAACACATGATTATCCTTCTTGATGTCCACCTCCATGACCTTGACTTTGCCAAGAGCTCGGTGATCATATCGGTGGAGCCAATCGATTATGAGTCACTACAAAACTTTGTAGCTGGGAGGAGTGATTGCGAGAACCTGTCAATCTTGAGCTCCTCTGGAATCGTGCATTCCAGTTGCTCGAGGCGTTGAGTGTAGCCGACATCTTTATGGCGTGCTCACTAACTCCCTTCCTCCATCTTGCGGTTAAAGAACTTCTCGGAGATCTCATATCTCTCGAGCCCGATGCGAAACATTGTTTTCAGCTCTCGAGAATCTCAAAGGGCCGGGATACTCTTCAAAACGATTTTGAAGCTCGGTTCCATAGCAAACAACATGGTGCTCTTAATCACACCATAATCATCTTTGCTTGATCGATAGACAGCTTTCTCATCGGTAGCGCGATTGCGCATGGGGGACACCTAACGCTTTCCCAAGGACATAGTCCTTTTGTCCATGCAGAATGATTCTTAGATTGCGGAACCAATTGGTGAAGTTAGACCCATTGTTTCTAAGCTTTTCCTTCTCGGCAAAAAGCGTTGAAGTTGAAGTTGGATTTGGCCATGTGATCTACAGTATTTGCAAGTACAATTTAGACTATGTTCATGATAAATAGTTCAACTTAATCAAATTACTAGATGAACTCCCACTAAATTCAACATCCCTCAAGTTGTTTAGTGAACACGATCCAAATTCACCACACCTAATCCGATCATCACGAGAAGAGATGTGGTTTCAATGGTGGACAACAAAGTGTCGATCATATCATTCATATGACTCATGCTTAACCTTTCGGTTCTTGTGTTCGAGGCCATGTCATACATGCTAGGCTCGTCAAGCTAGACCCAAGTATTTCGCGTGTGCAAAAGCGGCTTGCACCCGTTGTATGTGAGCGTAGAGTCTATAGCACCCGATCATCACGTGATGCTTGGACACGACGAACTTTCGCAACGGTGCATACTTGGGGAGAACATAGTTTTTATCTTGATCTTTAAGTGAGGAATCATCTTATAATGCTACCGTCGCGATCTAAGCATGATAAGATACATAAAAGGATAAACATCACATGCATATAACTTTATGTGACATGGTATCAGCCAATCTTCGCAAGAATGATCTCCATCTTGTGCGTTAGCATGATCTCCATCACTCCACCATGATTGCCTCCAAGACGAATAGCAACTACAACTATTGCTAACTACTTAGCGATAAAGTAAAGCTATTACATGGCGTATAAGAAGTTGACTTGGTCATACACAATTATAAAGACAACCATATGGCTCTGCCGGTTGTGTACTCATCGACATGCAAGTCGTGAAACATTACAAAACATGATCATCGCATACAATATACACATCACATCTTGGGCCATACCATATCACGAAAACACTTCTGCAAAAACAAGTTAGACGCCTCTACTTTGTTGTTGCATGTTTCGTGGCTTATGGGAGTAGATGCTAAACGATTCTTACCTATGGAAAGCCACAACGGTGATATTATGGTTGCCAAACTCCGTGTTAATCCCATGACAACTATAGTGAGAGAAACGACATCCACCGGCCGCATGTGTGGAACAAGCCACACGTCAAGTGCGGAGGTCTCATGACGACGTCGCGTAAGGTTGGACTGGACGCTTCAATCTCACTATCGCGTCATAAGAAGAACACAAACAAGAGGCTTGCAACGAAAACATCAATGCCCAACAACCATGTTGCGTTCTACTCGTGAAACACATCTACGCATAGATCTAGCTCGATACCATGAAGGGTTTTCGGCATAGTAAATCAAAATTTTCTCTGGATGCGAGCGGAGGAAAGCCAAGATCTAATCTAGGAGATGCAATCAACGAGAGAGATTGGATTAGATCTTCATACCCTTGAAGATTCGCAGTGAACGTTATCGGGCGTGGGTGATGTAGTCGTACTCGCTTCTCCTCCTCGCGATCCGATCCGATCTAGCACCACAAGTGGCGGTGCCTCCGTGAGATGCACACGTGCAGCACCTTGACGTCTCCTCCTTCCTCGGACCAGCAAGTATGGTGGAGAGATAGATTGGATCTACAACACGACGGCGTGGTGTATATGGTGGAGAATTTCTGCAGCAGGGCTTCGCCTACAAACAGTCGGGAGGGAGAGAGGAAGGTAGCAGGGCAACCAGGGTTTGGAGGCAAGGTGTAGGGGGAGGGGGCGCCCCAGCCCTCCTTTTTTAGAGGGGGGGCGGCCAGCCCTTGCCCCTCCTCCAAGCCTTGGGCCGGCGGCCAAGGGAGGGAGGAGTGGGGGGTGAGGACTCTCCCCCTTCTAGAAATTCTATCCCTTGTTTAAACGATTTAAACCCTATAGAATCGGCTGGGCCCTATGGGGCCTTGTGCCCCTGGCCCAATGCGGCCAGTACACTCCCTCATAGGCCCATGCCCCCTCCCGGAAGGTGGGGCCACGTTGGTCCCCTTCCGGAAGGTTCTAGAAGCTTCCGGTACAATACCGATTAACCCGGAACAATTCCGAACTCCAAAAACTGCACTGCCTTATATGAATCTTATTCTCCGGACCACTCCGGAACCTCTCGTGATGTCCCGGATCCCATCCGAGACTCCGAAAAAAATTCATAAACCAATTATCCAATCTATCCTAGCGTCGAGACACGTTAAGTGTGTGACCCTGCGGGTTCGAGAATATGCAGACATGATCTTCTATCAATAATCAACAGAAGTGCAGGCACCCATATTGACTCCCACACATTCATCGATGATCATATCGGATGAACCACGATGCCAGGATTCAAACAATCCCATATATATATTCCCTTCGTCTCGCGATATTTTACTTGCCCGAGATTCGATTGTTTGTACCGTCATACCTAGTTCAATCTCGTTCACAGCAAGTACTTTACTCGTTCCGTAATCCGATATCACTTTGTGATTAACTCCTTAACCACATGCTTGCAAGCGGTGTTGATATCGATTACCGAGTGGGCCCAAGTATATCTCTCCGACTTGGGAGGACAAATCCCATCTCGATACATACAACCCAATGGTACTTTCTCGATCACCTGAGAGACACCTTTATGATCACCCTCTCATAGGATGACGTTTGATGACCTCAAAGCTTTCTTCCGATACCAGGAGTTGTATTATCTCATGGTCTAAGGAATACAATATTTGACATAGGAAAAGCTTCGCAAAGATGAACACGATGAAACGATCTAATTGCTTTGCTTAGTTTGGGTCTGTCCATCATATCATTCTCCAATGAAATGATCTCATTATCAATTGACAACTCATGTCTATGGTTAGGAAACCTTAACCATCATTGATCAATGAGCTAGTCCTTAGAGGCGTACCAGGGACACGGTGTTGTTCACAAACCACACAAGTATTAATGTTTCCGCTTAATACAATTCTAGCATGGAATATAAACTTTATCATGAACATGAATTATAATAATAACATCTTTATTATTACCTCTAGGGCATAATTCCAACAGATCTTGAGATCAGCAAGTGTACTACTACATCACCCACGAGAATCTGCTCTCGTTAACCGCTTTGGAATCTTCGAGGCTGGGTACTCCAATTGACTCGTTGCTACAATCTAGTAGATAGATCTTGGCTTATTTGTGTGCATGCGGTAGAAATTTTTTGTTTTCCATGCTAAGAACCCCTACAGTGGTATCAGAGTCGTGTCTATATGTAGATATGTTGCACGAGTAGAACACAATGGTCATTATGGGCGTTGATGCTTTTGTTATCGATTGCTTCTTGTGTACTTTGCATCTTGCGGGATGGTGGGATGAAGCGGCCCAGGCTAACCTTACATGACATATTTCATGAGACTTGCTCCACACTTGACATGAAACTTGTATTGCATAAGTGGCTTTGCGGGTGCATGTTTCTCCCAACATGGTTAAGATTCAATTTACAACGGGTGATTGACAATACTAGTATCAACGTTGTGGTTCTTGTTCGTAAGTTATAACGACACTTATTGGAAGCTCCAAACCACGTAAAACATGCAAAGAAAATTAGAGGCGTCTAACTTAGTTTTGCAGGGGTGTGCTATGATGTGATATGGCCATGATTGCGATTATATATGATGTATGCAATGTTTCTTATTGTAAGTCGGCAACCGGTAGGAGCCATATGGTTGTCTTTTAATTCCGTTAAGACCTGCGTGTCTATTATTCAAAGTAGTTGTAATAGTTGATGCTGGTGGACGACAACCATGGAGCAGCACCATTGACCTTGACGCCATGCCGGTGATGATGGAGATCATGTTCGTGCTTGAAGATGGAGATCAGAAGCACAAGAAGAAAGGCCATATCATATCACATATTATGTATTGCATGTGATGTAAATCCTTCTATGCATCTTGTATTTCTTAGTTTGCGACGGTAGCATGATAATATGATCCCTCTCACAAAACTTCAAGTTATAAAGTGTTCATCCTTAGTAAGCACCGTTGCTAAACTTCATTGTTTCGAAGCACCATGTGATGATCGGGTGTGTTAGATTCTGCGAGTGTATACAACGGGAGCAAGCCAGATTTTCTCATGCGGAAGCTAAGGTTTGATCTTGACGGGCCTAGCATGTACAGACATAACACGGATCACCGAAAGGTAAAGCATGAGCCATATAGTAGATATGATGAACATGTTGATTGTTCGCCATTGAAGCTACATCAACTCTCGTGATGATCGGTTTTGATGTGGTGGATTTGGTTCGTGTGATCACTAAAACAATGCGAGGGATATTGTTTTGAGTGGGAGTTCACCTAGATTAATTTAACTATTAATTAGAACTCAATTTGTCATAAACTTAGTCTAAACTATTGCAAATATGTTGTAGATCAATGGCGGCCCCTACCATCAATTTTAATGCATTCCTAGAGAAAGAAAAGTTGAAAAACAATGGAAGAAACTTCGCGGATTGGTTTCGCAATTTGAGGATTGTCCTCAATGCTGGTAATTTGACCTATGTCTTGGATGCACCGCTGGGTGACCCTCCTGCAGCTGATGCAACCGATGAGGTAAAGAATGTTTTCCTCGCTCGGAAGAATAAGTACTCCATAGTTCAGTGTGCTATCTTGTATGGTTTGGAGTCGGAGCTTCAGAAAAGTTTTGAGAACCATGACCCGCATGATATTGTTCGTGAACTCAAAATGATATTTGAGGCTCACGCGACAGTTGAGAGTTATGAGGCTTCTGAAAAGTTCTTTAACTGCAAGATGGAAGAGGGCAGCTCCGTTAGTGAGCACGTGCTTAAAATGTCTAGGCACGCAAGCAAGCTTCAAATCTTGGGTATTGTGATTCCAATCACTACCACCAAGTTACAAGAACTTTGTGATGAACTACAATATGCAAAACATGGACAAGTCGTTGCCCGAACTCATCTCCATGTTAAAGTCTGCGGAAGTGGATATCAAGAAAGAGCACCAAGTGTTGTTGGTCAATAAGACCACCAAATTCAAGAAGCAAGGCAAGTCTAAGAAAAAGGGAAACTTCAAGAAGGGCGGTAATAAAGTTACCGCCAATGAAGAAGTCAAGGCTGAGCCTAAGCGTCTTGAGTGCTTTTACTGCAAGGGAGAAGGTCACTGGAAGCGGAATTGCCCAAAGTACTTGGCGGATTTGAAGAACGACAACATCAAGAAGAAAGGTATTTGATACTGGTTCAGTTGCTCACATTTGTAACTCGAAACAGGTGATGCGGAATAGACGGAAACTAGCAAAGAACGAGGTGGCGGTGCGCGTTGGAAATGGATCAAAGGTTGATGTGATCGCGGTCGGCATGCTACCTCTTCATATACCATCGGGATTAGTTTTATACTTAAATAATTGTTATTTGGTGCCTGCGTTGAGCATGAACATTATAACCGGATCATGTTTATTGCGATACGGTTTGTTGTTTAAGTCCGAGAATAATGGTTGTTCGATTTATATGAGTAATATGTTTTATTCACATGCACCTTTGATAGATGGTCTATTCTTATTGAATCTCGATTGTAGTAATACACATATTAATAATATTGAAGCTAAACATTTGAAATTGAGCGATAACTCGACCTATATGTGGCACTGTCGTCTTGGTCACATTGGAGTGAAGCGTACGAAGAAACTCCATTCCGATGGACTTCTTGAATCACTTGATTTAGAATCACTTGAAATATGCGAAGCATGTCTGATGAGTAAAATGACTAAGACTCCATTTTCTGGTATGATGGAGCGAGCTACGGACTTATTGGAAATCATACATACCGATGTGTGTGGTCTAATGAGTGTAGCATCGCGCGGTGGTTATCGTTATGTTCTTACCTTCATGGATTACTTGAGTAGATATGGGTATATCTATTTCATGAAACATAAGTCTGAAACTTTTGAGAAGTTTAAGGAATTTCAAAGTGAGGTAGAGAATCAACGTAACAAGAAGATTAAATTTCTACGATCTGGTCGTGGAGGTGAATATCTAAGTTACGAGTTTGGCGAGCATTTGAAGAAATGCGGAATACTTTCACAATTGACACCGCCGGGAACACCTCAATGTAATGGTGTATCCGAACGTCGTAATCGAACTCACTTAGATATGGTTCGTTGTATGATGTCACTTACAGATTTGCCACTATCGTTTTGGGGTTATGCATTAGAAACAGCCGCATTCACTTTAAATAGGGCACCATCTAAATCTGTTGAAACGACACCGTATGAATTATGGTTTGGGAATAAACATAAATTGTCGTTCATTAAAGTTTGGGGTTTAGAAGCTTATGTAAAGAAGTTACAACCCGACAAGCTTGAACCTAGAGCGAAAAATGCGTCTTCATAGGATACCCGAAGGAAACTATTGGATATACCTTATATCATAGATCTGAGGGAAAAATCTTTGTTGCCAAGAATGGATCATTTCTAGAGAAGGAGTTTCTCTCGAAAGAAGTGACTAGAAGGAAAGTAGAACTCGACGAGGTTGTTGAACCTTCTCTTGAACTTGCGAGTAGCGCAGCACCGGAAGTAGTTCCTGTGGCGCCTACACCAATAAGAGAGGAAGCTAATGATGTTGATCATGAAACTTTGGTTGAAGTTACTACGGAACCTTACAGGTCAACGAGAACTCGTACCACTCCTGATTGGTATGATCCCGTTATGAGTGTCATGTTGGTGGACAACACCGATGACCCTGCGACATATGAGGAAGCGATGATGAGCCTAGATTCCAATAAATGGCAAGAAGCCATGAAATCCGAGATTGGATCCATGTACAAAAACCAAGTATGGACTTTGGTGGACTTACCGGATGACCGGAAGGCTGTCGAGAACGAATGGATTTTCAAGAATAAAACAGGTGTTGATGGTAATGTTACAGTCTATAAAGCTCGAATTGTCGCAAAAGGGTTTCGACAAATTCAAGGAGTTGACTATGATGAGACTTTCTCACCGGTAGCGAAGCTAAAATCTGTGAGGATTTTGTTAGCAATCGCTGCATATTATGATTATGAGATATGGCAGATGGATGTCAAAACGGCGTTCCTCAATGGAGACATTGATGAAGAGTTGTATATGATGCAACCCAAAGGTTTTGTCGATCCTAAAGATGATAACAGGGTATGCAAACTTCAACGGTCCATTTATGGATTGAAGCAAGCATCCCGAAGTTGGAATCAACGTTTTGATAAGGTAATCAAAAGCTTTGGTTTTATACAAACTTATGGAGAAGCTTGTATTTAAAAGAAAGTGAGTGGGAGCTCTGTAGCATTCTTAATACTATATGTAGATGACATATTGTTGATTGGGAATGATGTAGACCTTCTTAATAGTGTCAAGGATTATTTGAATAATAGTTTTTCAATGAAAGATCTTGGCGAAGCAGCTTACATATTAGGCATAAAGATTTATAGAGATAGATCAAGACGCCTAATATCGTTGTCACAAAGTACATATTTGGACAAAGTTCTAAAGAGGTTTGGAATGGAAGATAGCAAGAAAGGGTTTTTGCCCATGTTGCCTAATACGACCTTGAGTAAAACTCAAAGTCCTACAACGGAAGAAGATAGAGAAAGGATGAGTAAGACTCTCTATGCCTCAGTCATAGGATCTCTTATGTATGCCATGCTATGTACTAGACCCGACAATGCATATGCTGTTAGTTTGACTAGCATATATCAAAGTGATCCAGGAGTGGATCATTGGACAGGGGTCAAAAACATCCTTAAGTACTTGAGAATAACTAAGGATATGGTTCTTTCTTATGGAGGTGATGAACAGCTCGTTGTTAATGGTTACACCGATGCTAGTTGGATCACCGATCCGGATGATTCTAAATCTCAATCTGGATACGTATTTACTTTGAATGGTGCAGCAGTTAGCTGGAGGAGTGCAAAGAAAAGCGTTGTGGCGAGATCTTCAACTGAATTGGAATACATAGCTGCTTCGGAGGCTTCACAAGAGGCGATATGGATGAAGGAGTTCATTACAGAGCTCGGTGTGGTTCCAAGTGCGCTGGACCCAATGTCTATCTACTATGATAACATGGGCGCCATAGCCAATGCGCAAGAACCAAGGTCACACAAGAAGCTAAAGCACATCAAGCTACATTCATGCTATTCGAGAGCATGTCCAAGATGGTGACATAAATATTTGCAAAGTACACACAGATCTGAATGTGGCGGATCCATTGACTAAACCTCTCCCGAGGGCAAAACATGACCATCATCAAACTACCATGGGTGTTCGGTATATTACCATGTAATCTAGATTAGTTGACTCTAGTGCAAGTGGGATACTGTTGGAGATATGCCCTAGAGGCAATAATAAAAGTGGTTATTATTATATATTTGTGTTTATGATAAATGTTTGCATTCATGTTATATAGTATTAACCGGAAACATTAATACTTGTGTGATTTGTAAACTAAATTAGAGTCCCTAGTAAAGCCTCTTTGTAATACTAGCTTGTTGGTTGATAGATGATCGTAGTTTCCCGATCATGAACATTGAGATGTTATTGACAACAAGACCATATCATTAGGAGAATGGTATGATGGACATACTCCTATAGATAAGCGTAGCATTAAGATCAAGTCATTTCAATAGTTTGTTTGCTATAAGCTTTCTAATACATAGTAACCTAATTCCTTTGACCATGAGATCATGCTAATAACCATCACCGGAAGGATGCTTTGATGACATCAAACACCACACCGTAACTGGGTGGCTATAAAGGTGGCATTGAGTGTTCGGAAAGTATGTGTTCAAGCACATGGATCAAGAGTGGGATTTGTCCATCCATATGACAGATAGATATACTCTGGGCCCTTTCGGTGGAATGTCATCCAATTAGCTTGCAAGCATGTGACTGGCTCACAAGGGATCACATATCACGGGAACGAGAAAAGAGTACTTATCAGTAACGAGGTTGAACTAGGTATGCAGAGATACCGACGATCAAACATCGGATAAGTAAACTATCGCGAGGCAAAGGGAAATTGGTATCGTATGTAAGTGGTTCATTCGATCGCAAAGTAATCGTAGAAATATGTGGGAGCCATATGAATTTCCAGATTCCTCTATTGGTTATTGATCGGAGAACTGTCTCGGTCATGTCTGCATAATTCACGAACCGTAGGGAGACACACATAAGGATTCGATGTTGTTTAGTAGATATGGAATGGTTAGTAGGGAGACCGAATGTTGTTCGAAGTCTCAGATGGGATCCGGGATATCACGAGGAGGTCCGGAATGGTCCGGAGAATAAGATTCATATAAGGAAAGTCTGCTTCCGGAGTTCGGGAATGATTTCGATGTTTTCATCGGAGAGGTTCTAGAAGGGTCTAGAAGGTTCACTGGACCGGAAGGGGAATAGTCCATGAATGTTTCATGGGTAAGTGGAATGATTGGATCATATCCTAGGTCACTTGGTTTGGACATTTGCGAGAGAGAATTAAGGCTCTAAATTGAAAGTCAAAATGGAGGTTTGAAAAGTCAAACTGGAACAATAGTTTCCTGGTGGAACAAGGAAAGAGTTCTTCCTTCTATCCAACTTGGGTTTGGGTATGGATTCAAACTTTCCCCTCCCAAGGCCGCCCCCTCTCATAAATTGAGGGGGAGGGCTGCCCCAAACAACACAAGAGAGCCAGCTCTCCCCACCCCGTGCGCCGCCGCCGGCTCGTCGTCGTCGCCCTAGCCGCCGACACCTCCTCCTCCTCTCCGTCCTTCTAAACCTAGATCGCCGGAAAACCCTAGATCCACCATAACTCGCACCGGCTTAGGCGAAGCCCTGCGGGATCTTCCTTCTACTTCCGACACCACGCCGTCGTGCTGCCGGAATCGCGAGGGGAGAACTACAACCTTCGCTTCTTGCTGGAACAAGGGAGAGAAAGGTCTTCATCGAGTCTGCGAACGTGTGACCATTGGAAGCGCTTTAGGAGCCTTGGGAAGGATCGTCTACGCGATCTTGAGATCAGCAAGTGTACGACTACATCACCCACGAGAATCTGCTCTCGTTAATCACTTTGGAATCTTCGAGGGTGAGTACTCCAATCGACTCGTTGCTACAATCTAGCAGATAGATCTTGTCTTGTTTGTGTGCATGCGGTAGAATTTTTTTGTTTTCCATGCTACGAACCCCTACAGGCACGCATGTGAGTATTGTCGTGGCGAAGTATCCAGACGAACACCTTGACCTTGAGTGGCACGTACCCAGCCCAATTCAGGTCGTGAAGGGGTGGGCCACAGTCGGAGCTCTTCAACATCCTGTACATGGCCCCGACACCGAACTGATGGGCATCACCCCACGATAGAGACGGCTAGTCGTCCGAAGTGGAGGAGCGCTCGAGGAGGCGATCCAGAGCGCCGTGAAGCACACGAATCTCCACACCAGCATGGTCGGTCACCATGTCGTGCGTACGGAGCACAAGGGTTGATCCGTGATACGTCCAAAACCTATCTACTTTCCTGAACACTTTTGCTATTGTTTCTCCTCTAAACTAGTGTGATTTGGATACAACTAACACGGACTGACGCTGTTTTCAGCAGAATTACCTTGGTGTCTAGCTTTTGTACAGAAAATCAACTATCAGGAAAAATCCCAGAAAATATGCCAAAAATCCTATTTCGCCAGAAGATCCACGGAGCCAGAAGACAAAACGGAGTGGAGGCCTGGGGGACCACACCCCTGCCAGGCGCGGGTGGGCCTAGCCCGCACCTAGGGGTGCGGCCACCCCAGGCACCCCCTCGGGTTCCCTCTTCGCCTATAAGTTACCCCTTGACCTAAAAACCAAAGGGGGTTCGACGTTTTTCTAGAAAGAGTTCCGCTGCGCTGCCACCACCAGAAACCAAGATTCAGATCCAGAAACTCCGTTCTGGCACCCTGCCAGGACAGGGAATTTGGAGAGGATCATCGCCATCGTCATCACCAACGCCTCTCCATCAATCATCAATGTTTCCCTCATCCATGAGTGGGTAGTGCCCCACTGTAGGCTATGGGGATTATAGGTATTGAATGAGTTCTATCTTGTAATCGAATAAGATTGTTAGGGCATAGTGCCTAGTATCTCTATTAGTGCTATTTGATTTGTTGCAACTTGTTGTGCTTAATGTTTGTCACTAGGGCCCAAGTGCCATGATCTCAGATCTGAACTTATTATTGAATCATTATGATAGTATTGTTTGTGATCTTATCTGGAAGTTGTGTACATACATATCATTGTCCGGATCCAAAGGCCCCGAAGTGACAGAAATTGGGACAACTGGAGGGGATGGCTGTGGTGTGAGGATCACATGTGTTCACGGAGTGTTAATGCTTTGCGCCGGTGCTCTATTAAAAGGAGCACCTTATTTTCCAGTAGTTCCCTAGAGGCCCCGCTGCCACGGGCTGGCAGGACAAAAGATGTTGTGCAAGTTCTCATTGCGAGCACGCATGACTATATATGGAGCACATGCCTAGGATTGTTTAGTACTTGGATGCTTGTTCTTATTTATCTGCAATGCCCTAGATCTTGAAGTTACATGTTTAGACTCGTCCATGCAACGCCCGTCCATCCATCCCTATGCCTACCGCACTCATTGATGCAGCGCTGAGTTGATGTAGGAGCACTTCGTTGGGAACCCCAAGAGCAAGGTGTGAATCAGCACAAAAGCAAGTTTCCCTCAGTAAGAAACCAAGGTTATCGAACCAGTAGGAGGAAGGAAACGTCACACAGGTGTTGTAAGCAATGCGGAGACCTAAACAACACAAACTCAAGACTTTGCCCCAACGAATCAGTGAGGTTGTCAAGCTCACCGGTTTGATGTAACAAAGGATTAAACGTACGGTGCGGAAGGTAATGGTTTGTGGCAAGTAAACAGGTAACAGTGGAAGATGTATCAATGGTAAAGATTGGACCGGGGTCCATAGTTCACTAGAGGTGCTCTCCTTAGATAAACAACTTGGCATGAAGGGTAAACAAATTACAGCAGGGCAATTGATAGGAACTGAGCAAGGCATAACAATGCAATACCAGACAAAAAGATCCTATGAGATTTGATTGCGCAATACAATAATATACATAGACCGCCATCCAACTGCATCTATGACTAGAAGTCCACCTTCAGGTTATCATCCGAACCCCCTCCAGTATTAAGTTGCGAGCAATAGACAACTGCTTTAAGCAAAGTGTGTAAGGTAAACAGTCCACATGTTCCATGAACAAGAGACCGTTGTTTTATCCCTAGTAGCAACAGCACATCTACAACCGAAGAGATTATTTTCACTTCCCTTGAAAACTAGAGGCATGAACCCACTATCGAGTATAAATAACCCCTCTTGGAGTCACCAGCAACTACTTGGCCAAGATAGCTACTAACAACGGAGAGCATGCAAGATCACAAACAACACAGACATGATAGAGTCATAAAAACCATTAATCAATCTGACATAGTAATCTCAATATCCATCGGATCCCGCAAACATAACATGCATGATTACAAATAGATTAGATCTTGATCATGAAAGGAGCTCACAATATCTATACATGAAAGCACAAGGAGGAGATACAACCATATAGCTACTACATGGACCCATACTCCAAAGTGGAACTACTCACACATCATACCGGAGAAGAAGTCCTCCAGGATGATCTCCCCTCCAACAAGGTGTCAGGTAGAACTTCACATCCCCCCGATCTAGTGACCACGGTGGCGACGGCTACTAAAGGTTTCGTGGAGTTTTGATCGGGTTCCTAGGGTTTCTGCATCGGGGGCTTCTTATAGGCGAAGAGGCGAGGCTGGGAGGCGGCCAGGGGGCCACACCCTACCCAGGCATGGGGTGGGCCCACCCTCGCCTAGGGGGGTGTGGAGGACCTGGTTCGCCTCTCCGTCTCCCCTCTGGACTTCGTGTCGCCCACGGTAAAATATTGACTTTGGCTTTTGTCCCGTCCAATTCCGAGAATATTGATTTTCTGCCTTTTTGGAACCAAAAACAGAAGAAAATAGGCAACTAGCACTGTGACAACTTGTTAACAGGTTAGTTCTAGAAAAGATATAAAAACACCTCAAAGTGTAGACAAAGAAAAGCAAATTAGATACTAAACAAGCATGGAGCATCAAAAATTATAGATACATTTCCAACGTATCACTCATATCCTACTGTTTGCTGCTATTGTTACTATTGCTCCTGTTTCACTACTGTTGTTGCTTTGCTGTTGCTACTACAAACTATTGTTATTGATAAACTTCTGTGAGCAAGAACTATTTCCAGGTGCAGCTGAATTGACAACTCAGTTGTTAAGGCTTGCAAGTATTTTTTGGCTCCCCTTGTGTCGAATTAATAAATTGGGTAATACTATCCTCGAAGACTGTTGCGATCTCCTATACTTGTGGGTCATCAAGACTATTTTATGGCGCCGTTGCCGGGGAGCATAGCTTTATTTGTAAGTTCATTTGGATCTACTATTGTGAAGGGTTTCGCAGCATAGTAAATGAAAATTTTCTACGGATGCGAACGGGAAAAACCAAGATCTAATCTAGGAGATGCAAACAACGATAGGGATACATGAGATCTTCATACCCTTGAAGAAATGCGGTAATGAACGTTCAACGAGCGTGGTTGATGTAGTGGTACTAGCCTTCCTCCTCGCGATCCGATCCGATCCAACGCAAGTGGCGGCGCCTCAGAGATGCACGGCACCGCGACGTCTCCTCCCTCGGTCCAGCAAGTGGGGTGGAGATAGATTGGATCTGACCTGACGGCGTGGTGCAAGGTGGAGAGTTTCGCGCGGCGGGGCCACCATGCCTTGATCGGAGAGAGAGAGAGATCTGGAGGGCAGCAGTATGGCGGCTAGGGTTTTGGGGTGTAGGAGGAGGGTGCACCCCTGCCCTCTTTATATAGAGTCCTGGCCTGCTATCCTTGCCCCTCCTCCAAGCCCTAGGGCCGGCGGCCACATGGGTGGAGTGGGGGGCAAGTTTCCCCCCCTCCCCCCTTCTAGAAGCTCTCCCTAGGGTTTCCCCTAGGGTTTGTCCGGCTGGGCCTATGGGGCTTTGTGCCCCTGGCCCAATGCGGCCAGGGCACTCCCTCGTAGGCCCACGCCCCCTCCGATAAGTGGGGCCACGTTGGTCCCACTCCGGAAGCTTCTAGAACCTTCCGGTACAATACCGAACATTCCGAAATCCAAAAACTGCTTTCCCTTATATGAATCTTATTCTTCGGACCATTCCGAAACCTCTCGTGATGTCCTGGATCTCATCCGAGACTCCGAACAAAAACTCATAAACCAATTATCCATTCTATCCTAGCATCGAGACACGTTAAGTGTGTGACCCTACGGGTTCGAGAATATGCAGACATGATCTTCTATCAATAATCAACAGCGGGATCTGGAAACCCATATTCACTCCCACATATTCATCGATGATCATATCGGATGAACCACGATGCCAGGATTCAATTAATCTCATATATATATTCCCTTCGTCACGCGATATTTTACTTGCCCGAGATTCGATCGTTGGCATCGGCATACCTAGTTCAATCTCGTTCACAGCAAGTACTTTACTCGTTCCGTAATCCGATATCACTTTGTGATTAACTCCTTAACCACGTGCTTGCAAGCGGTGTTGATATCGATTACCGAGTGGGCCCGGAGTATATCTCTCCGACTCGGGAGGGACAAATCCCATCTCGATACATACAACCCAACAAGTACTTTCCGATCACCTGAGAGACACCTTTATGATCACCCTCTCATAGGATGACGTTTGATGACCTCAAAGCTTTCTTCCGATACCAGGGAGTTGCATTATCTCATGGTCTAAGGAATACAATATTTGACATAATAAAAAGCTTCGCAAAGATGAACACGATGACATGATCTAATTGCTCTTCTTGATTTGGGTCTGTCCATCATATCATTCACCCAATGACATGATCTCATTATTAATTGACAACTCATGTCTATGGTTAGGAAACCTTAACCATCATTAATCAATGAGCTAGTCCATAGAGGCATACTAGGGACACGGTGTTGTTCATAAACCACACAAGTATCAAAGTTTCCGCTTAATACAATTCTATCATGGAATATAAACTTTATCATGAACAATAATTATAATAATAACATCTTTATTATTGCATCTAGGGCATAATTCCAACATATTGTTCACTACTGCTCCGTTCATCATGGGTAAGTCTCGTGATGGAAAGTTTCCTGTTTTACCATCCACTACAAGAAGAGGTACAATACTAAACACCTCTGATGTGGTTAAGATTAAAGTGAACAATCTATGGAGTATATGCTTGACAAAGTAGAAATTAGCAATCTCAAGTCTCTTGAATACGAGGGCCACCCCTCATGCTACTCAACTTCAGTCACCGGTAAGTTCTTGTCATTGTAAGTACATGCGTATCATAGAGAACCGCCAATGGGGTACCCCTTGCACATGGCACAGGAGCTATCCCATAACCAAAATGAAAAGGCAAACAGACAATGAGCATATCAGGGATCTTTTTATTTACTATATGCATAGCTTTTTTATTGAGGATGCTTCATAGATAGCTCACTATGGTGATGCTGCAAGTTTCCACCATGATTAGGCATGGCTTAGGCTAGCGGCCCAGACGTTTCTCTAACACAAAATACATACTCTATGGACTTACAAGTTCCCTCTTTATTTCACACCGGTGACATCCATAGACAAAAGAACATGATATCAACTGAGTACAAAGTACAAGTGCAATGTTGAAAACTTTCCCCATGACAGCATGGTTATGCTAATCCCAACATATAAGTGCAAGCATATACAACATAGATGACATAATGGTTCAATTTTATTAGGGGCAAAGAATATAAAGAGTTCCATTGGTGCGTGCACCCAGTGTTGACGTGGGACACTTCGTTAGAACCCCAAGAGCAAGGTGTGATGAGCACATCATCAAGTTTCCCTCAGTAGAGACCGAGGTTATCGAACCTGAAGGTGGAAGGAAACTTATCAAAGGTGTTGCAAGCAACGTGGAGACCTGAACAACACAAACTCAAGACTTTGTTCCAACGAATCAGTGAGGTTGTCAAGCTCACCGGTTTGCTGTAACAAAGGATTAAACGTATGGTGTGGAAGGTAATGGTTTGCAGCAAGTAAACAAGTAACAGTAGAAGATGTATCAATGGTAAAGATTGGACCGGGGTCCATAGTTCACTAGAGGTGCTCTCCTTAGATAAACAACATGGCATGAAGGGTAAACAAATTATAGCAGGGCAATTAACAGGAACTGAGCAAGGCATAACAATGCAATACTATTTGAAGTCCACCTTCAGGTTATCATCCAAACCCCCTCCAGTATTAAGTTGCAAGCAACAGACAACTTCTTTAAGCAAAGTGTGTAAGTTAAACAGTCCACATGTTCCATGAACAAGAGACCGTTATTTTATCCCTAGTAGCAACAACACATCTACAATCGAAGAAATTATTGTCACTTCCCTTGGAAACAAGAGGCATGAACCCACTATCGAGCATAAATACCCCCTCTTGGAGTCACTAGCAACTACTTGGCCAAGATAGCTACTAACAACGGAGAGCATGCAAGGGTCACAAACAACACAGACATGATAGAATCATAAAAACCATTAATCAATATGATATAGTAATCTCAAAATCCATCGGATCCCTGCAAACACAACATGCATGATTACAAATAGATTAGATATTGATCATGAACGGAGCTCACAAGATCTATACATGAAAGTACAAGGAGGAAATACAACCATCTAGCTACTACATGGACCCATAGTCCAAGGTGGAACTACTCACGCATCATACCGGAGAAGAAGTCCTCCGGGATGATCTCCCCTCCGGCAGGGTGTCGGGAAGAACTTCAAATCTCCCCCGATCTAGGGAGGACGGTGGCGGCGGCTACTGAAGGTTTCGTGGAGTTTTGATCGGGTTCCTAGGGTTTCTGCATAGGGGGATTCTTATAGGCGAAGAGGCGAGGCTGGGAGGCGGCCAGGGGGCCCACACCCTACCCAGGCACGGGATGGGCCCACCCACGCCTAGGGCGTGTGGCTTCCCTGGTTCGCCTCTCCGTCTCCCCTCTGGACTTCGTGTCGCCCACGGTAAAATATTGACTTTGGCTTTTGTCCCGTCCAATTTCGAGAATATTGATTTTCTGCCTTTCTGGAACCAAAAACAGAAGAAAACAGGAAACTAGCACTGTGGCAACTTGTTAATAGGTTAGTTCCATAAAAGATATAAAAACACCTCAAAGTGTAGACAAAGCAAAGCAAAGTAGATACTAAACAAGCATGGAGCATCAAAAATTATAGATACGTTTCCGACGTATCACTCATATCCTACTGTTTGCTGCTACTGTTACTATTGCTCCTGTTTCACTACTGCTGTTGCTACTACAAACTGTAGTTACTGATAAACTTCTGTGAGCAAAAACTATTTCCAGATGCAGCTAAATTGACAACTCAGTTGTTAAGGCTTGCAAGTATTCTTTGTCTCCCCTTGTGTCGAATCAATAAATTGGGTAATACTACCCTCGAAGACTGTTCCGATCCCCTATACTTGTGGGTCATCAATCCGCAAGTGCGTCGGAAACAGAGCCAGCAGCGCCGGATCATATGGGAGTATGCCGCAAGCAGGGCGGTCGAGAGTGCACCAAGCGAGGTCCAGTTGTCTTCCCAAAGATCCACGGAACGGCCGTGCCCCACACGCAAAGAAATGATTGCCCGATACAGGGGTAAAAGCGACGAGAAAACCTGCCAAGCAAGGGTTTGGGGGGGGGGGGGCAGGGCGCGCGCACATGTAGTTCGCGCTAAACCAGTCTGCCCACGGGGTGCGCTTCCCAGAGAGGACGACATGAAGTTTCTTGAGTAGGAGGCACGTATTATGAAGAGCGAGGTCGACAATACCTAGCCCACCCTTCGAGTGGAGCCGACATACCACCTCCCATGACACCTAGCATGAGCCCCCCGAGCAGGACGCCATGGCACTCCACAGTATGCCGCGTCGGGGTAATCCATCTTCGCTATTGTCCCCTTAGAAAATTGAGCCACTGACATCGCATAATCGGGGAGAGACGACATAACGGATGTAGAGAGCGTCATCCTAGCACCAAGGGAGGTGGGCGGATCTGCCAGGGAGGGATGGATCGCTCAATTTTCCGGGATAGGTAGTCCAGGGCAAAGGTAGGCAGCTTGCAATCCGATAGCGGGAGACCTAGGTATGTCTGCGGGAACGAGGAGACGGGGCATCCCAAGATGGCAGACAGATGCGCGGCATCCGCGGCAGGCATGCCGATGGGCACAAAGGCGCTCTTATGATAGTTGATGGCGAGCCCGGTCACGTCCGAGAACTCCCGAAGTATGGCTCGCAGGCGGCAGAGCTGACCGGGATCAGCGTGCACCAAGAGCAGCGTGTCATCAGCATACTGCACCACGGGGGCGGGAGATCATCGCCAGGGGTGGAGGAGCCAATGTTCGTCAGTGTCCTCCAGGATCATCTGTCGCGGGAGGTCCGCAACTATCGGGAATAAATATGGCGAGAGGGGGCCCCCTGGCGCAGCCAGTTCCTGCAGTTGATCCAACGTCCTAGAACCCCATTGAGAAGCACAATAGCTTTGCCAGTTTTCAGGAGGATGCGGATCGAGGTACGCCACCGGTCACCAGCGCCCGGAGGATCGCATCGAGGGCATCCCAATTCACTGAGTCAACGGCCTTCCTGAAGTCAAGTTTAAGGGAAACCACAGGGACCCCCTGAAGGCGACAACACTAGATTAGGTCGGTGACATAGAGAAACCCATAGGTGATACAGTGCCACCAACTCCTCAATGAACCGCTGGAGACGCGAAGTCAAAAAATTTGTGAGCATCTTGACCACGCAGTTCTGGAGGGAGATGGGCTGAAAGCCATCCACAGTGATGACATCTTCAGACTAGGGGATCACATCCAAACTTTGACCAGGTGTATGAGATATTCACACCGATTCATTTTCTTTTAAAACTGCGAGTGGCTGAGACGATAAGGAGAGAAGAAAGGAAAGAGCAAGCGGTAGCCATAGGCTAAGATCTACTCCCTCTATTCCAAAATATAAGAGTTTCCTATCACATTTGTGAAGTTGCTTATCTCTATGTGAAGTTTCTTTTCGAAGGTGTTGCCTATCCGCTGTTTATGAAGCTGCCTACCGTTGTTGTACATCAACAGCAAGTTCAGATAAAAGTTCAGACTTAAGCCGAGTGAAACATAGCAAATTTGATTAATTCTTCTAGTAATCATCCTAGGCATCCTCGGCAACAATCAGTACGGAACAAATCAATGGAATTTTATGGATTAAGCCAACCTAAATTAACACAAGAAAACACTAAACTGGGCCTATGCCGGGAAACGGAGACGTGAGAAATAGGACATGACCAGGTCGCAACCTGCAATCACTCTAAGAATTGGCAATGCCGCACAACTAATGTGACTTCCACACCGCTCTAAATCCCTAATGACATCCCGATCAAGTGCCATCTCGAAAGTCGCTAGCAAAAGCCAACCAATCCGATCATCCCGGAAACTCGGCGATAATTTAGCGATACAGGTGTGCGCAAAGCGTATTTTTGCCAAATCTGCAAAGTTCAACCAAGTCTGACCCTTCCCCGAAACTAATTTGGAATCTGATCCCTGGGGTCGGCGCCATTTAAAATGGCACCGAAGTTGTACAAGTCGGCGCCAAGATAAAGCTGCTGGGAGGCAAACTAGGGAGGTCGGCGCCGTTTTAAACGGAGCCGACGTCGGCGCCATTTTAAACGGAGCCGACGTCGGCGCCATTTTAAACGGAGCCGACCTCCTTCAGGTCGGTTTTCTGTTTTGTGTGCGCCGACCTGTACAACTTCGGCGCCATTTTAAACGGCGCCGACCCCAGGGGTCAGATTCCGAATTAGTTTTGAGAAAGGGTCAGACTTGGTTGAACTTTTGAGACTTGGGCAGATTTGGCAAAAAATACGCGCAAAGCAGTTACTGCACTCTTTCTGCGGCGCCCCCTGCAACACGCGTGGAAGGACCCAACCTCTAGGTAAAATTGTCAAAAGGACCTTCCCACAAATAGCCGCAGGTTGTCTGTTTAGCTATGTGGCAAAGTTTCGGACTGTGCAAAATTTTCGGACTGTGCGGACGTGTAAATCAGTCGTGGATAGACGACTTGTGGGGACGTGGGAATTGAGTTTGCAACTTGTGGGACTAATCTGTATCTAGTGTGCAAGTTGTGGGACTAAGGGTAGAAAATGATTGTGGATGTCATTGCAAGTTATACATGCTGAAGCTGAGTCTAGCTGGATAGAAGACTGAAATGGTACTTTGCTCAGAACTACCGATCGCGGGCGAGTGGGGAGGGGCGTCGACCATCCACTCCAGGAGGCTTGCGACACGGCCATCCCGCCAGGGTGGGGCGGCCCTCGGCGCTGTGGAGCCCTCCACCAGCCGCAGCCGCAGATCCAGTGGAGACGAGGACACGAGGTCCGTCGGCACCGAGAGCACGGTTGCCTGGCCTGCCACAAGCATGCCGAGCGCGAGCGCTGCCTGATCTACATGAACACTGTACAATTTGGCATGCTTGCGGCACGCTAGGCGACCGTTCTCTCGGTGCCGACGGACCTCGTGTCCTCGTCTCCACTGGATCCGCCGCCGCGGCCGTGGCCGGTGGTGGGCTCCATAGCGACGAGGGCCGCCACACCCCGACGGGATGGCTGTGTCAAGAGCCTCCCGGAGTGGATGGTCGACGCCCCTCCCCACTGTTAGGAATATGCAACTTATATTATCTGTAGGCCAAAGGCCACAATATATAGTACAGGTACATGTGCAAATATGCAGGAAGCCCCCTAACATATGGGGAAACTACAATATATAAATATATACATCTAACACCCGTAACTCTGGTGGATCCACAACACTGAGTTTGAAGAATAAGAAATCATGTTGTGCTCTAGTCTGTGCCTTTGTAAAGAAGTTCGCCAACTGTAACTCTGAAGGCACATACTGAAGTGTAATAACCCGAGCCTGCACCTGAGCACGTGTATAAAAAGCATCAACACCAATATGCTTGGTAAGCTCATGCTTTACCGGATCACGTGCAATACTGATAGCACCTGTACTGTCAGATAAAACTGGAGTGGGTGTCATAACAGAGACCCCAAAATCCGCAAGCAACCACCGTAACCAAGTCACCTCAGCAGTCAACAAGGTCATAGCTCGCAACTCAGCCTCAACACTCGAACGGGAAACCGCTGTCTGTTTTTTTGTCTTCCAAGCAATGAGCGAACCACCAAGAAACACACAGTAAGCAGAAAGGGAACAACGATCCGTAGGATCACTCGCCCACGTAGCATCCGAGTAGCACTGAAGCTGGAGGGAGCTGGAACAAGGAAAGAAAAGGCGACGAGTGATCGTACCATGAAGATAGTGAAGAACACGAAGGAGATGACTATAGTGAACAGTGGTAGGAGCTGAGACAAACTGACTCAGAATATGAACATGATAAGATATGTCAGGACGAGTGACAACAAGATAAACAAGACTCCCAACAAGATGGCGATAACGCGTCGGGTCAGGAAGAGGATCACCAATAGTAGGACGAAGCTTAACATTAAGCTCCATAGGAGTCTCAACAGTGCGCTCATCCCAAAGAGCAACATGAGCAAGAAGATCCTGAATATACTTTTCCTGAGAGATAGAAAAGCCATCAGAAGTGGAGGAGACCTCAATCCCAAGAAAGTAGCGGAGAGGACCAAGATCAGTCATAAGAAACTGATCACGAAAACGAGCCTTAACAAAGGCAATATACTCAGGATCATCACCAGTAATGATCATATCATCAACGTAGAGAAGGAGAAGAGTGCGTCACGAGGATAAGTGTGAATGAACAACGCTGAATCATGAGCACTGGGAGAGAAACCAGCAGCAGTCACCACAGAGGCAAAGCGCTGAAACCAGGCACGAGGGGCCTTTTCAGGCCATAAAAAGAACGCCAAAGACGACAAACCATCCCATCGGGAACAGAATACCCAGGAGGGGGCTGCATGTAAACCTCCTCACTCAATGCACCATTGAGGAAAGCATCTGAACATCAAGCTGAGACACAGACCAGTGTCGAACGGAAGCAACAGCAAGAAGAGTGCCCACAGTGGTCATATGAGCCACAGGGGCAAAAGTCTCATCATAGTCACGGCCGTGCTCCTGCTGAAAGCCACGAGCCACAAGAAGCGCTTTATAGCGCTCAAGAGATCCATCAGAGCGGGTCTTAATTTTATAGACCCACTTGAACGTGATGGGACGAACACCGGGAGGGGGAGAGTCAAGATCCCAGGTGCTAGTGCGCTCAAGCACAGCAATCTCCTCAGCCATGACAAGCTTCCATTCGGGATGATGCTCAACATCCCGATAATAAGTCGGCTCGAGGGCAACAGAGAGACTGTACTGACTAGGAGAGTAACGATCAGGTGGACGACGAAGACGAGTCGCCGGAAGAGGAGAGGGAAGCTCGTCAGAAGAAGAAGACATATCGGAAGAAGAAGAAGGGACATCAGGAGGGGGATCCGAAACATGAGAGCGACGAGAATAATGGAAGGAAAAAGAAGACAACGGTGAGGTGGGTGGAAGATCAGGAGAAGAAGGAGGAGAACTAGGTAGGGAGGAAGACAACGGGGTCGAAGGTGAGACATCAGCAATAATAGGTCCCGAAGGAGGATCAATAGGAACAGAGGGAGGTGTGTCAGGAAAAAGTAGAAAGGAGATATCCTCCATCGGATAGGTCAAGGAGGTGGGGCGAGGATAGAAAGGACGCGTCTCATCAAATGTCACATCACGAGAAATGCGCATCCGACGACCAACGGGGTCCCAACACCGATAGCCCTTATGCTCATCACTGTATCCAAGAAAGACACACGCAACAGACTGAGCGGTCAGTTTGGTGCGTTCACGAGGGGCAAGAAGAACATAACAAACGCAAGCAAACGAACAAAGCGCCGAGTAATCAGGAGGATGACCAGAGCGGCGCTCTAGAGGAATACCACACTGCAGAGCAGCAGTGGGTTGAATATTGACGAGATAGGTGGCAGTGGAAACAGCCTCAGCCCAAAAGTGAGGCGGAAGAGAAGCGACAATCATCAACGCACGAGTCGTCTCAAGAAGGTGACGATGCTTGCGCTCAGCCACACCATTCTAAGCATGAGCACCAGGACAAGAAAACTGAGCAAGAGTACCCTCCTCAGCAAGAAAAGCGCGCAGTGAATGAGAGATATACTCGCCAGCGGAATCTGCACGAAACACTAGAATAGAAGTCGAGAACTGGGTACGAACCATGGCAGCTAATTTCTTATAGATAGACAAGACCTCACTACGAGAAGACATAAAATATATCCAAGTGTGACGAGAAAAATCATCTATAAAGAGAACATAGTAGCGATGACCCCCTTTCGACGGAAAGGGAGCTGGACCCCAAACATCAGAGTGAACAAGATCAAAAGGACGCTTGGACAGAGACTCACTGTGAGGATACAATAGCTGAATCTGCTTACCAAGCCGACAACCCTGACAATCCAAAGAAGCGTTTCCAAAGACAGACCCCAGAACACCACGATGAACTAAAGACGAGAGTCGAGAACCACATAAATGTCCAAGATGATGATGACACTGCTGAAAAGAGCTAGTAGCGACGGCTACAGAAGCCGAGGAACTGGCGACGGTGGCATCAGAAGGACAACGAAGCCAGTGAAGCTCCCAGAGGCCATCATGGCGGCGGGGGCCATCACCAAGCATAGTGCCGGTGTGACAATCCTGAACAGAACAGGAATCAAAGTCGAGTGTGATGCTACAATGAGAGTCGACAATCTGACTACCAGAAAAGAGTTGTATGTTAAGTTGAGGAACATGCGCAACAGAAGGAACATGAAATGAGGAAGTACTAAGAATGCCTCGACTAATGACTGGGAGAGGGGTACCATCGCCAGTAAGAACACGAACAGGAGGGTCGACAGGTCGAACAGAATGCAACAAGGAAGAATCAGGAGTCATATGAAAAGAAGCTCCAGTATCAAGAAGCCATGGGGATGTACCTGGAGAAAGAGGTGGTCGCTCAATGCTAGAAAACTCAGTCGCAGAACCAGCAGAACCTGTCGGTGAAGAATCCCAAGCATCAAGCAGGCATCGAAGCTGCGCTATCTCATGCGCAGAGAGAGGCACGACTGGAGAGGTCGAGGTACAATCAGGTGCCGACGAGGAGCTGTCATGCACTAGCCAACGCAACCAAAAGTACGAACTGATGGAAAGGGCTAGTGCAATCCACTTATACACTTCAACACCCCCTCTCACGTGTGACAAGGAGAAGTCAGCACGTGCAACCGGAAGAGAGCGACGGCGCGCGAAACTCACGTATGACTCAAGAGGCCTATACGTGGACACAGAGGGGTCAACAGCAATTTTAGGATAAATTGCGAAAGCCAGGACTCGAACTCTAGACCTTAGGCTCTGATACCATGTTAGGAATATGCAACTTATATTATCTGGGGGGCCAAAGGCCACAATATATAGTACAGGTACAGGTGCAAATATGCAGGAAGCCCCCTAACATATGAGGAAACTACAATATACAAATATATACATCTAAAACTCACCTCGCCCGCGATCAGTAGTTCTGAGCAAAGTACCATTTCAGTCTTCTATCCAGCAATAGACTCAGCTTCAGCATGTACAACTTGCAATGACATCCACAATCATTTTCTAGCTAAGCCACTCTACAAATGTCTTCCTTGTCTCTTTTATTCATGTGCTTACCCCTATTGGAATGTATTTGGGTAGATCAACTTGTATATTCTGCATCAACTGGTTGCATTTATTCTTGCGTAAGCTCTTATTCAAGAGCCGTCAAAATCACACGAACATTGTAAATAAAATGCTCGAGATTCTGATACGGTTTGGTTATACAAAATCGTCATCCTGGAATCTGAGTTTTGCCTACCATGCATTGTTTGCTCGGGCCTGGACTGCTCACAAATTACAATGGTATGGTACTATGGAACTTTTGGCATGTGGCTTGCATCTTACAAATTTGTACCAAGTGTAGAATTATAATAAATCTCACGTATATTGATTGTAGCGAGTACAGGGAGTATATATGAGGCTGGAGTGACAACCGACTCAGCCAAAACCCTAACTGACACGACCAGCCTAACCAACTTGTATTACAAGACAAACTCATAATCTAACATCCCCCGCAGTCTCATCGTGGGGTTCAACAACGTTGAGACTGAATCGAATGTCAGTAAAAGGCACAGTAGCAAGAGCCTTTGTGAAGATATCAGCAAATTGCGATGTAGTAGGAACATGTAGAACCCGTACTTGGCCCAAAGCAACCTTCTCTCGAACAAAGTGGATATCGATCTCGATGTGCTTGGTGCGACGATGTTGCACTGGATTGCTGGACATGTATATAGCTGAAACACTGTCACAATAGATAATGGTTGCTTGATGAATAGGACGGTGTTGCGGAGCTCCGTGTGGAGAGTGTTGACGCGACCGTCGACGTTGTCCTGGAAGAGTTGGCGTAGAGCCACCCAGAGGGCGGCGGCGTTGGTGGCGTCACGGAAGACGAGGTTGAAGATCTCGGTGGAGACTCGTTGATAGATCCATTGGATGATCGCGAGATCGTCCTTGACCCAGCGCGGATCCGAGGGCCGAAGGACGGTGTCGGCGGCGACGTGGTCGAGAAGATTGCAGCGACCAAGATGAACTTCGAAGAGATGGCGCCAATTGTAGTAATTATGCTTTGGTAAATCTAGGATAATTGGGATGAACGGGCTGACATATGAGATCATGTCGGCATAGTTGATAGTGGGGATAGTTGGGGCTAGGGTTTGAGTGGATGGATTGGAAGAGGACGCCGTGAGAGAGGCGGTTTTGGCGGCGGCGAGGGCAGCCCGGCGTTCGAAGTAGCCAGGTGGAGGCGGCGGCGGTGTGGGAGGCGCGGCCATGGCCTAGGAACGGAACTAATCTGATACCATGTAGAATTATAATAAATCTCATATATATTAATTGTAGCGAGTACAAGGAGTATATATGAGGCTGGAGTCACAACCGACTCAGCCAAAACCCTAACCGGCACGGCCAGCCTAACCAGCTTGTATTACAAGACAAACTCATAATCTAACCCCAAGAATTCTCATTTTTATTTTGGAGGTTTGTTTACCAATGCGCCATGATACTTAGGTGTACTGTTTCTAAGCCAATTTATGTGTTGATTGTAGAATAAACTCCCCAATCTCCTACTATAAACTTGACAATGGCATTTCTAGATTTGCTGGGAGACATGTTTCGAACTGAACATAAAGAAAATTCCTATGATGCAGGTGGGCCAGATCCGGCCTTAAAATCTCATGCCGACATATACTTCCTCTGACCTAAAATAGATGTCTTAGATTTTTTAAAATTTAGATGAATCTATATACTAAATAGTGTCTAGATTCATCTAAATTTTGACAATTTTGAGACATCTATTTTAGGACCGAGGGAGTATCACCGTTCGTTCCTCATGATTACAAACTCGACATTTGTATTTGTGTGCACTGTAAGTGATTTACTCACATGCATTTTTTCTGCTAAATTGGCAACTGCAGTGGATGTAGTTCCCATTTCCCTATAATTATTTTATAATTCTTATTACGGCGGTAACTCCAGAGAAGATATACCTTTGGTAATAGAGTTTTGATATTATCTGTTAGTCCTCATTGAATATCACTTCATCACAGGATCAATGTCATCATTTCACAGCTATGCAAAAGCATCTCCGGTTACAGCCGTGGCTAAAATAATTCGGATGTCACATCATGGTATAGTTACTTGAGCATTCAATTTCTGTTGACTATTGCTGGTGAACACTGGGAGAGACCGTGTAAAAGTAATACTGCTGATGACATGGGCGGTAAGATACAACTAAAGTTTCTGTTCAATACAGTTTGTTGATGGCATGGTTTTATTTTCACTTTTGTGTTGTTGTGCTTTAGATTTATGGCCCAGAGCACTTTTGATGCGTTGCGTTTCAGGTTTAAAACCTGTTACTTTCAGTAATCCAGCCATAGTACAGCCATAGTATCAACCTGTTACTTTGATGTTACTTTCTCTAACTGTCATCCCTTACATTCAAGTACTTCTTGATAAGTATTATCCTAATATTTTGTTCCCGAGGTTCAGGATCAGCAGCGCTCACCGTTCATTTAAAACCAAGTTTGTGTGGGAGGTACTACCTCCATTCCGGTTTATAAGACAAATACATATTTTGAAAAAATAGTTTGACCATAAATTTGGTCAACAAAATACAAACTATATTTAACAAAAATTATACCAGTAGATTTATATTTAAAATACGCTTTCGATGGTACAGTTTTTGTGACATATGATTCATATATTATTGCCTAAATTTATGGTCAAAGTATTTTCTCGAAGTACGTATTAGCTCTATAATTCGAAATGGAGGGAGTAGTTAATTTGTAGAGTTTAATGCGGAGACATGGATATATATAACTTGCTTTATACTAGCTGCTACCAATAAAGAAATATCAGAACTCTTTGTCAAAAGTTGAGAGTTTGCGAAAGTCAGACTTGACTGTACATACAATTAATCATGATGTCCAAGAATGGATACATAACTACTTGACATAGCTTCCATTAAAATAGGGTGGAAAAACAATTCTGAAGATACGATTGTCCAAAAGGAAGATCCCCATTTACATTTAAATTATTATTTTGTCCTTCAAATTTTTGTACAGAATTGAGAGTACGGAAAATCGGATGCATTTCTAGTGACATTTCTAATCAAACAGAGATTCCTATTGGAGTTTTTTCTCATCATTCAGGAGGCCACTTCAATGATCCCTTCATGTAAGTACATCCACTGATATTACTTTCTTAATGTCTCTTAAGCCTCCAATGAACATTTTTACTCAGGCTTGATCTCATTATGCTGTTAGTGGGGATGATGGAGTGTCTGGACTGCTTCTGGATCACAAGTGAGTTTCAACGGCTCTTCACTAAATGACTACATCAACTTTCTGGATTTTGTATGTGTATCTACAATCTGACAAGCTGTTATACGTTGAAAAACATCAAAGAATAATCCTCCAGCTACTTTGGGGTACAATATAGAAGGTAGTTGCGGATAAGTTTATGCAGTCTAGGTGTTATTTCATAGCACTTGTCCCTTGACTTTGCTTTGGCTTGGTCTCACCTAAAGTGAAGTATCGGAAGGGGTTAGTTATCTCTTGATTAAATAAAATGGAGAACACAATATTGTTGATTCTATGAACATTTTACTAGATTTTGGTGCATGCTACCTTGGAGTAAATTCCATTTTTAACCCCCAAGTTTGATATTTTTGATAGTAATTACCCTATTTACCAATTATTCATCCATTTTACCCTATTTAACAGAAGTTGTGCCAGTTCTTACCCCTTCTATTATTCTACTTCCCTATTTTATCAGCTTTGGATACTGAGGTATCATGTGAGAATGTAGTGTCCGTTCCTCTTGCAGAAGACAACACTGCACGGACGAGAAATGCCTGGCAGCGAGGTTCTGGGATTTCCGCGGGCAGAGTAAGCGTGCTGATATTGTGCCTGCGATGTAGTGACCAGCGGCAATGACATCAAGAACTACATGTTTGGCGTTGGATCAAGTGTGTAACACCCTTAGAATCGGCCCTGTGCAAGTTTCAGCGATTCCCGCCAAACCCGCATAGAAACGATTCAAAGGTGCCCACCAGGCACTTTCGTGCGGGTGGAAAACGAAGTAATAACATTACACAACAGTCCTCGATGGGACCCACAGAACAGACATATATACAACAGCGACTCAATGAGTCAAGAATACAGATATAATATACAAAGATCCAAATCACCTTGAAAATGATAGAGCGTCCGACTACGGACAAGATGCAAATGGGGCTAAGAGCCCTGAAGGATAACCAATGGCGTCCATAACCCTGCCCAGGCCAAGCCGGAAGGGTAACCCTGCTAACGACGTCGATCTCAAAACCTGCTTAAACAAAAGGGGTGCCGACAAAGGGCAAAGGAGAAAGAGAGAGCGGTCAGTACTGAGGCCAGTACACGGCGAGGCTAGAATTCGGCGGTTCTCGCCTACATAGGTATGGTGGACTGAGCGGAAGCGCAGCATGCACTAAACAACCTATAGAGACTCGATATAACGGTCGGCCATCAGAAAGGGATAAGAAAAACCTATTTGGAACCCACCTGATACTACCACCGAACATACCCATCCTGGCATTTCCCCCTCGAGACCAACGAGGAAGTCAACCGAGGAACTCACACAGTTGGCAGTTTTACTTATTCGGTTATCGTTGCAGCAATTACTAGTCAGGTATAGATAGTCATCCTGATATAATAAGCAGTGGGCAATTTTAGTTAACCATTCCGTTGTAGTTGCGACACTTACTAGTCAAATACAATTAGCAGGAGATATCCCCAAAACGCAGCAGTTGTTGGTACTTTTATTTAGCCATTCCGTTATAATTGCAATACTTACTAGTCAGGTACAATGGTCGCAAGCGTCAACCCAAACAAGCAATTGTTGGCAGTTTTATTTAGCCATTCTATTATAGTGAAGCTGATTACTAGTCATTATAAAGTCAAATTTATAGCACTACTTTAGTTATAGTTGTCTATGATCGAGATACTGTGCTCCAAGTCGTCCATAACCGCGGACACGGCTTTCAAAAAGTTTTACTCTGCAGGGGTGCACAAATAGCAACACACACTCGATCAACCTCGGAAAAACCAAATCAAAACCCAACGAGGCCTTCACGACAAAGCAATCACAGGATTCAGAAATATTTCAGGGGGCCACCCCATTGAGTACACCCGCAACGAAGTTAGCTGACTTCGAGACGGACTCAAGGTTTGCGTCAATGGCTGTAAACGACTGGGAACCCAAAACTGGGCTTGTCGATACCGCGAAAACACTCCGCTTACCTAAACAGTACAGGTGCTCCTCGCACAATCGTAAATAAAGCAGTAAAGCATGGCATAAGTACAGGATAGTAAATAAAACCTCAAACTAGTTTGTGGCCCCAAGAAATAAGAATGAATCAAGCTCTGGCTCAGGGGGGGTCCCATAATCCTCCCGGATGTGGATAGCGCGAATATTCAAGGAACAGGTATCAAGTACTCGGGGTCCTACGGGACACAAGTGGACGGTTAACAACCAAATAACATCTATTGCCCACATGTGCCTCTGCATTTACCTACTTCAATTTTAGTTGTTAAACAGTAATTAAAGTCTTGATCATCTCCAACAATAAACACACGGCAATACTCCAACAACTGTGGTACTTGACGACACGCAACAGCACTTGAGCAAGCGACTACGACGCGCAGGTCCAACTATCTACCAAACAACAGGTAATAGGAGGTGTCCAAGGCAATATAAGGCTGCAAGGAATACCACGGGTACGAAAACTATAGCATCGCAACACAGATAGCAATAGATCAACATGAGGAAATAAATACTATAAAAGTAAGATAGGTAGAAAGGGGGAGATGCTCGCCTGAAAAACATTGCCGAAGGTTCAACCGAAGATCGGGTCGACACTCGCATCGACTCAACGGCCTTATCCGCGAAGAAGCAAAACACTAGAATAAACACCGGATGCACTATTGAATACAACGGCAAAAGATCGGGCATGATGCATGTATGATGTATGACATGGTAAGATGCGATGCAATTAAGCAATATTAAGCGGAACCGGGGGTCCCGACAATTATTTAAACAGTTCAAGTTATTTAGATACCCCGCAATTTAAAGATTGTCTTAACATGGCCAAATATAGTACCGGTTCGATGCACAAATTTAAATGGAACCAATATGAGACTAGATTTGTCCGCATATGGGCCCCATATTTAATTATGAGGTGACTCGGCATAATGCCCCCAAACCACACAAATATGCATGCGAGATGAATGATTTAATTATGCAACAAGTTGTATGTTATTTACAAAATAAGGGTCTCAGGAAAAGGGGTCACACATCTGGGGTTTTGGATCCAGGGTCTCGGGTTCGTCTCGTGGTTCGACGGGATCAGCGGATCAGGCTACTGGTCCGAGATGAAGAGCTTGGCGTTGGCGCCCTTCGGTTTCATGTCGACGCGTGCTTGCCCACGATGGAGAACTCGGCGTTCCGGGGAGAAGACCTTGGCGTGTCAAGGGCTCGGCCTTCGGATCCATGTCGGTGCACTCGGTGTTCCGGGTTGGAGATCATGGTGTTCCGCGAGGTAGATCTTGTCGGTTCCGCGGTTTCGATTGTCGGTGTCGGACTCGGGTCTCGGCACTGGGAGATCTTGGTGTTCCGTGACGGAGAACTTGGTGGAACACGAAGGTTCTCGGCTTGCGACGGTACATTTCCAGAAGGTCTTGTTGTTGGGACGGCTTTCGTCATCTTGGCATGGTACATACTCGATCACCAACAGAACTGTTGTAGAGGTGGTCTTAACTGAAGCGCTTTAGCAGTAGCGAAGACCTTGCATGCAGAACACCGGGGAACTTGTGGTCGTTTGCTCAGGCTCCTGCCGGTTGTCGAGGAAGGGCAGGGCGACATGGATGAAGGCGGCGGCGACACGATAGAGGGGAGGCCGACGGAGGCAGGCGCCTTGGCAGCGGTTGCAGAGGGAGGCGGACGCTTGGTGAGGAGGCGGCGGCGACCAAGGCGAGCTCGGGCGGTGACGAGGAGGCGCACTGGTTGCAGACGGCAGAGAGCGCGAGCTACGCGCAAGGGCGCGAGACAGGGCGAGGACCGGCTCGGGGTTCATGGAGTGGCGAGGCAGGTCGGGCTCACAGGCGAGCCGCGACGCGAGGAAGGAGAGGCTCGGCGACTCGCTGGCTGCAAGCAAGCCCGCAGCGGAGCTCCAGGAGGAAGACAAGGGTGGGGAGGCCTGGCGGCGGCGATGGGGCGGAGGTGACGGACGGCCGGCGGGGAGCGGTGGTGGCGGCAGCGCCGATGCGGCCCAGGCGAGGTCGGCGCGAGGTCGATGAGGCGGAGTCCGCGACAGGCGCTGGGCAGGACGAGCTCGGGCGGGCGGAGCTCGTGGACTCATGGGGCGAGGGGCACGGAGGAGGAGGTGAGGCTAGGCGACCGGCGTCGCCGAGACAGGAGGTCCGGAGAGAGGCGAGCGGCGCGGGGTGTCGCGGGAGGCGGGCGAGGCGGGGGTTGCAGGAGCGGGGCAAGGCGGGACCAGGTGTGGGGGAAGGTGGAGGTCGGCGGAGGCGAGGGCGGCTCCGGCGGGCGAGGCGAGCGGCGGGAGGAGAAGACCGGCGTGGGCGGGCGGTGGTTGGTGGGGGACGGGGCTGAGGGAGAGAGAGGGAGCGGGTCACGGGGTGGTGGGTCCAGGAGCGGGGCCAGGGAGAGAGGGCGCGGGATGGGTGGACGCGGTTGGTGGGATCTGGGATCGAGTGTGGTGTGTGTGCTCTGCGTGTGTGCTGTTGGGGATTTGGGGTGGGGTTGGGGGAGAGGTGGCAGCGGGTGATTAGGTGGAGAGAGGGCCAGGCTGAGGTGGCGCGATAGGATGGGTTGGGGTGAGGTGGCTGGGGATGGGTAGATTAGGATTAGGTGGGAAAAGGTTTGGGATAGCCCGGTTTTTCTTCTGGGGGTGGCCGACTGGGTCGGAGCGGCCCGGTACGGCTGCCCCCTAAAAATAATTAACCATTTTATTTATTTAGAACGGGGCGTTTGAAATCCGTTGGCAGACAAAACAAAATAATCCAGAGACCCGGGTTTTGGATTTTGAAATAAAGACGGGAGTACTTAGAAAACAAAATATGTTTTCGAAAATAGTTTCAGACAAACAAATGAATGATGATGACGATGCTCAAATGCAATGTGGCATGATGACATGAGCATGCGGTCAAGACAATGCAATGCACAAAAACAATGCGATTTTCTAGTAGTGGTTTTTGCGGATGCCACAATTCGACACCACTAACAATGGATCTCGCCCTCGAGATCCGCCTCATGGTACCGGGAAAGAAGGGCGGCGATCTGAATCTTCTCGCATCGCGTAGATCCTCGCGACACCACTAACAAGAAGTTGTTGTCCGTGATCGTCGAGGGAACACTCCGGGAACAAAAGGTCGAAGGTAAAGGTATCAACAAATAAAGCCACCTCTAACTCTGATAGAAAGAGAGAACCGATGCATTCTCATCTACTTCAATGTACACAAGCGAATAGAGTGAGTAGTCGGCATGGGGGCCAATCCATCACGCACCCAAACTATTACTCTGCACAATCGGTAGAAAAGCGTGCAACCATTCTCGGAATCAGACTGAAGATCTCGACAATCGGGGTTCAGGAACAAAGGAGTGATGCAGATTCTGCATCGGATCTGGCGTAGATGATGTTGTCGCGTCGGAAAACACCGGAAGGCACGAGAAGGAACAAAGAGAAGTCCACCAGACGAAGAATTCCTCGGATAGCATTAAGACCAGATGTAGCAACACTGTTACCAAAGGAGGAAGCGAAACCCTGAAGGTACGATGGAACCCAACCACGAGAAATCCTGGACTCAAAGAGAGAGAAGAGAGTGGATTCATAACACGCAGAGGTAAGAGGAGAGCAGCAGAGGGGTAAGGAGTAAAATCAGACCTAATCAGAACTATCCAACCGATTTTGCAAAAATAGTTTTGACACTCTGCTTCGGCCGTTAGCTAGGTTATCCTACAGGCTGGACTTGTGGGGTATCGCAACCCGAGCTCGATACCACTCAGACACCTCGAATCGCCCTATGCAAGTTTCAGCGATTCCCGCCAAACCCGCATAGAAACGATTCAAAGGTGCCCACCAGCACTTTCGTAGGGTGGAAAACGAAGTAATAACATTACACAACAGTCCTCGATAGGACCCACGTAGACATATATACAACAGCGACTCGATGAGTCAAGAATACAGATATAATATACAAAGATCCACATCACCTTGAAAATGATAAAGCGTCTGAATCCGGACAAGATGCCCATGGGGTTAAGAGGCCTTAAGGAGAACCAAGGGCGTCCATAACCCTGTGCCAAGCGGAAGGGTAACCCCGCTAACGACGCCGATCTCAAAACCTGCTTAAACAAAAGGGTGCCGAAAGGGCAAAGGAGAAAGAGAGCGGTCAAGATCGAGGCCAAGACACGCGAGGCTAGAATTCGGTTCTCGCCTACATAGGTATGGTGGACTGAGCGGCAGCGCAGCATGCACTAAACAACCTATAGAGACTCGATATAACGGTCGGCCATCAGAAAGGGATAAGAAAGACCTATTCGGAACCCACCTGATACTACCACCGAACATACCCATCCTGGCATTTCCCCCTCGAGACCAACGAGGAAGTCAACCGAGGAACTCACACAGTTGGCCGTTTTACTTATTCGGTTATCGTTGCAGCAATTACTAGTCAGGTATAGATAGTCATCCTGATATAATAAGCAGTGGGCAATTTTAGTTAACCATTCCGTTGTAGTTGCGACACTTACTAGTCAAATACAATTAGCATGAGATATCCCCAAAACCCAGCAGTTGTTGGTACTTTTATTTAGCCATTCCGTTATAGTTGCAATACTTACTAGTCAGGTACAATGGTCGCAAGCGTCAACCCAAACAAGCAATTGTTGGCAGTTTTATTTAGCCATTCCATTATAGTGAAGCTGATTACTAGTCATTATAAAGTCAAATTTATAGCACTACTTTAGTTATAGTTGTCTATGATCGAGATATGTGCTCCAAGTCGTCCATAACCGCGGACACGGCTTTCAGAAAGTTTTACCCTGCAGGGGTGCACAAATAGCAACACACACTCGATCAACCTCGGAAAAACCAAATCAAAACCCAACGAGGCCTTCACGACAAAGCAATCACCAGATTCAGAAATATTTCAAGGGGCCACCCCATTGAGTACACCAAGAACGGTTAGCTGACTCGAGACGGACTCAAGGTTTGCGTCAATGGTCAGAAACGATCGGGAACCCAAAACTGGGCTTGTCGATACCGCGAAAACACTCCGCTTACCTAAATAGTACAGGTGCTCCTCGCACAATCGTAAATAAAGCAGTAAAGCATGGCATAAGTACAGGATAGTAAATAAAACCTCAAACTAGTTTGTGGCCCCAAGAAATAAGAATGAATCAAGCTCTGGCTCAGGGGGGTCCCATAATCCTCCCGGAAGTGGATAGCGCGAATATTCAAGGAACAGGTATCAAGTACTCGGGGTCCTACGGGACACAAGTGGACGGTTAACAACCAAATAACATCTATTGTCCACCTGTGCCTCTGCATTTACCTACTTCAATTTTAGTTGTTAAACAGTAATTAAAGTCTTGATCATCTCCAACAATATACACACGGCAATACTCCAACAACTGTGGTACTTGACGACACGCAAGAGCACTCGAGCAAGCGACTACGACGCGCAGGTCCAACTATCTACCAAACAACAGGTAATAGGAGGTGTCCAAGGCAATATAAGGCTGCAAGGAATACCACGGGTATGAAAACTATAGCATCACAACACAGATAGCAATAGATCAACAGGAGGAAATAAATACTATAAAAGTAAGATAGGTAGAAAGGGGGAGATGCTCGCCTGAAAAACATTGCCGAAGGTTCAACCGAAGATCAGGTCGACACTCGCATCGACTCAACGGCCTTATCCGCGAAGAAGCAAAACACTAGAATAAACACCGGATGCACTATTTAATACTACGGCAAAAGATCGGGCATGATGCATGTATGATGTATGACATGGTAAGATGCGATGCAATTAGGCAATATTAAGCGGAACCGGGGGTCCCGACAATTAATTAAACGGTTCAAGTTATTTAGATACCCCGCAATTTAAATATTGTCTTAACATGGCCAAATATAGTACCGGTTCGATGCACAAATTTAAATGGAACCAATATGAGACTAGATTTGTCCGCATATGGGCCCCATATTTAATTATGAGGTGACTCGGCATAATGCCCCCAAACCACACAAATATGCATGCGAGATGAATGATTTAATTATGCAACAAGTTGTATGTTATTTACAAAATAAGGGTCTCAGGAAAAGGGGTCACACATCTGGGGTTTTGGATCCAGGGTCTCGGGGTTCAGTCTCAGGGTTCGACGGGGATCAGGTGCGGATCAGGGCTACTGGGTCTGAGATGAAGAGCTTGGCGTTCGGCGTCCTTCGGTTTCATTTCGACGTGTTTGGCGTCCACGATGGAGAACTCGGCGTTCCGGGGAGAAGACCTTGGCGTGTCAAGGGCTCGGCCTTAGGATCCATGTCGGTGCACTCGGTGTTCCGGGTTGGAGATCATGGTGTTCCGCGAGGTAGATCTTGTCGGTTCCGCGGTTTCGATTGTCGGTGTCGGACTCGGGTCTCGGCACTGGGAGATCTTGGTGTTCCGTGACGGAGAACTTGGTGGAACACGAAGGTTCTCGGCTTGCGACGGTACATTTACAGAAGGTCTTGTTGTTGGGACGTCTTTCGTCATCTTGGCATGGTACATACTCGATCACCAACAGAACTGTTGTAGAGGTGGTCTTAACTGAAGCGCTTTAGCAGTAGCGAAGACCTTGCATGCAGAACACCGGGGAACTTGTGGTCGTTTGCTCAGGCTCCTGCCGGTTGTCGAGGAAGGGCAGGGCGACATGGATGAAGGCGGCGACGACACGATAGAGGGGAGGCCGACGGAGGCAAGGCCAAGCGCTGCGCTTGAGGGAGGCGGACGCTTGGTGAGGAGGCGGCGGCGACCAAGGCGAGCTCGGGCGGTGACGAGGAGGCGCACTGGTTGCAGACGGCAGAGAGCGCGAGCTTACGCGTGCGGGGCGCGAGACAGGGGCGTACGGGGACCGCGGCTCAGGGGGTTCGGCGGAGTGGCGAGGCACAGGTCGGGCTCACAGGGCAGAGCCGGCGACTGCCGAGGAAGGAGAGGCTCGGCGACTCGCTGGCTGCAAGCAAGCCCGCAGCGGAGCTCCAGGAGGAAGACAAGGGTGGGGAGGCCTGGCGGCGGCGATGGGGCGGAGGTGACGGACGGCCGGCGGGGAGCGGTGGTGGCGGCAGCGCCGATGCGGCCCAGCGAGGTCGGCGCGAGGTCGATGAGGCGGACTCCAGCGACACGGGCGCTGGGACGAGCTCGGGCGGAGCTCGTGGACTCAAGGGGCGAGGGCACGCGGAGGAGGAGGAGGCTGGGCGGCGGCGGCGCCGAGACAGGAGGTCGGAGAGGTGCAGCGGCGGGCGCCTGGGGTGTCGCGATGCGGGCGAGGCGGGGTTGCAGGAGGCGGGACCAGGTGTGGGGAAGGTGGAGGTCGGGAGGCGGGCGGCTCAAGGGCGAGGCGAAGGCGGGAGGAGAAGACCGCGGGCGTGGGCGGTGGTTGGTGGGGGACGGGGCTGAGGGAGAGAGAGGGAGCGGGTCACGGGGTGGTGGGGCCAGGAGCGGGGCCAGGAGAGAGGGCGCGGGGTGGGTGGACGCGGTTGGTGGGATCTGGGATCGAGTGTGGTGTGTGTGCTCTGCGTGTGTGCTGTTGGGGATTTGGGGTGGGGTTGGGGGAGAGGTGGCAGCGGGTGATTAGGTGGAGAGAGGGCCAGGCTGAGGTGGCGCGATAGGATAGGTTGGGGTGAGGTGGCTGGGGATGGGTAGATTAGGATTAGGTGGGAAAAGGTTTGCGATAGCCCGGTTTTTCTTCTGGGGGTGGCCGACTGGGTCGGAGCGGCCCGGTACGGCTGCCCCCTAAAAATAATAAACCATTTTATTTATTTAGAACGGGGCGTTTGAAATCCGTTGGCAGACAAAACAAAATAATCCGGAGACCCGGGTTTTGGATTTTGAAATAAAGACGGGAGTACTTAGAAAACAAAATATGTTTTTCGAAAATAGTTTCACACAAACAAATGCATGATGATGACGCTGCTCAAATGCAATGTGGCATGATGACATGAGCATGCGGTCAAGACGATGCAATGCACAAAAACAACGCGATTTTCTAGTAGTGGTTTTTGCGGGATGCCACAAAGTGGCAGCGAGGGAATTGCAACAACATATTTTTGTTGGTGGTATATCAATCGCATTACATCCCAATTTAGCTAGCATCCATGCCATTCATTCTTTCATTCTCAGTCAATCCAACAAACGTACACGGTGACACAGCGGTGACGACATTGGCGAGTACTGGTATGTGTGCTCTGCAGGACGAGCTTACTTCCACCACAAAATTGATCAGACTATCTAGTTAGCTAGCTTTGTACAGGTCGTGAGGTCTAGTAGAGAAGGGAATCCATCAACTTGATGTGAAGTCGCTAAACAGAAATCATGTGGCAAGTTCACACTTGCATTGTGGCACGCCACATGGATCTGGTTATTGGGTCAATCCTAACAGAATATGTTAAAAAACTAGAAGGGGTAAAAATTGGCACAACTTTTGCTAAATGGGGTAAGCTGAATAAATTTCTGTTAAATTGAGTAATTAGTGTCACAAATGTTAAACTATGGGGTAAAATATGGAATTTACTCTTTATTAATTATAACCAAAGCTATAATTCTACAACTACTTTTTTCGAAAAGGGGTGCTGCGCCCCGGCCTCTGCATCGATAGATGCACACAGCCTTTTATTGCATTAATTTTCAAAGAGTTTAAAATTCAGAGCTTACAATTCATGGATCACATAATGTGAACACAAAGATGAACTAGAAAAATAAAATAAGCGCGTCTAAGCATCTTCTAATCTATTATTTTGCCACCAGCCCGCCTGGTTGAATATAGCCCGTGCAACCGCCTTCAAACGGCTGCACCCAGCATGCATGGGCTCCTGTTGTGTCTCCGGGAGAAGGAAAGACCAGTCTTGTATTGAATGAGACACCATATGAATGACCTGTAGAAAACGATTATTTGTACTTTGTTAAAGATAACATCATTACAACAATTCCATATAGCCCAAACAAGAGCACAAATGCCAATTCTAATCCTTTCTTTCGAAGCTCTATCCACCCTATTTAACCAATTCTCAAACATATTTGTTACATTAGTTGGAGGTGGAATGCTGAAAGCAAAATGAACTACCCTCCAAATCAATCTAGCCATGTGACAATTGTAGAATAGATGCTCAACTGACTCCGGTGAATCACAGAAAGCACACTTCTTACAACCATTCCAATTTCTTTTAGTGAGGTTATCCTTAGTAAGAATGGCTTTTTTATAAAGAAACCACATAAAAATCTTAATTTTTAGTGGCACTTTGATCTTTCAAATATACTTTCGTAGAAAAATCGTATGACCATTCATATAATTTGTGTACATAGATTTGACCGTAAACGCCCCTGAAGCATCAAGCTTCCACACCAAAACATCCGAGTCTTCATTTAAACACACACTCATAAGACGTTGTACTAGGTGTAGCCATCTGACCCACTTGTCCTCAACCAGAGACCTCCTAAATTCGATATTTAGAGGAGCCCCAGCTAGGACATCTGCCACTAAGACGTTTCTTTGGCAGACAATATGATACAAAGAGGGATACTGTGTAGCAAGGGACGTTTACCCTAACCAAGTGTCCTCCCAAAAGCGGGTCTTCTTACCATCTCCAATTTTGAAATAACTATTGTTAAAGAAATCATCTTTAATCCCCATTAAGCCTTTCCAAAAACGAGAATCAGTAGGATTAGCCGACACCTGAGCTAAATTTTTGTTCTGAAGGTATTTGTTTTGCAATATTTCTTGCCAGACCTCTTCTTCCATTAAAAGTTTATAAAGCCATTTGCTTAGTAAGCATCTATTTTTAAGTTCGAGCACCTCGATGCCTAAACCACCTTGATCTTTGGGTCTACACACGATGTTCCATTTTGTCAGGCGATACTTACGTTTAAGTTGATCATTTTGCTAGAAAAAATGGGAACGAAAGAAGTCTAACCTTTTATGTACCCCTTTGGGTAACTCCATAAAGGATAATATAAACATCAGAACGCTTGTTAGAACAGAATTAATTAGAACAAATATGTCTCCGTATGACAACAGCTTGCACTGCCAGCATCCAAGCTTCCATTCGAAACGGGCTTTCACTGGATTCCACTCCTTGTTTAAAATTCATGTTGACTGCCTTCTCTAAGTCATGCTCCATGAAAAGGATTCTACAACTACTGGAAGTGACTGCAGGGGAAACCGTCATCTGTTCTCCCTCCCTCCCTCCCTCTCTTGTGTGTGTATAGCCTCATCATTGTCCCTACATTATAATGAAATCTTTGGATAAATCAGCAGGGCAAACCAAGTACTCCCTTCGACTCAAATTAGTTGACTTGGTTTTATCTAGATTTGGATGTATCTAGTACTAAAATAAGGCTAGATATATTTGAATCTAAACAAATTTGAGTCAAGTAATTTGGGTCGGAGTGAGTAGTTTATTTTAAGCATAGTCAAATACATACATGCCCTTTAAAGTACTACAATACAAAAATACTGTACGGAGATAGGCCAGGTCGCTTCTTCTTTGCTTGTCCCCATTGATCGGTCAACTGGGGTTGGAATGGTGTTGTATCAAACTCCTGACAGCACCCTTTAATCTTAAATACAAATGTGCCAAGATCTCCTGTCGTGTTTTCGAAATTAATAATAATGTTTAGACCATATCATTTGCTGTTGTTTAGGCAGGATGGTTTGTTTATTTTTGTTAGCAAGGCTGTTGTTGAGATCATAACTGAACGTTGCATGAGGTACGTACGATGTTTGACAAAAAATAACAAAGGGTTAGCAGGGTTGGATGGATCTGATTAGCGGGACTTGCAGAGTTGCAGTTGTTTGGCGATGAAGGGTTAGTCAGTGTGTAAGGGATGTGATTTATTAGCGGGCCCGATCTAACCGAACGGACACTATGCTCGGAAGTTAGGGAAGGCGATTTTTCTCGATGTAGGGGAAGGCGACGTTGGTGAAGAATATAGTACTTCCTCCGACCCATATTAGTTGACTTGGATTTGTCAAAATTTGGATAAACCTATATACTAAATAGTGTCTAAAATCATTTAAATCTAGACAAATTTGAGTCAACTAATATGGGTCGGAGGAAGTAGTATATAGGAATAAATTCAGAATCTGTCTAGCCTCCCTTATACAGTTTGGTTCCGTCAGTTGCACGCACAATACTGAGACAAAAGAGATAAACACATACTATTACTATGGCACGCAGTTTAATCATAGTACTGAGTAGTGACAGGAGATTGTACTACTACGACACTAGCTCTGGCGGAAAGACCCAGGTTAGCTCCTCCGTGTCACAATCCCTCAGGATAATTATGTAGAGCATATCATTCCTCGGGGCGCTCACTGTTTGGGATCTCATGTCGAATACGTCGTCTGTGTCAATAAAATAAATAGCATCCTCTTGTATCTTATTGCTGCAAGAAGCAGAGATAGACTTGCAGAATCGTCTGCTAATGAAAAGCGCCTGGCCACCTAGCCCGCTCTCCACAGGCACCCATTTGGCTGCGCTTATGTCTGCCTCGAAAATCTCTACCTTGTGAGTGAATTCAAGATTCACGTCAGCATGTTGTAGCACTTGTCGCCTCAGCATGAGAAGTTTTCCACATGACTCGATCAAGTACCACCTGATATGGATGGCATGCATGATTTCATGTGCGCACTCGTCAATATCCATATATTTGATTATGTCATGAATTTCATCATCATCGTTCATCTTCGCCAAATCATATATGTGTTCATCATCGACCTCACTCTCATCGTCGTCGTCGTCGTCATCATCATCATCGTCATCGTCATCATCATCATCATCATCATCATCATCATCATCATCATCATCATCATCATCATAATGTCCATTCTTGTCCTCACAATCATGCGTACCATGGTCTTTGTCCTGGTTGTGGTCATCCTCATCATCATCGTCGCCGTTCTCGTACTTATCCTCATAACCGCTGCCACCATCGTCTTCGGTGTAGTCGGACTGGCCATCAACAGCAACATCATCGTCGTCGTCATCATCACCATCACTACCATCGTCGTCATCACCACTACCATCATCATCACTATCGACCCACACATAATAATTTTCCCCGATGACACACTTTCCCCCGGTAACCATGGGTACATCATTATCATCAGATGCGATGTCAAGGAAGACCAGATGCTCGTGGGTGATCCCATAAAGTCTGTCTCCAAGAAACACAATATCGATGATGATGGTGAGGCGAGTTGCATGACACTTGGGAAACCACACCCCCTTCCCAATCCGGGTTAGTATGATGGGGCATCGACGGTGGTTGGTAAGGAGAGCGATGACGTCATCCGGGTTCGAACGCAAGAGCACCTTGCGGATCCTGAAAAGCTCAGAAACATGGCCGATGGCAGCGTCCAGCTCGGGGAGCGACAATGTCGTGCCGGAAAACTCATTGTGCAAGAGGTACCTATACTTGTTGCTATTCTCGGTGTCTCCGCATTTGATGGCAATCCAGCTGTCGGTAGAGCCAATGCACCTCGTGTTATCGGGGAAGGAGTAACGACGGTCACCGTGTGTAGAGCGGCTCGCGGTCTTAGGGAAGGAGACGAGGTGGCGCAGAACACGGTCAGAGGGGTTCAAGAACCCAAAAACCGGATGCATGATCCACGGCAGCTGCCGCGGAGGGGGACGCGCGGCCGAGCGCCAAGAACGGCACGTGGCCTGGAAGGGAGCGCGCTCGGCGGGGTAGAAGAAGCGGGCGTAGACTGCGGATAGGAGGTCTTGTGGGAGTTCAGACCACGGCGGCTTGATTGATTCATCCATGGTGCGGACGGCACTTCACGCTGCTGGCCGGTAGGCGAGTTGCCGCGCCGGGATTCGCGCTAGTGGCATACGCTTTTGGCCGAGAGAAGATCGATTATTGTTTGGTGCTGTGTTTTTGGTCTTTTTTACTGCCGTATATATATATATATATATATATATATATATAAGGACATTATATGCAACCGAGTCCGACCACAGCTACAATTCGCTAACACGGCGCGGACTCCGTTCCGTTCTGGAAACGAATTTAGAGAGACCAGAAAACTAGCAAAGCTACTCTACGTATACCTTTTTTTTATTCCACTACGACCGAGCCTGCACTATCAGCAAGAATGGTCACAGAATACCGGGTAAAAGAGAATCTTCATACACTTTAATTTACAGTGTATGACATCTCCAAATGTAGGTAAAAAATGTGTGTGACCAGTTCAGTAACACCCGGTTCATTTTGCTCTAAGTCCGCCCCTGCTGCATGGTGTCGTGCTTATCGGAGAACATATTGGTGCATGCTCCATGGAACTTGTGTGATCCCGATTCCGGGATTATCTGGACCCTCCGTTTGCATTCAAAGAGACAAGATTCCGTGTAACTACTAGACCTGCTCCCACCACGACACGATTGCATACGATCCCCTGCATTTTCTCGAACTGTGACACCAAATCCCCTCTCTATCTCTCCTGCAGGATTCAGTTCTTCCCAAATCGTGTCTAGTGTTCAACATGTCGTTGTTGGCGAAACGTTGAGCTTTCGCCCAGAAAGACATACGCACTGCTCCCAATTTTGGGTCGCTCGATGACGCTGAGTCAGGACTCCGACACGCGATCTAGGAGCTTCCAAAGACAAAGAATCACCAACACAAGAATCCCCCACCTTCCACTTCTCACCATCCACGCGACCAAAGAATGAGGCCATCACCACCGCCACGTTGCTCGCCATAGTCTCCCGTGCAGTCCCCCTCCCGAGGCCCGCCTCAGCATCTAAGATCTCTCACTTGTGACATGGCAGACGGCCCAACGACAATCCACCGAGGCGTATGAGGGAGGTACGGGTCAACCTACCAGTGCACAACCAGTGGGGGCTTAACAGGCAGAATGTATCCGCCGGTCAAGCCCGCAAACCCAATAGAGCAGGAGTGCTACGCAGATGCCATATCTAGGCCCATGCGCAGATCCGGCACCCCAGCCATACCATGACCAAGGGATAGTTCCCCACAAGCCAGGATCCCCTAAAACCCATGCAGGGCCAGCTCCTCCATCCGCTATCCATGTCATGTCGGTCATCCTAGTCCTACCACCACCAGCATTGGTGAGGGGCGTCGTTCTCGAACCACACCGTGACACCCTAGTTGAGATCTCTACTACTCTATTGAGCTGACACCGAACTCCAAGTGGGTGCACACAGCCATCCGTCAACCGGCACCTCCGACCAGGGTCCCCCTGACTCAGATCAGGACCGTCGTGGCATAGATCTGGGCCTGTAGGCCCTGACAAACTCACCTGCCATGCTCCCTCCTGTCGTCGTTGGCGGCCACACCTAGAGGTTCACCACCTCCGTCCATGTCCCGCCATGGCCGCCAGGGGCAACCCGCTCCCCACTGAATCGCTTTCAGCCATCGTGGCCTAGCCTAGCTCTAAGCAGCATCCCTCATCGACCGCCACCTCCATTGCTTGGAGAATGCCGCCGCCACAGGCCACCAAACACCACAAGAGTTGCCACGTCGTCGCACCCTTGTTCAGAACAGCTCCCAAGCCAAGGCCCTTGGCCCGGGCTGAGATACCCGCATGGGAAGGAGGAAAAGGCACCTCCAGCAGAGCTAGGCCTTCGGTCATCGATGCCCTTCGGTAGCGGTGAAGCAAGGGAAGAATGCAGGGGGAAGGGGAGGTTTGGTGACGGGGCTAGGGCTCCCTCTCGTCACCCACGGGAGCGACGGAGGAGGGAGGTGGAAGAGAAATCCATTCTTGTTTAACCATCACATTCGTGAAATTGTCTCAACTCAACGAGTTTGATCACCAGGTCCTTTTGAAGCACTTATTGTTGGAATTATGCCCTAGAGGCAATAATAAAGATGTTATTATTATAATTCTTGTTCATGATAATATTTATATTCCATGCTAGAATTGTATTAAGCGGAAACTTTAATACTTGTGTGGTTTGTGAACAACACCGTGTCCCTAGTACGCCTCTATGGACTAGCTCATTGATTAATGATGGTTAAGGTTTCCTAACCATAGACATGAGTTGTCAATTAAATATGAGATCATATCATTGGGAGAATGATATGATGGACATACCCAAACTAAGCGAAGCAATTAGATCGTGTCATCGTGTTCGTCTTTGCGAAGCTTTTCTTATGTCAAATATTGTATTCCTTAGACCATGAGATAATACAACTCCCTGGTATCGGAAGAAAGCTTTGAGGTCATCAAACGTCATCCTATGAGAGGGTGATCATAAAGGTGTCTCTCAGGTGATCGGAAAGTATCTGTTGGGTTGTATGTATCGAGATGGGATTTGTCCCTCCCAAGTCGGAGAGATATACTTCGGGCCCACTCGGTAATCGATATCAACACCGCTTGCAAGCATGTGGTTAAGGAGTTAATCACAAAGTGATATCGAATGGAACAAGTAAAGTACTTGCTGAGAGCGAGATTGAACTAGGTATGACGGTACCGATCGAATCTCGGGCAAGTAAAATATCGCGAGACGAAGGGAATATATATATGGATTGATTGAATCCTAGCATCGTGGTTCATCCGATATGATCATCGATCAATGTGTGGAGTCAATATGGGTTTCAAACAGCTGTTGATTATTGATAGAAGATCATGTCTGCATATTCTCGAACCCGCAGGGTCACACACTTAACGTGTCTCAACGCTAGGATAGATTGGATAATTGGTTTATGAGTTTTTTTTCGGAGTCTCGGATGGGATCCGGGACATCACGAGAGCTTCCGGAGTGGTCCGGAGAATAAGATTCATATAAGGCAGTGCAGTTTTTAGAGTTTGGAATTGTTCCGGGTTAATCGGTATTGTACCGGAAGCTTCTAGAACCTTCCGGAAGGGTACCAACGTGGCCCCACCTTCCGGGAGGGGGCATGGGCCCATGAGGGAGTGCCCTGTCCGCATTGGGCCAGGGGCACAAGGCCTCATAGGGCCCATCCGGCCGAGAGAGGTTTAAACTCTAGATAGAGCTTCTAGAAGGGGGGGTTTCCTTGCCCCCCACTCTTCCTCCTTGGGGTCGCCGGCCTTGGCTTGGGGGAGGGGCTAGGGCTGCGCCCACCCCTCTATATATAGAGGGCTGGGGGCGCACCAACCCCCCACACCTTCCCCTCCAACCCTAGCCGCCCTGCTGCCCTCCTCTCTCCCTCCCGACTGCTTGTAGGCAAAGCCTTGCTGCAGAAATTCTCCACCAATTGCACCACGCCGTCGCGTTGTAGATCCAACCCATCTCTCCACCATACTTGCTGGACCAAGGAAGGAGGAGACGTCGAGGTGCTGCACGTGTGCATCTCACGGAGGCACCGCCACTTGTGGTGCTAGATCGGATCGGATCGCGAGGAGGAGAAGCGAGTACGACTACATCACCCACGTTCCGACGAACGTTTCGCTGTGCGAATCTTCAAGGGTATGAAGATCTAATCCAATCTATCTTGTTGTTTGCATCTCCTAGATTAGATCTTGGCTTTCCCTCTGTTCGCATCCGTAGAAAATTTTGATTTACTATGCCGCGAAACCCTTCAGTTCTTGTTGTTGTTGTTGTTGTTGTTGTTGTTGTTGTTGTTGTTGTTGTTTTTGTTGTTGTTGTTGTTGTTGTTGTTGTTGTTGTTGTTGTTGTTGCAGTCTCTTGGCCCACTGGGCCCTATGGGGCCTTGTGCCCCTGGCCCAATGCGGCCAGGACACTCCCTCATGGGCCCATGCCCCCTCCCGGAAGGTGGGGCCACGTTGGTCCCCTTCCGGAAGGTTCTAGAAGCTTCTGGTACAATACCGATTAACCCGAACAATTCAACTCCAAAACTGCACTGCCTTATATGAATCTTATTCTCCGGACCACTCCGAACCTCTCGTGATGTCCCGGATCCCATCCGAGACTCAACAAAACTCATAAACCAATTATCCAATCTATCGAAGGCCGAGACACGTTAAGTGTGTGACCCTGCGGGTTCGAGAATATGCAGACATGATCTTCTATCAATAATCAACAGCGGGGTCTGGAAACCCATATTTACTCCCACACATTCATAGATGATCATATCAGATGAACCACGATGCTAGGATTCAATCAATCCCATATATATATTCCCTTCGTCTCGCGATATTTTACTTCCCCGAGATTCGATCGTCGGTACCGTCATACCTAGTTCAATCTCGTTCACAGCAAGTACTTTACTCGTTCCGTAATACGATATCACTTTGTGATTAACTCCTTAACCACATGCTTGCAAGAGGTGTTGATATCGATTACCGAGTGGGCCCGAAGTATATCTCTCTGACTTGGGAGGGACAAATCCCATCTCGATACATACAACCAACAGATACTTTCCGATCACCTGAGAGACACCTTTATGATCACCCTCTCATAGGATGCCGTTTGATGACCTCAAATATTTCTTCCGATACCAGGGAGTTGTATTATCTCATGGTCTAAGGAATACAATATTTGACATAAGAAAAGCTTCGCAAAGACGAACACGATGACACAATCTAATTGCTTCACTTAGTTTGGGTCTGTCCATCATATCATTCTCCCAATGATATGATCTCATTATTAATCGACAACTCATGTCTATGGTTAGGAAACCTTAACCATCATTAATCAATGAGCTAGTCCATAGAGGCGTACTAGGGACACGGTGTTGTTCACAAACCACACAAGTATTAAAGTTTCCGCTTAATACAATTCTAGCATGGAATATAAACATTATCATGAACAAGAATTATAATAATAACATCTTTATTATTGCCTCTAGGGCATAATTCCAACAGTCTCCCACTTGTACTAGAGTCAATAATCTAGTTTACATTTGGCAACAATCTCACACCCATGGCACTGAGGTGTTGATCATGTTTTACACGTGGAAGAGGTTTAGTCAATGGATCTGCGACATTCAGATCCGTATGTACTTTGCTAATCTTTAGATCTCCATCTGCTATATAATCTCGGATTATATGAAACTTATGTTGATATGCTTGGTATTTGGATGATATCTTGGTTCCTTAGCGAGTGCTATGGCGCCATGTTGTCACACAATATCTCCAGTGGGTCCAATGCACTTGGAACCACGCCAAGCTCGATGATGAAGTTTCGATCCAAACTCCTTCACTTGACGCTTCTGCAGCAGCCATGTATTCCGCTTCTACTGTAGATCCCGCGATCACGCTTTGCTTGCAGCTTCTCCAGCTCACAGCTCCTCCATTCAAAATATAAACGTATCCTGTCTGAGATTTAGAATCATCCTTGTCGGTGTCAAAAATAGCATCGACGTAACCTTTTACGACGAGTTGTTCATCACCCCATAGACTAAGAACATTTCTTTAGTTCTATTTAGGTACTTTAGGATGTTCTTCACGGCTGTCCAGTGTTCCACTCCTAGATCACTTTGATATATGCTCGTCAAACTAAGAGCATTGGACACATCTGGTCTAGTACACAGCATGGCATACATGATAGAACCTATGGCCGAGGCATAAGGCACTTTGCTCATAGCTTCCTATCATTTATCGTAGCTGGACACTGAGCCTTTCTCAATATCTTACCTGACAACATAGGCACTGAACCTTTCTTTGCCTTATCCATTCTGAACCTTTTCAGAACTTTGTCTAGGTATGTACTCTGGCTTAAAGCTATCAGGCGTCTTTGTCTATCTCTATAGATTTTTATGCCCAATATATAAGCAGCTTCACCTAGGTCTTTCATTGAAAAACACTTGTTCAAATAACTCTTCACATCGTTAAGCATGTTGATGTCATTTTCGATAATCAATATGTCATCCACATATAGTACCAGAAACGTCACCGAGCTCCCACTCACTTTCTTGTAGATACAAGCTTCGTAGCAATTTGGAACAAATCCAAAGCTCTTGATCACTTGATCAAAACGAAGGTTCCAACTCTGAGATGCTTGCTTCAGTCCATAAATAGAACGCTGAAGTTTGCATACTTTATCAGCATCCTTAGGATCGACAAAACCTTCGGGTTGCATCATATACAACTCTTCATCAATGTTGCCATTGAGGAACGCAGTCTTGACATCCATCTGCCATATTTCATAATCATGAAACGCAGCAATTGCTAATAAAATCCGAATGGACTTAAACATCGCTACGGGAGAGAAAGTCTCATCGTAGTCAACACCTTGAACTTGTCGAAAACCTTTCGCAACAAGCCGTGCTTTATAGACGGTAACATTACCATCCGCGTCCGTTTTCTTCTTGAAGATCCATTTGCACTCAACGGCCTTTCGGTCGCTAGGAGGGTCCACCAAAGTCCATACTTGGTTTTCGCTCATGGATCCCAATTCGGATTTCATGGCTTCTAGCCATTTCTCAGAGTCTGGGCTCATCATCGCTTCCTCATAGTTCGTAGGTTCACTGTCTTCTACTAACAAGACAGTTAAGACAGGGTTGCCGTACCACTCAGGAGGGGCACGCGACCTTGTCGACCTGCGACGTTCAGTAGCAGCATCGTCCGAAGCTTCATGATCCTTGTCATTAGCTTCCTCTATTGTTGGTGCAGGCGGCACTGGAACAATTTCAGGTGCTGCGCTACTCTCCAATTGAAGAGAAGGTTCAATAACCTCGTCTAGCTCTACTTTCCTCCCACTCACTTCTTTCGAGAGAAACTCCTTCTCAAGAAAGGAACCGTTTCTTGCACAAACACTTTGCCTTCGGTTCGTGATAGAAGGTATACCCAATGGTTTCCTTAGGGTATCCTATGAAGACGCATTCGCTTTGGGTTCGAGCTTGTCCGCATCAACTTCTTGACGAAGCTTCAGATCCCCAAACGTTAAGAAACGACAACTTAGGTTTAGCACCAAACCAGTTCATCATACGGTGTCGTCTCAACGGATTTAGATGGAGCCCTATTTAAAGTGAATGCAGTTTCTAATGCATAACCCCAAAATGATAACGGCAAATCAAGAAGAGACATCATTGATCGGACCATATCTAATAGGGTTCGATTCCGCTCGTACACACCATTCTTGTGGTGTTCCGGTGCGTGAGTTGTGAAACGATTCCACTTGCTTTAGGATGCGTGAGAAAATCATAACTCAAATATTCACCTCCACGATCGGATAGTAGAAACTTAATCTTTCTATTACGATAGTTCTCCACTTCATTCTGAAATTCTTTGAACTTTTCAAACGTTTCAGATTTATGTTTCATTAAATAGATATACCCATATCTACTTAAGTCATCGGTAAAAGTGAGAAAATAGCGATATCCACCACGTGTCGAAACACTCATCGGTCCGCATACATCGGTATGTATGATTTCTAACAAGTCCGCTTCGCTCCATCATACCGGAGAACGGGTTTTGATCATCTTGCCCATGAGGCATGGTTCGCATGTGTCAAATGATTCAAAATCAAGAGACTCCAAAGTCCATCGAATGGAGTTTCTTCATCGCTTACACCAATATGACCTAGACGACAAAGGCCACAAATAAGTAGTATTATCACTATCTACTTTGCATCTCTTAGCCTCAATGTTATGGATGTGTGTTTCATCCTTTCGAGATTTAAAAGAAATAAACCATTCACAAGAGGTGCATGACCATAAAGATGTTACTCATATAAATAGAACAACCATTATTCTCCGATTTACATGAATAACCGTCTTGCAATAAACATGATCCGAAATAATGTTCATGCTCAACGCAGCACATAATAACATTTATTAAGGTTTAAAAATAATCCCGAAGGTAAAACTAAGGAGAGCGTCTTAGCGTCCATCACATCAACTCTTGATCCGTTGCCAACGCAGATCGTCACCTCATCCTCGCAAGTCGCCGTCATTCCGTAGCTCCTGTTTCGAGTTACAAATACTAGCAACTGAACCAGTATCAAATACCCAGGCACTACCACGAGGTCTAGTAAGGAAAACATCAATAACATGTATATCAAATATACCTTTGATGGTGCCAGCCTTCTTGTCCGCTAAGTACTTTGGACAGTTGCCCAAGGACCCTGTCCTGTAATAGCACTCAAAGGTCCGGCTTAGGACCAGACTGAGCTTCTTCTCAGGGAATTGCGCTTGCCGCCGCCTTCTTGAAGGGCTTCTTTGCTCCTTACCTTTCTTAAAGGAGGGCTTGTTGACCATCAACACATGATTATCCTTCTTGATGTCCACTTCCGCAGCCTTGACTGCGAAGAGCTCGGTGATCGTGATCGATGGAACCAGTCGATTATGAGTCACTACAAAACTTTTGTAGCTGGAGGGAGTGTGGCATCCCAAAACCACTACTAGAAAATCGCGTTGAATTTGTGCATTGCATCGTCATCATCATGTTGTTTGCATAAAACTAGTGTCGAACCCCGTTTTATTTTCCAAACGCCTCATCTTTATTCAAACGCATAAAAAACCCGGGTCTCGAGTTAATTTGTTTGTTTTGTCGGGTTGCAAACGCCCGATTAGAATAAATAAAAATTTAAATTATTTTAATAGGGCGTCGAACGGCCAATTGACCCGATCGACCACCCAGAAACTAAAATCGGTCCAACCTCACCTGCCCCTCTAATTCCTAAACCTACCCAAATTCCTACCCAACCTACCCTCCACCTCACTCCCACCAATCCAGACCCGCCACCTCACCTCTCTCTCCTCCAATCCTAAACGCCACCTAGCCTAACCCCTCTCTCTCCCTCTCTCTCATGCACTCACCCCTCAGCCCACCAACCTCATACCACAGCCACACAAGACGCACACCCCTTTTGCTGCTCTCCCTGCCCTGGGCCCCATGCAGCGCCCGGACCAGGTCCAACCCCCTCCCGCGGGACCCACCGCTGTTCCTGTCCCCGCTCGTCTTCTTCCTCCACCCATCGCGCGCGTCGGCCCCGCTCACCCGCAGCGCCCTCGCTCCCCTCCGGCGCTCCACCCCACCTCCTCTTGCGCGTCGCCGCCGCCGGAGCTCCCCCGCGCACGGCTCGCTGCCTCCGCCTCCTCTCCCCACCTCGCTGCTCGCCACCGGCCAAGGCCGATCAGCATGGCCATGCCCGCAGCGACAGCCCCTCACCCGCCTCACCCTCCGCGCGAACCACCCTCTCCGCCAGCTCGCAGCCCCAGCTCCCTCTCTCCTGCTGGCCCTCCTCCCCAAAGAGCTGGCCGCGTGGCGCAGTTCCTCCGCTCCGCCCCGCTGCTGCCCCGGCCCTCCGCCTCCCTGCCTCAAGACGACCTGCGCCTCGCCCCGCTTTCGCCGCCTCTGCCCTGACCGCCCGGACCAGCCTTCGCATCCGCCGAAGCGGACGAGTTTCCTCCGCCAGGCTGCCCGGGCCTCGGCCTGCGTCCCGGCTGCGCGTCCCCGCTGCCGGCCGCCTCCTTCGCTCGGGCTCAAGCCGCTGCGGCCGCGCGTTGCCGCTTGCCGCCGCGACCCCTCCTCCGCCGGCTCCTCCGCGTCCCGCGCCGCCGATCGCGCTGCCCGCCTCTGCACTCTCTCGCCGTCCAGACCTCGTCTCGCGTGCCGCCGGTCTGCTCAAGCGTCGTCCGTCGGCCAGCGAGACCGACCCCGACCCGTCCTGCGCGTCCTTGTAGTTTTCGGGTAGATGCACCCCTTGATGTCGCCAAGATCGTCCGAAGTTCTTCGTCGACATGAACCCCGAAGATCGACGCCACGGACGCCAAGACCGAACCCGAACCTTGGTGTCGAGGTACCTCAAGGCCTCCGTCCCGGAACGCCAAACCGTACCCAGCTGAAGGCACCCGAAGAAGCTCCGACAAGGACCCTGGAGACCCCGGCGTCGAGCCAAGTTCGTCCCCGATAATCCAGGTGGAACCCCAAGACCCCGGTGCGCCAAGCACCGATGCAGGACGCCAAGTTCGCCGCGAACCCGAACGCCAATGTCGCCGATGCGAGAACGACAAGCACTTCTACCCGAGCATAAGACCCGAGGAATCGCCGACAAGGACCGTCCCTACATCAAGATCTCCCTGGATGCGACGAGTTCTCCGTCACGGACGCGAACCCCAAACCCCGGATGCGACAAGACCCACCCCCGCTAACCGAGAACGATCCCGTCGAGAACGACCGTCGAACCCTGGACCCTGTCGGACCCCGAACCCCGGAAGCCCCAAGACCGTCGAGACCCCTAATGTGTGACCCTTTTCCTCGGACCCTATTTTATAACATAACAACTTGTTGCATGTTTAATTGTCATCTCGCATGCATAGCATTGGTTTGGGGGCCTTCCGCCGATTCACCTAATAATTAAATATGAGGCCCATATGTGGGCAAATCTAGCCTTATATTGGCCTCATTTAAACTTGTGTAGCGAACCCGGTACTATCCCTTTGCCATGTTAAACAACATTTAAATTGCGGGGGTTCTAAATAACTTGAACCACTTGAAATAATTGTCGGGACCCCGGTTCCGCTTAATCTTGACCTAATCGCATCGCACCTTGCCATGCCATGCATCATGCATGCATCATGCCGATCTTCTACCGTGTATTAAATATTGCATCCGGTGTTCCTTCTAGTGATTTGCTTCTTCGCGGATAAGGCCGTTGAGTTGATGTGAGCTTCGCCGCGTTCTTCGGTTGAACCTTCGACAATGTTTTTCAGGCGAGCATCCCCCCCCTTTCTACCTATCTTACTTTTATAGTTCTTTACTCCTTCCTGTTGATCTACTGCTATCTGTGTTGCGATGCTTTAGTTTCCGTACCTGTGATATACCCTGCAGCCCTATATTGCCTTGGACACATCCTACTACCTGTTGTTTGGTAGATAGTTGGACTTGCGCGTCGTAGTTGCTTGCTCAAGTGCTGATGTGTGTCGCCATATGCCACAGTTGCTGATGTTTTGCCGCATGTTGATGTTGGAGATGATTCTAGTTTTACTTATCGTCACTTTAATTTCTGTTTAACAACTAAAATTGAATAAGCAGAGGCATCGGTGGGTGATAGATAATATTTGGTTTCGAGCCCACTTGTGTCCGTAAGACCCCAGTACTTGATACCGTTTCCTTGATTTTATGCGCTATCCACATCCGGAGGTATATGGGACCCCGAGCGAGCTTGATTCAGTCTTATTTCTAGGGCCACAAACTAGTTTGAGGTTTTATTTACGATCCTGTACTTATGCCATGCTTTACCGCTTTATTTATTGTGCGAGGAGCACAGTCTGTTTAGGAATTGTGACCTGTTTACGTGGTAGCGACAAGCCCAGCCACACTTTCGGTTCCCATCGTTTCACGCCGCCCCACAAACCTTGAGGCCGTCTCGAGTCAGCTAGTTCGCGGAATCTACTTAAGGGTGGCCCCAATATTTCTGAATCTGTGATTGTTCAATGTGAAAGCCTCGTTGGGTTTTGATTTGGTTTTCGAGGTTGATCGGCGTGTGTTGCTATTGGTGCACCGGCCGGTAAAACTTTCAAAGCCGTGTCCGGATATGGACGACTTGGAGCACAGTTTCTTGATCATAGACAAGCATAACTAAAGTTTACTGCTATAAATTTGACTTATAATGACTAGTAATCAGCTTCACTATAATGGAATGGCTAATTAATACTGCCCACAATTGCTTGTTTAAGTTGTCGCTTGCGACCATTGTACCTGACTAGTAAGTATTGCAACTACAACGAAATGGCTGGATAAAAGTACCAACAACTGCTGGGTTTTGGGTTTATCTCATGCTATCTGTATCTGATTAGTAAGTACTGCCACTATAACGGAATGGTTAACTAAAAGTGCCCACTGTTTACTTTGTCAGGACGATTATCTATACCTGACTAGTAAATGCTGCAACGATAACCTAATAAGTAAAACGGCCAACTGTGTGAGTTCCTCGGTTGACTTCCTCGACGGTCTCGAGGGGGAAATGCCAGGATGGGTTTGTTTGGTGTTAGCTTCAGGTTGGATCCGCATAGGTCTTTCTTACCCCCCCTCTGATTTTCGCCAGTTGTATCGAGTCTCTATAGGTTGTTTAGTGCATGCTGCCGCTGCCGCTTCAGTCCACCATACCTGTGTAGGCGAGGACCGCCGAATTCTAGCCTCGCCGTGTGCAGGCCGCCTCGATCGACGCTCCTTCTTTGTTTTCGCTTGCCTTTGTCGGCACCCTTTTGTTAAGCAGGTTTGAGATCGACGCCGTTAGCAGGTTACCCTTCCGCTTGGCTCGGGTGGTTATGGACGCCATTGGTTATTCTTCAGGGCTCCTAGCCCCATTTGCATCTTGTCCGTAGCTGGACGCACTCTCGTTTTCAAGGTGATTTGGATCTTTGTACCGTATATCTGTATTCTTGACTCGGTGTGTCGCTGTTATATAAATCTGTTCTGTGGGTCCCATCGAGGACTGTTGTGTAATGTTATTACTTCGTTTTCCACCCGCACGAAAGTGCCTGGTGGGCACCTTTGAATCGTTTCTATGCGGGTTTGGCGAATTTGCTCAAACTTGCATAGGTCCGATTCTGAGGTGTTACTGAGTGGTATCGAGCCCAGCAGCCATGATACCCCACAAGTCCAACTGTAGGATAACCTAGCTAACGGCCAAGTAGAAGTGTCAAAACTATTTTGAAAATCGGTTGGATAGATCTGGGTAGGTCTGTTTTTACCTTACCCCTCTGCTGTTCTCCTCTTACCCCTCGTGTTTTGAATCCGCCTCGTCTCTTTCTTGAGTCCAGAATTCTCGTGGTTGGGTTTCCGTCGTACCTTTAGGGTTTCGCTTCCTTCTTCGATAACGGTGTTGCTACATCTGGTCTTCATGCTACCCGAGGAATCCTTCGTCTGTGGTGCCGTCCTTTGTTCTTTGTTTGTGCCTTCCGGTGTTTTCCGACGCTACGAAGTCTTCTACGCCAGATCCGATGCAGAGTCTGCATCACTCCTTTGTTCCGAACCTCGCTTGTCGAGATCTTCAGTCTGATTCCGAGAGTTGGTTGCATAATCCGCCTATTTGTGTGCAGAGTAATGGTTTGGGTGTGGGATGGAGTAGCTACCCTACCACTGCTCTTATCATTCGCTCTTGTATGTCGAATCAGTGGATCCAGCAGTTTTACTCCGTCCACGGAAGTTAGGGGTGGCCTTATTTGCGATACCTCTACCTTCGACCTTGTGTTCCCGGAGTGCTCCCTCGACGATCAGGAACAACGACCCTTTGTTGGTGGTGTCGCCAATTTCAAGATGGAGGAGGAACCCTCGTTAGTGGTGTCGCGAGGATCTACACGGGCCTTGGGTCGACGACCCTCCTTCCGGTACCATGAGGCGGATCTCGAGGGCGAGATCCTTTGTTAGTGGTGTCGAATTGTGGCATCCCGCAAAACCACTACTAGAAAATCGCGTTGAATTTGTGCATTGCATCGTCATCATCATGCGTTGTTTGCATAAAACTAGTGTCGCGAACCCCGTTTTATTTTCCAAACGCCTCATCTTTATTCAAACGCAAAAAAAACCCGGGTCTCCGGAGTTAATTTGTTTGTTGCTGTCGGGTTGCAAACGGCCCGATTAGAATAAATAAAAATTTAAATTATTTTAATAGGGGCAGTCGAACGGGCCAATTGACCCGATCGACCACCCCAGAAAACTAAAATCGGTCCAACCTCACCTGCCCCTCTAATTCCTAAACCTACCCAAATTCCTACCCAACCTACCCTCCACCTCACTCCCACCAATCCAGACCCGCCACCTCACCCTCTCTCTCTCCCCCCTCCAATCCTAAACTGCCACCTAGCCTAACCCCTCCCTCTCTCTCTCCCCTCTCTCTCACATGCACTCACCCCTCAGCCCACCAACCCTCACAGCCACACAAGCCACGCGCACGCACACCCCCAGCTGCTCTCTCCCTGCCCGCGGGCCCCCCATGCACAGCCGCCTGACCGGACGTCAACCCCTCCATGAGACCCACCGTTGTTCCTGTCCCCGCTCGTCTTCTTCCTCCACCCATCGCGGCCCGCTCACACCAAGAGCGCCGCTCCTCCGCTTCCACCCCACCTCCTCTTGCAAGGCCCTTGAGCTCCCACAAGACGCTCGCTGCCTCCGCCTCCTCCCCACCTCGCTGCTGCTCCGCCGGCCAAGCCGACCACTGCCGCCCAGCGGCCGCCCTCACGCCTCACCCGAACCACCCTCTCCACAGGCTTTCCCCAGCCTCAGAGCTCCCTCTCCGCTGGCCCTCCTCCCAGTGAGCCATGGAAGGGTTCCCTCCGCCCGCTTGGCCCTTGAGCCCGCTGCCTGGCCACCTCCGCCTCACAGCCTCGCCTCGCCTCGCTGTCGCCTTCTCGCCTGAACCGCCCGCCGGACCAGCACAGACTCCGCCGCCGAGCGGACTCCCAGTTCCTCCGCCAGGCCGCGCGGCCCGCTGCCTGCCCTCGTCCAAGGCTTCGCGCTGCCGCCGCCTTTCCTCGCTCAAGCTTTCCGGCTCAAGCCCGCCGCTTGCCGCCGCCCACGCGGGCTCCCTCCTCGCCCGCGCTCCTCCGCTGTCCCTCGCCGCCTGAGACGCGGCTGCCCGCCTCTGCGGTCTCGCCGTCCCAGCACCTCCGTCTCGCGGTCCTGGCCCGCTGCCGTCGTCTGCGCCGAGCCCGAGACCGACCCGACCCGTCATCGCGGCCCTTGTAGCTTTGGGTAGATGCACCCTTGATGTCGCCAAGATCGTCAAAGTTCTTCGTCGACATGAACCCAAGATCGATGCCACGGACGCCAAGACCGAACCCGAACCTTGGTGAGGTACCTCAAGGCCTCCGTCCCGAACGCCAAACCGCACCAGCAAGGCACCGCAGAAGCTCGACAAGGACCACAGACCCCGGCCGAGCCAAGTTCGTCCCGATAATCCAGGTGGAACCAAGACCCCGTGCGCCAAACCGATGCAGACGCCAAGTTCGCCATAACCCAACGCCAATGTCGCTCATGCGAACGACAAGCACTTCTACCGAGCATAAGACCGAGGAATCGCCGACAAGGACCGTCCCTACATCAAGATCTCCTCGATGCGGCGAAGTTCTCCGTCCACGGACGCGAACCCCAAACCCCGGATGCGACAAGACCCACCCCCGCTAACCGAGAACGATCCCGTCGAGAACGACCGTCGAACCCTGGACCCTGTCGGACCCCGAACCCCGGAAGCCCCAAGACCGTCGAGACCCCTAATGTGTGACCCTTTTCCTCGGACCCTATTTTATAACATAACAACTTGTTGCATGTTTAATTGTCATCTCGCATGCATAGCATTGGTTTGGGGGCCTTCCGCCGATTCACCTAATAATTAAATATGAGGCCCATATGCGGGCAAATCTAGCCTTATATTGGCCTCATTTAAACTTGTGTAGCGAACCCGGTACTATCCCTTTGCCATGTTAAACAACATTTAAATTGCGGGGGTTCTAAATAACTTGAACCACTTGAAATAATTGTCGGGACCCCGGTTCCGCTTAATCTTGACCTAATCGCATCGCACCTTGCCATGCCATGCATCATGCATGCATCATGCCGATCTTCTGCCGTGTATTAAATATTGCATCCGTGTTCCTTCTAGTGATTTGCTTCTTCATGATAAGGCCGTTGAGTTGATGTGAGCTTCGCCGCGTTCTTCGGTTGAACCTTCGACAATGTTTTTCAGGCGAGCATCCCCCCCTTTCTACCTATCTTACTTTTATAGTGCTTTACTCCTTCCTGTTGATCTACTGCTATCTGTGTTGCGATGCTTTAGTTTCCGTACCTGTGATATACCTCGCAGCCCTATATTGCCTTGGACACATCCTACTACCGTTGTTTGGTAGATAGTTGGACTTTAGCGTCGTAGTTGCTTGCTCAAGTGCCGATGTGTGTCGCCATGCCACAGCTTCTTTGATGTTTTGCTGCATGTGGATGTTGGAGATGATTCTAGTTTTACTTATCGTCACTTTAATTTCTGTTTAACAACTAAAATTGAATAAGCAGAGGCATCGGTGGGTGATAGATAATATTTGGTTTCCGAACGCCCACTTGTGTCCCGTAAGACCCTTTAGTACTTGATACTGTTCCTTGATTTTATGCGCTATCCACATCCGGAGGTATATGGGACCCCCGAGCTGAGCTTGATTCAGTCTTATTTCTAGGGGCCACAAACTAGTTTGAGGTTTTATTTACGATCCTGTACTTATGCCATGCTTTACCGCTTTATTTACGATTGTGCGAGGAGCACACTGTACTGTTTAGGAATTGTGACCTGTTTACGTGGTAGCGACAAGCCCAGCCACACTTTCGGGTTCCCAGTCGTTCATCACGCCCCACAAACCTTGAGGCGTCTCGAGTCAGCTAGCTTGCTATGAATCTACTTAAGGGTGGCCTCAAATATTTCAATCCTGTGATTGTTCACCGTGAAAGCCTCGTTGGGTTTTGATTTGGTTTTTCCGAGGTTGATCGGCGTGTGTTGCTATTGGTGCACCGCCGGTAAAACTTTCTGAAAGCCGTGTCCGCGGATATGGACGACTTGGAGCACAGTTTCTTGATCATAGACAAGCATAACTAAAGTTTACTGCTATAAATTTGACTTATAATGACTAGTAATCAGCTTCACTATAATGGAATGGCTAAATAATACTGCCCACAATTGCTTGTTTAAGTTGTCGCTTGCGACCATTGTACCTGACTAGTAAGTATTGCAACTACAACGAAATGGCTGAATAAAAGTACCAACAACTGCTGGGTTTTGGGTTTATCTCATGCTATCTGTATCTGATTAGTAAGTACTGCCACTATAACGGAATGGTTAACTAAAAGTGCCCACTGTTTACTTTATCAGGACGATTATCTATACCTGACTAGTAAATGCTGCAACGATAACCTAATAAGTAAAACTGCCAACTGTGTGAGTTCCTCGGTTGACTTCTCGCGGTCTCGAGGAAATGCCAGATGGGTTTGTTTGGTGTTAGCTTCAGGTTGGATCCATAGGTCTTTCTTACCCCCTCCGATTTTCGCCGGTTGTATCGAGTCTCTATAGGTTGTTTAGTGCATGCCGCCGCCGCTTCACCACCATACCTGTAGGCGAGGACCGCCAATTCTAGCCTCGCTGCAGTTGGCCTCGATCTTGACGCTCCTTCTTTGTTTTCTGCTTGCCCTTTGTCGGCACCCCTTTTGTTAAGCAGGTTTGAGATCGACGCCGTTAGCAGGGTTACCCTTCCGGCTTGGCCTGGGCAGGGTTATGGACGCCATTGGTTATTCTTCAGGGCTCCTAGCCCCATTTGCATCTTGTCCGTAGCTGGACGCACTCTCGTTTTCAAGGTGATTTGGATCTTTGTACCGTATATCTGTATTCTTGACTCGGTGCGTCGCTGTTATATAAATCTGTTCTGTGGGTCCCATCGAGGACTGTTGTGTAATGTTATTACTTCGTTTTCCACCCGCACGAAAGTGCCTGGTGGGCACCTTTGAATCGTTTCTATGCGGGTTTGGCGAATTTTGCTCAAACTTGCATAGGTCCGATTCTGAGGGTGTTACAGAGTGATTGCAGAACCCTGTCAATCTTGAGCTCCTCTGGAATCGTGCATTCCAGTTGCTCAAGGCGTTGAGTGTAGCCCGACATCTTTATGGCGTGCTCACTAACGGAACTCCCTTCCTCCATCTTGCAGTTAAAGAACTTCTCAGAGATCTCATATCTCTCAGAACGGGCCTGAGTCTGAAACATGGTTTTCAGCTCCTCGAGAATCTCGAAGGGCCCGGGATACTCTTCAAAACTATTTTGAAGTTCCGGTTCCCTAGCAAACAACATGGTGCTCTTAATCACACCATAATCATCTTTGCGCCGATAGACAGATGCTTTCTCATCAGCCGTAGCGATTGCTAGGGGTCACCTAACGCTTTACCAAGGACATAGTCCTTTTGTCCGCCGCATGAGAATGATTCTTAGATTATGGAACCAATTGGTGAAGTTAGACCCATTGTTTCTAAGCTTTTCCTTCTCAAAGCAAAAACATTGAAGTTGAAGTTGGATTTGGCCATGTGATCTACAGATTTGCAAGTACAATTTAGACTATGTTCATGATAAATAGTTCAACTTAATCAAATTACTAGATGAACTCCCACTAAATTCAACATCCCTCAAGTTGTTTAGTGAACACGATCCAAATTCACCACACCTAATCCGATCATCACGAGAAGAGATGTGGTTTCAATGGTGGACAACAAAGTGTCGATCATATCACTCATATGACTCATGCTTAACCTTTCGGTTCTTGTGTTCCGAGGCCATGTCCGTACATGCTAGGCTTGTCAAGCTAGACCCAAGTATTTCGTGTGCAAAAAGCTTGCACCCGTTGTATGTGAGCGAGAGTCTATAGCACCCGATCATCACGTGATGCTTGGACACGACGAACTTTCGCAACGGTGCATACTTGGGGAGAACACAGTTTTATCTTGATCTTTAAGTGAGGAATCATCTTATAATGCTACCGCGATCTAAGCATAATAAGATACATAAAGGGATAAACATCACATGCATATAACTTTATGTGACATGGTATAGCCAATCCTCGCAATGATCTCCATCTTGTGCTCCGCATGATCTCCATCACTCCACCATGATTGCCTCCACCACGAATAGCAACTACAACTATTGCTAACTACTTAGCGATAAAGTAAAGCTATTACATGGCGTATAAGAAGTTGACTTCAGGTCATACACAATTATAAAGACAACCATATGGCTCTCCGGTTGTGGACTCATCGACATGCAAGTCGTGAAACATTACAAAACATGATCATCGCATACAATATACACATCACATCTTGGGCCATACTATATCACAGAAAACACTCCCTGCAAAAACAAGTTAGACGCCTCTACTTTGTTGTTGCATGTTTTACGTGGCTTATGGGAGTAGATGCTAAGAACGATTCTTACCTACGAAAAGCCACAACGGTGATATTATGGTTGCCAAACTCTGGTGTTAATCCCATGACAACTATAGTGAGAGAAACTAACATCCACCAGCCGCATGTGTGGAACAAGCCACACGTCAAGTGCGGAGCCGGTCTCGCGAACGACGTCGCGTAAGGTTGGCCTGGACCGCTTCAATCTCACTATCCCGCGTCATAAGAAGAACACAAACAAGAGGCTTGCAACAGAAAACATAAACGCCCGCAACAACCATGTTGCGTTCTACTCATGAAACACATCTACGCATAGATCTAGCTCTGATACCACTGAAGGGTTTCGCGGCATAGTAAATCAAAATTTTCTACGGATGCGAACAGAGGGAAAGCCAAGATCTAATCTAGGAGATGCAATCAACGAGAGATTGGATTAGATCTTCATACCCTTGAAGATTCGACAGCGAACGCTCGGAACGTGGGTGATGTAGTCGTACTCGCTTCTCCTCCTCGCGATCCGATCCGATCTAGCACCACAAGTGGCGGTGCCTCCGTGATATGCACACGTGCAGCACCTTGACGTCTCCTCCTTCCTCGGACCAGCGAGTATGGTGGAGAGATAGATTGGATCTACAACACGACGGCGTGGTGTATATGGTGGATAATTTCTGCTGCAGGGCTTCGCCTACAAACAGTCGGAAGGGAGAGAGGAAGGTAGCAAGGCAGCTAGAGCTTGGAGGAAGGTGTGGAGTAGTAGGGGGAGGGGGCGCACCACCCCTCTATATATAGAGGGGGGCGGCCAGCCCTTGCCCCTCCTCCAAGCCTATCTCTAGTTTAAACAATTTAAACTTTCCCTTATCTAGAAATCCTATCTCTAGTTTAAACGATTTAAACTCTCCCTTATCTAGAAATCCTATCTCTAGTTTAAACGAGTTTAAACTTATCTAGATCGGCTGGGCCCTATGGGCCTGTGCCCTGGCCCAATGCGGCAGGACACTCCCTCATAGGCCCATGCCCTCCCCGGAAGGTGGGGCCACGTTGGTCCCTTCCGGAAGGTTCTAGAAGCTTCGGTACAATACCGATTAACCCGAACAATTCCGAACTCCAAAACTGCCTGCCTTATATGAATCTTATTCTCCTGACCATTCGAACCTCTCGTGATATCTCGGATCCCATCCGAGACTCAACAAAAATTCATAAACCAATTATCCAATCTATCCTAGCGCCGAGATACGTTATGTGTGACCCTGGTTCGAGAATATGCGCATGATCTTCTATCAATAATCAACAGCGGGTCTGCACCCATATTGACTCCACACATTCATCGATGATCATATCGGATGAACCACGATGCCAGATTCAATCAATCCCATATATATTCCCTTCGCTCGCGATATTTTACTTGCCCGAGATTGATCGTGGTACCGTCATTCCTAGTTCAATCTCGTTCACAAGCAAGTACTTTACTCGTAATCCGATATCACTTTGTGATTAACTCCTTAACCACATGCTTGCAAGTGGTGTTGATATCGACACCGAGTGGGCCCGGTATATCTCTCCGACTTGGGAGGACAAATTCCATCTCGATACATACAACCCAACAGATACTTTCCGATCACCGAGACACCTTTATGATCACCCTCTCATAGGATGACGTTTGATGACCTCAAAGCTTTCTTCCGATACTGTGGAGTTGTATTATCTCATGGTCTAAGGAATACACTATTTGACATAGGAAAAGCTACGAAAGATGAACACGATGATACGATCTAATTGCTTCGCTTAGTTTGGTCTGTCCATCATATCATTCTCCCAATGATATGATCTCATTATCAATTGACAACTCATGTCTATGGTTAGGAAACCTTAACCATCATTGATCAATGAGCTAGTCCATAGAGGCATTAGGGACACGGTGTTGTTTACAAACCACACAAGTATTAAAGTTTCCGCTATACAATTCTAGCATGGAACATAAACTTTATCATGAACAAGAATTATAATAATAACATCTTTATTATTGCCTCTAGGGCATAATTCCAACAACAACAACAACAACAACAACAACAACAACAACAACAACAACAACAACAACAACAACAACAACAACAACAACAACAACAACAACAACAACAACAACAACAACAACAACAACAACAACAACAACAACAACAACAACAACAACAACAACAACAACAACAACAACAACAACAACAACAACAACAACAACAACAACAACAACAACAACAACAACAACAACAACAACAACAACAACAACAACAACAACAACAACAACAACAACAACAACAACAACAACAACAACAACAACAACAACAACAACAACAACAAACCCTAAACCCTAAACCCTAAACACTAAAATTGAAAATTTTAAGTAAATCATAAGTGTTTTGTTTATTCTAATAAACAAGATTGATAAGGCGTCCTCTTAAACATGTTTAGTTGATCCAAACTAGAAACAAGATATCAACACCCCGCTCTGCTGCCGTCCCGGGCTTCCATGCATGACGTCGCAGAAGCAGAGATGCTCCCATTAGCTATCTTCCTCTCTTCGTCACGGACCGTGTGGGTCCCGAGCCACGTGCGGAGGTCGCCATCGTCGCGTGGACGGTGAACGGCAGGTGCCTCTGCCGTGGGGCTACTCCCGAAGCAGTCTTCGAGAACCGAGACTCTATGTTGAGGAAACCCGCATCTTCACAAAATAGTTAAATACAGTAACAATCACATTGGTTCGATTTAGTCCTCCTATTCAAAATTTGCTGAATTTTACCCGTATACTTGTGAATTGCGTTCGATTTAGTCCAATTCGATATCGAATTTGAGCTAACGTGGATAATACGTGGAGTATACCCTCCTGCATCTGAGAAAATTGCAAAAAACTATCACAACTGAGTCTACATATAATAGCGGTCCCTAAAATTGTCTGTGTGGCTTGATTTAGTCACCATCGCCTCCCTCTCCATCGACTCTCTCCTTTTTTCTCCCTTTTATATAGAATAGTCTTAAATTGAAGGATACTGTAGTGGCATAGAGCGTTGGACTTATTGATTAGATAGAGTGGATACATGCAAATATTTAGGAGCAGAAATATATGTTTTAGATACGTGAGGGAGTCTTTGCAAATTTACAAGCCAGCTAGTGACATGGTTGTACCCTACGGGTGCGTGAACTCAGCATACCTAGTCCAGCCCAAGGAAGGCCCACGGCAGATGTACGCCGGCCCATGAAGACTTTCGGGTGGCCCAGGCCCATGACGCCTTCGGATCCTTGGAAAGCAAGACTAGAGTAGATAGAAAATTTAAAGGGGTAAAACCCTAGAACACAGAACACTAGGACTATGCCCGGACCTGCCTAAGTCTATATAAAGGCCGGAGGGCACGGCCTAGATCTCTCGACTCATACTTTCGTACACACCTCCACGCCAGACATATAAGACTCAGAACCCTTCGCCCGTAATCAAGAGCGCAAGCAGGAGTAGGGTTTTCCCTCCGGGCTGAACACAGGTAAACCTTGTGTCCCCGTGTTGCTTGTTTGCTAACCGTTCCACGATCTCCAGCATCCCCATCTTCTCCAAAACCCAAGTACATAACAATGGGCATTGATGAGATCAAACCTCGTCAATTGGCGCCGTCTGTGGGAACTAGGGGAGCTGATTGTGCGATCGTGACGGTTCCAACCCGATCGATCTACAACTCTGCAGCAACGGAGAGTCATCTCCTCTTCGGCGCTTTCAACTTCACCGCCCACTCGCCGGCCACCATGAAGGACTTCGAGCCCGTAGGCGACGGACTCGAAATCTTGTTCGGGAGCTTCTGCTTCCAGGTGGGGCAAACTGGCACCCTCCGCCTATCTGAGCGGGTGCCTCTACCATCAATCAGGCCCGCTTCATGGGCCCCACACCCCGTGCTACGCACAACATCATCAGCAGATGATTCCTATGACAGCAGCAGTTGCAACTCCGATCTGTGCGATCCGCCATCGGATGCAGGGACCTACGGTTCCGGATCTAAAAGCTGTGGCAGCAGCGGGCCAATCTACGAGCGCTACCAATGCGCTGCAGTCATCCAAAGCGACTTGGATCAGAAAGCGCCCAACCCGCCAGAACGAAACGGTGGGAACAGAAGAAGCCAATCTCCCCCACCCGAAGGGGAAAACAACGGCGGCCACGTCATCCGTCTTAGCAAAGAGGGATGGACCCAGGTCCGCGAAGCTGTGGCAGGCAACATAGTAGTGCCCGCAGATGCCTCGCGAGATATGCTGATGGCCTACCACCTGATCCTAATCGAGGAGCACAAGAAGCAGGTCAAGATGCAGGAGGTGCTTGACAAACGCAAGCAAGCAGCCTCAGAGTCCAGCGCGCGACGATCCGCGCTCTCCGCCATGGGCATCGGCTCCAGCTCGAATGCCAACCCAGGCAACAAGCACCGCTCTCGGATGGAGAACATGGATCCCAAGGAGCGCCGCGAGTTGACGCGAACTCTCCACACATCCTTCATGGAGATGGACGCCGACGGCAACGTCATCCCGAAAACGCCGTAGGCTGCAATCATGGCAGCCACTGCGAACCTCGCGGCCCACCCACCTCCCGAGGGGGACCCGAAGAGGGCCATGCATAAGTCCGCACTCACTGGACTCGGACTTGTCGGAGCTGCGCTCCACCAATACGCTCCTGCGGAGCCAAAGAAGAAAGCTCCGGCCAGGCACAACCGGAGCCCCACCCCTTCATCCGAAGAGGAAGAGGAACACGACCTTCCTCGAAGGAAGAATAGCTCGCGTCACTATAAACACGACTATGACGCCAGAGACGCGCTCACACAGCGCAAAATCGACAAAGCACGAGCCAAGCGCGCATGCTCGTCTGAATCCGAGATGGACGAAGACGAAGGAGAACTCTATGGAGCCCGATGCTTCAGTAGATCCGTTCGGCGAACGCGGATGCCACGCAATTTCAATCTTCCTTCGAATACTCCGAAGTTCGACGGCACGCAAGATCTAAAAGCATGGCTCAGTGACCATCTGTCATCCGTCAAGCTGCACGGCGGTAAAAAAGAAACCGCCATGCAATGCCTTCAGCTGCAGCTGACAGGCGCGGCACGGATCTGGCTCAACAGCCTATCATCAGGATCCATCCGAAGCTGGGAGGAGCTAGCTTATAGCTTCATCCGAAATTTCAAGGGCACCAGCAAGAGGCCCGCCTCAATCGAAGAGTTGCGCACCTGCACTCAACGAACGGGCGAATCCATTCGCTCATACATACTACGCTGGTCCAACACCAAGAACTCCGCACACATCTCCGAAGAGGTCCGTCCATCGACGCCGGGGACGGCGTCAGCGCCAAGATATCAAGGAGGAGCTTGGGGCGTCAAGCCCAAAACGCCGATCACCTCATGGACATCGCCAATGGGTGGGTCGGAGAAGACTCCATTCACCGAGCACAATCGGATGAAGAGGGCGACTACGGTGACGGCGAACGCCGTAGCAAGGAGATCGCGTCACGAGGATCGCGACGGACCCGGCATGGTCACGGTAGCTCGCCGATCGCCGCCGCGACACCAACCGCAATAGCGGAGGATACGCGGAGGAAACTTCGCGATGGAGGGGCGTAGCGTGTAACAGCGCGCGACGCGATAACGGACCCTCAGCATATGAAAAGCTTTCGGGTCCATGCACCAGCCACTTCTACATCGACAAGCAGGATGGCAAAAAGAAGACGAGCCACATGCTCAAGGACTGCCGCGAGTTCTAGAAGCTCAGCGAAAGCATGGTGCAGATGAGGCAGCAGGCTCCAATCCCTGCGTTCGGAAGCGCACCCACGCCAGGAGAGATAGCGCATGGAGCTCCTCCACCGCCACCGGTAGGAGGCCCGAACCAACCAGTCGCGCCAGCACAGAACAACGCTGGAAACGGGTATCCCCTACCAAAAGGATCATTGATGATCCAGAAGGGGCGCCCTACGAATAGGGTTCAGAAGAAAATCACCCGACAAATCAACCTGGTCGTGGCAACTCCACCCGCCATCCCTAAATACCTCAGCGGATCAGAGTCCTGCATCACGTTCACTCGTTCGGACCACCCTTGCCAGATACCTCGCCCAGGTCATGCTGCCCTGGTGCTGGACGCGCAGATCGGAGGTTTCGAGATGAGTCGCGTCTTCATGGACGGCAGCAGCGGCATCAACCTGATGTTCGCAAGCACTCTAGCAGCAATGCGGATCCCGCAGTGCAGCCTGGAACAATCAGACACAACGTTCCATGGCATCGTTCCAGGGAAGGGCATATTTCCCCTGGGCAAGATATGGCTCGACGTCATCTTTGGCAAGCCGAACAACTTCCGACTGGAACGGCTCGAATTCAAAGTGGTGGAATGGCCATCACAGTACCACGCCATCCTCGGGCGTGTAGCATTCGCAAGGTTCCTGGCTGTCCCACATTATGCATACCTTCTACTCAAGATGCCAGGACCGAAGGGCGTCATCACAGTCCACGGGATCTTCACCCGATCGGACCAATGCGACAGAGATTTCAACAGAATCTCCCAATCATTCGGAATGCAGGAGGAGCTCCTTAGGCTCCGCGAGGTGACAGACAATGGGGCACCCCCAGTCGCACGACAAAACGCACCTGACATGTCTTTCGACTCCACGGTCAACACAAAGAAGGTGCAGATCCACCCGACAGATGCCTCCAAGACGGCGCTGATCGCCAACGACCTCAGCCCCGCATAGGAAGGCGCACTCGTAGAATTCCTTCGTGAGCGCTGGGAAATCTTTGCCTGGTGTCCTGCGGACATGCCAGGAGTTCCCAGGGAATTCGCCGAGCATGCACTCAACGTCTTTCCAGACACCAAGCCCGTCAAACAGTCCATCCGAAGACTGTCCGAGCCACGAGCCGAAGCAATCGGCAAGGAAATCAACAGACTACTCGCTGCAGACTTCATCAGGGAAATCAAAGAAAGTGAGTGGCTTGCAAACACAGTGATGGTCCCAAAGAAGGACACGGACATCCTGCGGATGTGCGTGGATTTCACGTCCCTAAACAAGCATTGCCCAAAGGACCACTTCCCTCTTCCTCGGATCGATCAGATCATCGATTCGATTGCAGGTTGCGAGAAACTCTCCTTCCTCGACGCCTACTCAGGCTATAACCAGATTCGACTCAAGGTCGAAGATCAGGAGAAAACGGCGTTTATCACACCGTTCGGAGTATTCTGCTACAACACAATGCCTTTCGGGCTAATGAACGCAGGTGCCACGTACCAGCGATGCATGCAGGCCTGCCTCAAGAACCAGATCGGTCGCAACGTCCAAGTCTACGTTGACGACATAGTCATAAAAACCAAGGAGGCAAGGACACTTATCAACGATCTCTGCGAGACGTTCGACAACCTTGACCGCTACAGGATCAAGCTAAACCCCAAAAAGTGCGCTTTCGGCGTCCCATCGGGTCAGCTGCTTGGGTACTTCATATGTCAGCGAGGGATCGAGGCGAACCCGAAGAAAATCAGAGCCATCATGACGATGGAGAAGCCGAAAAACCTCAAAGGCGTCCAGCAGCTCGCAGGACGAATAGCGGCGCTAAGAAGATTCATCAGCCGCATGGGCGAGAAGACCCTACCATTCTACCAACTGCTACGCAAATCAGATAAATTCGAGTGGACGCCGGAAGCCAACGATGCATTCGAAAGCCTCAAGCGGCTTCTCTCCACCTCGCCCGTCTTGGTCACGCCAAAGGAGCGCAAGCCTCTGCTGCTGTACATAGCAGCCACACATCAGGTGGTCAACACCGTACTAGTGGTCGAACGACCCGAAGAAGGCAAGACCCACGGGGTCCAGCGCTCAATCTACTACCTCAGCGAGGTACTGACACCAACAAAGCAGAGGTACCCTCACTACCAGAAGCTCGCCTACGGCGTGTTCATGACAGCTCGACGGCTGAGCCATTACTTCCAGGAGCACCAGGTGATGGTCGTCAACGAGGCGCCCCTGAATAGCATCCTGAATAACCCAGAAGACACAGGACGCGTGGCCTATGGGGCATCGAGCTGTCACCCCTGGACATCATCTACGAGAAGCGACTCGCAATCAAGTCTCAAGTCCTCCCGGACTTCCTCGTACATTGGATGGAGCTGCTGCGGACACCCCGAAATGTCGCGATCATGGACCATGCACTTCAACGGCTCCAAGCGCGAAAGGAGCGAGGCGGGTCATCTTGACCTCCCGCAGGCGACGAGATGAAATCGTCCTCCGGATGAAATTCCGAGCCTCAACAATGAGGCGAATCTGAAGCCCTCATCCACGGCATGAGAATGGCAAGATCTGCGGCGCAGCGCTGGTCATCTGGTGACTCCAACCTCGTCGTCCGGGCGATGAACGAGTCTGACGCCGCCCGGCATGATCGCGTACCACGCACTCTACAACGCACTCGAAGGAGAATTCGACGGCTGCGAGCTTCGGCACGTTAGAAGAGAAAGCAACAAGGAGGCCGACAGACTCGCCAACATCGGCTCCACCTGCGCAAAGGTGCCACCAGGTGTGTTCCTCGAACAGATCTGCGTGCCATCCATCAAGCGGAAATTCCCCAAGGGATCACCCGAAGAAGCAGAACACTCGGGGGCTACACTGCCCGAAGGACATGAAGGACCCGAGAAACTTGACACAGAGGTCGCCATGGTCAACCTAACGCAGGTCATGGTAGTCGAAGAAACTTGGACGCGGCCATACCTCCGGTTCTTGATACACAGAGAGCTGCCTGACAGCCCGACAGATGCCCGGCGCATATCTCGTCGGTCAAAAGCCTTCACCATCATCAATGGCGAGCTGTACAAGCACAGTATTACGGGTGTACTACAACGGTGCGTCACCATCGGTGACGGAAAAGCCATCCTCCAAGACATCCACGAGGGCATCTGCGGCCATCACGCAGGCAGCCGCTCCCTAGTCGCCAAAGCTCTCTGAGCGGATTCTCTTGTGCAACGCCATGAGCGCAAAGGACATAGTTCGAAGATGCAGCGGTGCCAGCGGTTCGACAAACCGCACACCGGGTCGAAACTCGAACCCATACCTATAGCCTGGCCTTTTGCTCAATGGGGCCTCGACATGATCGACGAACTGCCAAAGTCCTTGAAAGGGGGACACGTTTACCTCCTGGTCACAGTCGACAAATTCACCAACTGGATCGATGCCATGCCGGTTACCAACCAGAAAGGCAAAACTGCCGTCAAGTTCTTCGAGTCCATTGTCTACAGGTTCGGCGTACCGCACAACATCATCACCGACAATGGATCGAACTTTATCTCCAAGGAGTTCCAGGACTTCTGCGAAGGCCTCGGGATCAACATCACGTACGCCTCAGTGGCACACCCGCAAACGAACGGGCAAGTTGAAAAGTCCAACGGCCTAATCGGCGCTGGCATCAAGAAGCGCCTCATGAGTCCACTCGAACGGAAAGCCGGAGCCTAGACGAAAGAGCTACCATCCGTCATGTGGAGCTTACGGACTACACCAAACAGCTCCACAGGCTACACACCGTTCTTCATGGTGCACGGAGCTGGGGCCGTGCTACCAGCCGAAGCACGCCACCAGGCCCCCCGGGTCGTCACCTACAGCGAAGCCGAATCCACGGCTGCACTCGAAGACGACGTCGACACACTCGACGAAGCAAGAGACATAGCAGCAGCTCGATCAGCGGTGTACCAGCAGAGTCTCCGCAACTACCACAGCCGCCGGCTGCGTCCAAGATCCTTCGTCGAAGTGGACCTCGTCTTGCGACTCAAGCAAGAGCGACCGAAGAAATTCGAGTCACCATGGGAAGGACCCTACGTCATCACCAAAGTCATCCCAGGTGGCGCCTATCGCCTCAAGCACGTGGAGTATGGAGTCGCATACTCCAACCCATGGAACATCGCGCACTTGCGACGATTCTACCCCTAGCTACCTACCCCTTTACTTTCAATAAGGCTTTTCAGCCAAGGCTATTCAACCAAACAATGTACTTCCTCCATTACGATATAAATAAAGCTAAGTGTCTCGCCCCAAACTTCCGTTTCAATATTTGCAACCTTACTTTATGCTACAAACGCACTCGGGGGCTCCCCCCACCTCATGATTTCGTCAACCGAGGATTACGCGTGTACACCTGAGTAGCTGACAACGTCAGGCGAACGAAAAGGACACGTACCCAAACAAAGCACTGCGTGCTTACAACAAACAAATATTTACAACAAAGGGCACAACACGCCCAGTCGAAATATACAAATTTTACATTTATCTCTTTTACAGGTGCTACCTATTCTGAAGAATAACCTGAGCACGCTGCTCAAACAAATCTACGACATGTTCGGCATACTGCCTTACACCTGCGTAATGTGGACGCATGTCCCACTCATCACCATCCGGCCAAGGAGGTGGCCCAGCTGCCACAACAGTCAAATCTACATCAGGCCTGTGCAGCCTCACGAGAGACAAAGCAGCCTTCACTCCTGCGACGAGCTGTTGCCGCACCAACTCCTTGACATTGCTCACTCTCCGAAACTTCGACAGAAGACCCGCAAGGCTCGTCGGTACAGCATCCAAAGGAAACATGACGTGCAACACCGAGGCAAGCGACGTCTGCACTTGGCGAAGCACCCGTGAAACCTGGTGCACACGATCCTGCACCATCGCCAGAGCCATGGAACGGTCACGGTCCATCCAGAAGAATCCACCAGCCTCCATGTCCTGTTGAATCAAGCAATTGACCCGAACAGCGACCCGCTCTTTCTCTTCCCTTGGAGCAAGGTTAGCACCTGCGACAATTGCACAAAATAAGAGGCAAGGCCAGCAGGCTCATTCGAAGAACTGAGCTGCAGCTCGAAACAAAGAACAACTTACATTGAAGCTGCTCAGACAGCCGAAGCAGTTCCGCCATCAAGTACTCCTCTCTGGCTGCACCGCGATCCGCCTTGGACTTCCAAACATCGGCGTGACCTCGCAATCCAAGCAATTCCCTCTCAAGACTACGAACACGATTCCGAAGAAAAGCGAGTTGCGAGGAATCATTCAAAGATGGACGCAGTTGCGCGGCAGGCGAGGTGTCAACGGGGTCAGCACCCGAAGGAACCTAGCACAGCAGAAAAGCAAAGGACATAAACATTCAGGCAGTGATAGTGCACAACTCAGAAGAATTCGTTAAGCATATAAGGCCACTACGTGGCACGAGGACTGTGTCCTTCAAAATATTTACAGCAAAAGCAGACTACAAACTATCCTACATCTACAACACCTAAGACGCAGCACCCTGAGTCGCCTCGGAGCCGGACTGCCTAGCCTTGGCCTCCCTTGCTGGCGCATACTCGAACAGAGAAATCAATGAGCTTGGCCCATATAAACTGCGGCGGCGAGGCAGCAAAGGCTACCTCGGATCCGTCTGCGGTCGTCGGCATCCGGGAGGTGATCTGGCAGGTCGATTCCGCTCCGGCCGCCAAAGCCATCGCCAGCCCCGGACGCGACGATGCCCTTACGCTTGCGCTTATGCGCGCAGCGCCGGTGACAAAGCCTCTGCCAGAGCATCCACATCATCAAGGGCCGCGCCCTTAGGGACAAGCTCCTTGTAGAAGCGGCCAAGGACCTCCTTCGCCTTGGCAAGGGAGATGACGACGGTGCTGCAACAATCTTCGACCGCTGCAGTAGCATCCTCTAGAGCACTCCCATGCTCCAGAGCGCCTCGGTCAAACTCGATGCTTGCGGCATCTGAGACAAAAAAAAGGGGACATGACGAAAAGCAACGCAGAAGAAGACAAGAAGAAAGAAGCACAAGTACAACACTCACTCGAAACAGCCTTGGCGTGACCATAAGCTTGCCACCACCTCTCTCAAGGCACTGTGATGGCCAAATGCTCCTCATGGTCCATGACCTCCTGCAGACGCTCCTTAGCCTCGGCTGCGTTGGTCAGCTCTAGCTCGAGGCGTTCCTTCGCACCAACGGCAGCCTCGGCCTTCTTCTCCGATTGACCAAGGCTCTTCTTGAGAGCGTCGACCTCATGGAGAGAAGTATTATGCTCCTCTACATTCGAAACAAGCAAACGTCAGAGAGCAAGACCGGAATAAATGAAAGAAGCACCAGAAACAAACAGGTACCTTGAAGCTGTCGGAGGTTAGCCTCTAGCACCAGGCGCTCCTGCACCAGCCGCTTGGCCTCCTCCACAAAAGGCTGCAGAAAAAGAAACACCAGTAAGAAAAAAAAGGGACTTGGGGGCTGTGCCCAAAACATTAAGGAATAAAGGCAAAACTTGAACACGAAGACACTCGGGGGATCTTCCTCCCCGAAGATTCGAAAAAAGACCAAGACACAAAAATTTTTAGACACCCGGGGGCTCCCCCCGTGGTACGAATCAGAGGTACTTACATGCTCTGATGGCGACTCCGAAGGCCCGCTGGCGAAATTCTGAGGCGCAACCACCTGCACCTCTTGCAACGGAGGATCCGGAGCGGCACCCCCTGACGTTGCCACCGTTTGAGGAGGAAGGGACACAACTTTAGACTCCCCCATCATCTCCCGAGCACCATCGCTGGAGGAGTCATGGGAGGAATGCCTGCATACGAAGCAATCAGTACAAGTGCAAAATCAAGAAGGAAAAATGACAGCAGTAAGACAAGAAACTTACGAGTCCAGCGAGCTCAGGTCAAAGACAGGAGGAGTCCTTCGGGATCTCTTCTCCACCTTATTCTCTTCCTTTTTCTCTTCCTTCTTTTCTTCCTTCTTCCGCTTCGCTGGCGGGTGTGGCGCTACAGCCCGCACAGGAATGGCAGGAATGGGAGAGGAAGAGCCTCCATGCCCGTCACTATGACGCTCAAGGCACAGAGGGTTTCTGGGAGTCGGAGGAGTTGAGGCATACGAAGACTCGCTGGAGCTCCGTGATCGTTTGCGCGTCTGATCCTCACTCGACTCGTCGGCATCTTCCGCCGGAGATCGCGCCGACGGCAGCTCGGACACGGAATCCACCACGTCATTATCCGGAGCATTCGGAAATAACTCAGGCAATGGCGGCACCATGCCCGGCACCTTGAAGCTCTGCAAAAAGAAGGTACTCTGTTAGCAAACCAAGGAAAATGAATATGCAGTCGACAAAAAGCGCTACGCGCACGAATCTACACCTGCGGAACGGCCAGCGTCGAAGAAAACGGAGGAGTCAGTGACTTCCCCGGGATTTCCTCTCCGACCTTGAACTTCAAGGCGGCGAAGGTCTGTCAAGATCCCCTCGATTTTCTCAGCGAAACCCTCGTCGGATCACGGCGCCCGAATAAAGAAACATCAGTGCGCCCTCGCTTGGAGAGGCTGCACCCGGCTCAAAGCGTCGGATGATGTCCACGCCGTTCACTTCCTTCTCCGGAATCAGCTGGAGATCCTCCACCCGACGGTAAAGGGCCTCTATCTCCTCTGTCTCGCCATCCAAAATCTGGTTTTTCCAGGATCTTTTTGGCTCGATTATCTGGGAGGGGTCAAAAGGAACAAGACCAAAATCTTGCCCAGGTACTACGGAGTCGCGGATGTAAAACCATCGCCTCCGCTAGTACTGGACAGATTCGGACATGGAAAAAGAAAAGAAAAGAAGATTGGGACTAAGGGATATGATGCAACCCCCAATGGGATAAACACCATCCGAACCAGACTGCCTCTTCACGGAATAAAGTTTCCGGAAGAGGCCAAAGTGCGGCTCAATGCCGAGCCAGCACTCGCAGAAAGTGATGAAGCAAGCAATGTGGAGAAGAGAATTGGGCGACAGATGATGAAGCCGAATGCCATAGAGAAAGAGCAGTCCACGGAGGAAGTTGTGGACTGGAAAAGAAAACCCACGCATAACGAAGGCGAGAAACATAACCCAATACCCGGTGGGGGCGGGATTACCTCGTTGCGAGTCTGACGGCCTCCCTATCTTGCGGGATCGGACCCTTTCGCGAAGCTTCGGAGATCACTCTCCGTCTCGATCGCCGCCGCCACCACCGTCGGTGACACGGGTAGCGATGGCGCCTTTCTTTCCTCGTGGCCGGTACCAGCAGATGATGATTTCTTTGGCTTCCCCATCGCACTATGGCGAGCCCGGCGGTGGCCTTGAAGAAGAGGAAATGTGGAAGGAAATCCTGGCGGCAAAAAGAATCGCTAGAGCACAAGGGCGGTGAAAACAAGCGATCGGTGAGAAAGCGTAGCTTTCCCCAATGATTATAACGGCGAAGACGATGCACAGCAGCCGTCCATCCAGAAGACCTAACGCCAACGGAAGATCTGACCATACACGTGTGGCATCCCGCAAAACCACTACTAGAAAATCGCGTTGAATTTGTGCATTGCATCGTCATCATCATGCATTGTTTGCCCAAAACTATTTTCGCAAACCCCGATTTGTTTTCAAGCGCCCATCTTGTTCAAACTCCAAAACCGGTCCCGGAATATTTTGTTTGGCGCTAACGGTTTACGCGGCCCGTTTAAATCAAATAAAAATTTAATTGTTTTAGTAAGGCGATCGAGGCCAACCCGACCGAGCGACCCCAGATTTTAAATCGGTCCAAGTTGAACCAGCCCTCTCTAAATCCTTTTCCACTAAATTCTACCCTACCCACCCTCCACCTCACCCCCTATCCTTTCGCCACCTCACCTCCCCAAAACCACCACCACTCCCTAGCTGCCACATGGCCTACCCTCCCTCCACTCAACCTCTCCTCACCAAACCCTCCCAGATGCCCCTCACCCAGCCGCAACCCTCCCAGCTCACACACACGCCGCACACGCATGCAGACACGCCGGCCCTGGCCCCACCCACGACCCCCCACGCCACCAGCCCGTCCTGTTCATCTTCCTCCCCTTCCATCTCTCCTCGCCGCCATGAGCCTCCTCCTCCACGCGCTCCTCCCTCCTCCCCCCCCGCCGGCTGCCTCCTCCTCCACCTCGCCCCTCCGCGCCTCTTCCGCCCTCGCCAGGCCACCCGTCTCCCTCGGCTCCCCGTCCGCCCCCTCCTGCAGTCCCGGCCTTCGCCCCGATCGCGCCCAGCGCCGCCAGCTCCTCCCGTGCTTCCCTCCCCAGACACGCCCCCTGCCGTCGACCCACTCCTCCCAGAGCTCCTCTCCCCGCGCCCAACCTCGCCTCCACCCCGTCCTCACCGCACCCGCGCCAGCGCCGCCTCCCTCTGCCTTGAGCCCGCCGCCTGCAGCACCGCCCTCTGGCGCGCCCCTCCGCCTGCGCTGCCCGCCTCATGGCGACCTCGCCCGCGTCCACCGCCCGCCCGCCCCGGCTGCCTCGCCGCCCAGCGCCAGCTCCTCCGCCCTCCGCCCGAGACCTCCCCGCGGACCGCCTCCCAGCCCCTCTCCCGCCCGCCACCGTCGTCCGCCCGCGTCGCCCGGCCGCCCAGCCCTCAAGCCAGCGAGCCCCTGCGCCCCTGCCCCCGTGACGCGCGGCCCTCCTCCGCTGCGCCAGCCCGCCCGGACCCCGCTTTCGCTGCTGCCCGCCCGCCCTAGAACGCCGTCGCCATCCTCCTCCGCCGTCGGCGCCTCCGGTCGCCATCGTCGCCGGACCCCTTCCCAAGCTCGCCATCACGCCCCGCCAGGCGCTCGCTCTGCTGCGGGACAACTACCCCGTTTTCATCGCCGAGAAGGTGTTCGACAAGATGCCATGGTGGTACTCCACGGCGCGGAACCCGATCCCGACACCGGCAAAACAAGATGGCACCGCAAGACCGTCACGGGACAACATGACCCTCCCCTCGGGCCTCAAGATCTACTTCTCGGGATCCGGAGACCGATCCCCAAACCGAACCCGAACCGACGGCGGACCCCGAGACCTCCGACACGGAACCCCCGGAAGACCCGGACGTCGAGATCACGAAGACCCGTTCGGCGAAGTCGGATCCAAGACCGCGTCTCTGTTTTGGACCCCAAGATCGTCAGCGGGAACAACAAGGTCGAATCGGTGCAAGCTCTACTTCACGCGATGCGACAAGATCGTCACATGGACGCGAACCCCGGTGCAGCAAGTGCTTCTCCCCCCGGAACCCCAAGATCGTCGAGGACCGGGACGCCAAGCCCTCCGCCGTGGAGCAACAAGACCGACTACCTGACCCGACGATCGCGGATGCGACAAGATCATCTCGCCGAACGCCGAGTTCTGCCCCCGTACATCGAGACCCCGAAGCGACAAGACCTACCCCGCTACCCGAGAACGTTTCCGTCGAACCTCGTCGATCCCGTCGAACCCTGGACCCCAGATCCGTCGAACCCTGAGACCGACCCCGAACCCCGGAACCCCAAGATCGTCGAGCCCCCTCTAATGTGTGAACCCCTCTTTTCCTCGATACCCTATTTTATAATATGATAACAACTTGTTGCACATTTAATTGTCATCTCGCATGCATATCTGTGGTTTGGGGGCCTTATGCCGATTCACCTAATAATTAAACATGGGGCCCATATGCGGGCAAATCTAGCCTTATCTTGGCCTCATTTAAACTTGCGTAGCGAACCCGGTACTATCTATTGCCTTGTTTAAACAACATTTAAATTGCGTGCTTTCTAAACAACTTGAACCATATACTAATTGTCGGGACCCCGGTTCCGCTTAATCTTGACCTAATTGCATCGTATCTTTGCCATGCCATCCATCATGCATGCATCATGCCGATCTTCTGCCGTTGTATTAAATATTGCATCCGGTGTTTCTTCTAGTGCTTTGGTTCTTCGCGGATAAGACCGTTGAGTTGATGTGAGCTCCGCCCCGATCTTCGGATGAACCTTTCGGCAATGTTTTCAGGCGAGCATCTCCCCCTTTCTACCTATCTTACTTTTATAGTATTTACTTCCCTCCTGTTGATCTTTGCTATCTGTGTTGCGATGCTCTAGATTTCGTACCCGTGATATCCCTTGCAGCCATATATAGCCTTGGACACATCCTATTACCTGTTGTTTGGTAGATAGTTGGACCCACGTGTCGTAGTCGCTTGCTCAAGTGTTTTGCTTGTCGTCATGTACCACCCTTGTTGGAGAATTGCCGCATGTTGACGTTGGAGATGATCATGGTTTACTCATTGTTCACTTTACTTTCTGTTTAACAACTAAAATTGAATTAAGCAGAGGCATCGGTGGGTGATAGGTAAGATTTGGTTTCCGACCGCCCACTTGTGTCCCGTAGGACCCGAGTTCTTGACACCTGTTCCGAGATCGAGCGCGCTAACCACAGGTGGGGAGATATGGGCCCCCCATTGATAATTACCTGATTTCAAAGTATTGTACTGGGGGCCACAAAGTAGTTTGGGGCTTTATTACTATCCTGTACTTATGCCATGTTTACCGCTTTAATTACGATTGTGCGAGTCGCACAGCATGTCTTTTGGAAGCGGAATGTTTACGCGTGTCGGCGGTCCCGATTGGGGACTGCTGCATCGTTCACAGCCATTGTCATAAACCCGAGTCCGTCTCGGAGACCGGCCGACTTCGTTCGGTATACTTAGTGGGTGGCCCCGGCTTGCTTTAGTGCAGGAACGTCGTGACTTAGGCCCCGACATACCGATGGGTGTATGTTAACGATCGGCAAAAGGGTCAAGTGCTGTGGATACTTTGGTGCACCCTGCAGGTTTAATCTTTTAGAAGCCGTGTCGCGGTTATGGGCGACTTGGAGCACGATGTCGATCATAGACAACTATAACTAAAGTTTCTTGTTTTAAATTGATTTGTTCGATATGATTAGTAATCGCTTCACCACAACGGAATGGCTAAGTAAAAGTACCAACAACTGCTGGGTTTTGGGTTATCTCATGCTAAATGTATCTGACTAGTAAGTGTTGCCACTATAACGGAATGACTAACTAAAAGTGCCCACTGCTTACTTTATCAGGATAAATAGCTAAACCTGACTAGTAACGTGCCACAACTATAACTGAATAATTAAAACTGCCAACTGTGTGGGTTCCTCGGTTGACTTCCTCGTTTGGTCTCGAGGGGGAAACGTCAGGATGGGTTTGTTTGGTGATAGCTTCAGGTTGGATCCGGATAGGTCATTCTCACCCTCTCGATAGCCGGTTGTATCGAGTCTCTATAGGTTGTTTAGTGCTTGTTGCTGCCTTTCGATCCACCATACCTATGTGGCGAGGACCGCGAATTCTAGCCTCGCCGTGTCTTGGCCTCGATCTTGGCGCTCCTTCTTTTCCTTTGCCCTTTGTCGGCACCTTTTTGTTTCAGCGGGTTTTGAGATCGGCGTCGTTAGCGTGGTTACCCTTCCGGCTTGGCACAGGCGGGTTATGGGCGCCATTGGTTATTCTTGAGCTCTTAGCCCCATTTGCATCTTGTCCGTAGCTGGGCGCCTATCGTTTTCAAGGTGATTTGGATCTTTGTATATTATATTCGTATTCTTGACTCTTTGAGTCATTGTATATATCTACGTGGGTCCCATCGAGGGACTGTTGTGTAATGTTATTACTTTGTTTTTCCACCCGCGAAAGTGCTGGTGAGCACCTTCAATCGTTTCTATGCGGGTTTGGCGAATTTTGCTAAAACTTGCATAGGGCCGATCTGAGGGTGTTCTGAGTGGTATCGAGCTCGGATTGCGATACCCACAAGTCCACTGTAGGATAACCTAGCTAACGGCAAGTAGAGTGTCAAAACTATTTTGAAAATCGGTTGGATAGTTACGATTAGGTCTGATTTTACTACCCTCCGCTGTTCCTCTTATCCCTCGTGTTTTGAATCCGCTCTCGTCTCTTTCTTGAGTCCGTGAATTCGTGGTTGGGTTTCCGTCGTACCTTTAGGGTTTCGCTTCCTCCTTTGGTAACGGTGTTCTACCATCCGGTGTTCAAGCTGCCTGATGAATCCGTCTACGGTGTTACCATTCTTTGTTCCTTGTTTGTGCCTTCCGGTGATTTCCGACGCGACATCCTCTATGCGGATCCGATCTGATGCATCACTCCTTTGATCCGAACCTCGCTTGTCGAGATCTTCAGTCTGAATCTTGTGAGTTGGTTGCATAATCCGTCTATTCGTGTACATAGTAATGCTTTGAGTGCGGGATGGAGTCGCGACCATACCACTACTCTTATCATTCGCTTATGTACATTGAATGATGGATCGATGCAATTTACTCCTTCCATGGAAGTTAGAGGTGGCCTTACCTTTAACTTCGTCTGTTGTTCATCCGGAGTGTTCTCTTGACGAACAGGGACAACGACCTCTTGTTAGTGGTGTCGCGAGGATCTACGGCGAGAAGACGCGAAACGCCGACCTTCCTTCCGGTACCATGAGGCGGATCTCGAGGCGAGATCCGGTGTTAGTGGTGTCGTGTGGCATCCCATAAAACCACTACTAGAAAATCGCGTTGAATTTGTGCATTGCATCGTCATCATCATGCATTGTTTGCCCAAAACTATTTTCGCAAACCCGATTTTTTCCAAGCGCCCCATCTTGTTCAAACTCAAAACCGGTCCCGGAATATTTTGTTTGGCGCTAACGGTTTGCACGCCCGTTTAAATCAAATAAAATTTAATTGTTTTTAGTAGGGTCGAGCAGGCCAACCCGAACGACCGCCCCAGATTTTAAATCGGTCCAAGTTGAACCAGCCCTCTCTAAATCCCTTTTCCACTAAATTCTACCCTACCCACCCCCTGGCCACCTCACCCCGGCCTATCCCGCTGCGCCACCTCACCCTCCCCAAAACCACCACCACTCCCTAGCTGCCACATGGCCTACCCCTCCCTCCACTCAACCTCTCCCTCACCAAACCCTCCCCAGATGCCCCCTCACCCAGCCGCACGCAACCCTCCCAGGCTCACACACACGCACGCACACCGCATGCAGCACACGCCGGCCCCGCACTGGGCCCCACCCACGACCCCCACGCGCACCAGCCCCGTGTCCCTGTTCATCTTCCTCCCTCCCCTTCCATCTCTCTGACCCGCCCGAGCCTCCTCCTCCACGCGCTCCCTCCCTGCCTCCCTTCACCCCCACCGCCGGCTCGCCGCCTCCTCCTCCACCTCGCCAGCTCCGCCGCCTCTTCCCGCCCTCGCCCGAGCGCGCCACCCCGTCTCCCTCGGCTCCCCCGTCACCGCCCTCCCTGCGATCGCCGCTCGCCCATGATCGCAGCCACACCAGCTCCTCCGTGCTCGCCTTCCTCGCCCCCTGCCGACCGCACCCCTCCTCCAGGCTCCTCTCCCCGCCCAACCTCGCCTCCACCCCGTCCTCCGCACCCCGCCGCCGCGCCCTCCTCTGCCTGAGCCACCGCCCGCCCTCACGCCCTCAAGGCCGCCCGCCTCACTTGCCACGCCTGCCCCGCCTCACAGCCACTGCCCGCCCCGCCCTTGGGCCTGCCGCCCGCCAGCCTCGCTCCTCGCCTCCGCCTCGAGACCTCCCCGCCGGACCGCCTCCCAGCCCCTCTCACGCCACCGTCGTCCGACCCACGAGTCCGCGCCCCGCCCCGAGCCCTGCGAGCGAGCCCTGCGAGCCCCTGCCCGTGTGCGCGCCCTCCCTCCGCTGCGCCAGGCCCGCGGACCGCTGCCCCCTGCTGCTGCCCCGCCCTAGAACGCCGCCGTCGCCATCCTCCTCCCGTGCCGCGCCCAGCCTCCGTCGCCATCGTCGCGACCCTCCCCAAGCTCGCCATCACGCCCCGCCAGGTGCTCGCTCTACTGCGGGACAACTACCCCGTTTTCATCGCCGAGAAGGTGTTCGACAAGATGCCATGGTGGTACTCCACGGCGCGGAACCCGATCCCGACACCGGCAAAACAAGATGGCACCGCCAGACCGTCACGGGACAACATGACCCTCCCCTCGGGCCTCAAGATCTACTTCTCGGATCCGGAGACCGATCCCCAAACCGAACCCGAACCGACGGCGGACCCCGAGACCTCCGACACGGAACCCCCGGAAGACCCCGGACGTCGAGATCCTGAAGACCCGTTCCGGGGCGAAGTCCGATCCGAAGACCGCGTCCTCTGTTTTTGGACCCCAAGATCGTCAACGGGGAACAACAAGGTCGACGAATCGGTGCAAGCTCTACTTCACGGTACGACAAGATCGTCACATGGACGCGAACCCCGGTGCAGCAAGTGCTTCTCCCCCCGGAACCCCAAGATCGTCGAGGACCGGGACGCCAAGCCCTCCGCCGTGGAGCAACAAGACCGACTACCTGACCCGACGATCGCGGATGCGACAAGATCATCTCGCCGAACGCCGAGTTACGCCCCATACGCCGAGACCCGAGCGACAAGACCTACCCGCTACCCGAGAACGTTCCGTCGAACCTCGTCGATCCGTCGAACCACGGACCCAGATCCGTCGAACCCTGAGACCGACCCCGAACCCCGGAACCCCAAGATCGTCGAGCCCCCTCTAATGTGTGAACCCCTCTTTTCCTCGATACCCTATTTTATAATATGATAACAACTTGTTGCACATTTAATTGTCATCTCGCATGCATCTCATTGGTTTGGGGGCCTTATGCCGATTCACCTAATAATTAAATATGGGGCCCATATGCGGGCAAATCTAGCCTTATATTGGCCTCATTTAAACTTGCGTAGCGAACCCGATACTATCCCTTGCCTTGTTAAAACAACATTTAAATTGCGGGGTAGATAAACAACTTGAACCATTTAACAAATTGTCGGGACCCCGGTTCCGCTTAATCTTGACCTAATTGCATCGCACCTTTGCCATGCCATGCATCATACATGCATCATGCCGATCTTCTGCCGTGTATTAAATATTGCATCCGGTGTTTCTTCTAGTGCTTTGGTTCTTCGCGGATAAGACCGTTGAGTTGATGTGAGCTCCGCCCCGATCTTCGGATGAACCTTTCGGCAATGTTTTCAAAGCATCTCCCCTTTCTACCTATCTTACTTTTATAGTATTTACTTCCCTCTGTTGATCTTTGCTATACGTGTTGCGATGCTCTAGATTTCGTACCGTGATATCCCTTGCAGCCATATATAGCCTTGGACACATCCTATTACATTGTTTAGTAGATAGTTGGACCCGGCGTCGTGATCGCTTGCTCAAGTGTTTTGCTTGTCGTCATGTACCACCTTGTTGGAGAATTGCTGCATGTTGACGTTGGAGATGATCATGGTTTACTCATTGTTCACTTTACTTCTTTAACAACTAAAATTGAATTAAGCTGAGGCATCGGTGGGTGATAGGTAAGATTTGGTTTCCGATCCCACTTGTGTCCCGTAGGACCCGAGTTCTTGACACCTGTTCCGAGATCGAGCGCGCTAACCACAGGTGGGGAGATATGGGCCCCCCATTGATAATTACCTGATTTCAAAGTACTGTACTGGGGGCCACAAAGTAGTTTGGGGCTTTATTACTATCCTGTACTTATGCCATGTTTACCGCTTTATTTACGATTGTGCGAGGTACTGCACACTGTACTGTTTTGGAAGCGGAATGTTTACGCGGTGTCGACAGTCCCCGATTGGGGACCTGCTGTCGTTCACAGCCATTGTCGCAAACCCTGAGTCCGTCTCGGAGACCGGCCGACTTCGTTGCGGGTATACTTAGTGGGGTGGCCCCCCAGTGCTTGCTTTGGGTCTGGGAACGTCGTGACTTAGGCCCCGCCGACATACCGATGGGTGTATGTTAACTGATCTGGCAAAAAGGGTCGAAGTGCCTGTGGATACTTTGGTGCACCCCTGCAGGGTTTAATCTTTTCGAAGCCGTGTCGCGGTTATGGACGACTTGGAGCACGATTACGATCATAGACAACTATAACTAAAGTTTACTGTTTTAAATTGATTTGTTCCGATATGATTAGTAATCAGCTTCACCACAACGGAATGGCTAAGTAAAAGTACCAACAACTGCTGGGTTTTGGGTTATCTCATGCTAAATGTATCTGACTAGTAAGTGTTGCCACTATAACGGAATGACTAACTAAAAGTGCCCACTGCTTACTTTATCAGGATAAATAGCTAAACCTGACTAGTAACGTGCCACAACTATAACTGAATAATTAAAACTGCCAACTGTGTGGGTTCCTCGGTTGACTTCCTCGTTTGGTCTCGAGGGGGAAACGTCAGGATGGGTTTGTTTGGTGATAGCTTCAGGTTGGATCCGGATAGGTCATTCTCACCCCTCTCTGATAGCCGCCAGTTGTATCGAGTCTCTATAGGTTGTTTAGTGCTTGTTGCCGCTCGATCCACCATACCTATGTAGGCGAGGACCGCGAATTCTAGCCTCATGGTGTCTTGGCCTCGTGATCGACGCCCTTCTTTTCCTTTGCCCTTTGTCGGCACCCTTTGTTTCAAAGAGTTTTGAGATCGGCGTCGTTAGCGTGGTTACCCTTCCGCTTTGGCGGGGTTATGGACGCCATTGGTTATTCTTCAGGGCTCTTAGCCCCATTTGCATCTTGTCCGTAGCTGGACGCTCTATCGTTTTCAAGGTGATTTGGATCTTTGTATATTATATCTGTATTCTTGACTCTTTAAGTCGCTGTTGTATATATCTGTTCTGTGGGTCCCATCGAGGACTGTTGTGTAATGTTATTACTTTGTTTTTCCACCCGCACGAAAGTGCCTGGTGGGCACCTTCGAATCGTTTCTATGCGGGTTTGGCGAATTTTGCTAAAACTTGCATAGGGCCGATTCTGAGGGTGTTACAACACGTGTCAGCATCACAACGAACCGTCGTTACCACGCCGTCCACTACACGCGGAAATCGAGGAGACGCCTTAATTATCTCCACGCCGCGCGTGACCGGTCAATTCAAGGTCAGCAAGTGGGACCAACGTTCGTCCAGTCAAGTCATCTCTGGCGTAGCAGACGCTTGAGGTCATCGATCGTCAGCACTGATATCATCAAAATCTATACTAGCACCAACTACAATTCTTCGGCTCCACGACTAAGAGTACTCACGTCGAATCTTCGATTCGACTAAATAATCGGGGGCTACTCCTATCAGGAGCGCTGGCCGCGCACCCAAAAAACGAACTGTTTCTTCGAGTCCTACGTCGAGTCTACGACTTCACTACGGACTCGGGGGCTACTCCCATAGGGAGGATGGATTTAAGCATCCGAATTTTTTGTGTCCTACGGACTTAATGACTGAACAATGTTTGAATAAAAGTCTCCACTCGAGTCTACGACTCGAACTGACACTCGGGGGCTACTCCCATAGGGAGCGCTGGTCGCGCACCCTATGAAATCTTCGACTACGATCTTTCGGATCAGCATGCAAAAACTTTTTGGCAACTCTGCCCCAACAAAACGCTAAGTGAGCAACGATCTCCTTACACCAAACACCTCCGCGGTGACAAACATTCGGATGTCATGTTCGACACAAAGATAAGACCTACAGATATCATCGATGGCACGCAACGATACGATCAAGGCTACGCTAGTAAAAACCCGTGCTAACAGGTGCGATGAAAAATCCCGACGGACGCGTTGGGTACATCAATTAAAATCACTGGAATTCCACTCCTGTAAGTCCTCCGTGGCCTGAGTCGAATTATGCCAGCATATGTTCCAGTTTCGAGTTGAGGGACTCGAACCTGAGGAAGATCGTGTTGTTTCGTCCTAAGACAGTTAACTGACCCTGATCTGTCGGGTGAGTCAGGCACACGCATCAACAATCCCTACACACATACTGTTAACACATAGTTACACCCGAAGGATTGAAGAGTCCTTCGGGGGCTACTGACATGGTTGTACCCTACGGGTGCGTGACCTCAGCATACCTAGTCCAGCCCAAGGAAGGCCCACGGCGGATGTACGCCGGCCCATGAAGACTTCCGGGTGGCCCAGGCCCATGACGCATTCGGATCCTTGGAAAGCAAGACTAGAGTAGATAGGAAATTCAAAGGGGTAAAACCCTAGTGTAGCACCCCGGATAAAACCACTACTAGAAAATCGTTTTTGTTTATACTTTGTGCATCGTCATGACATCATCATGCATATTATTTGCCAAAAACAATTTTCTAAAGCCTATATTGTTTTCTAATTATCCCCTTCTTTAATTCAAATTGAAATCTCGGTCTTTTCCGAATATTTTGTTTTGTCCAAAAATCACTTACAAAAGGTTTAAAATAAAACTATACAAATATAAAAGTAAAACTATTTTTTTTAGGAGAGGCCCCAGCCACCAGGCCCAAAGCCCAGCAGCCAGGAGCCTACCATCCCAACCCTTCCCAAACCCTAGACCCCTACCTTACCCCTCCTACCGCCGCCAGGCACCCACACAAAGCGTGCATCAGGACCCCCACCCCGTCAGGTTCGCCAGGCAGCCCGAACCACCCCCGCAACACGCCTCTCTCACGCGCCGCACCTCATCAATCCCGCTAGCGACAACCACCCTAGGCCCGCACACTCCCCACCCCGCGTCAAAACCCTCGGTCCTACCCCGCTCTTCCTTCCCGACGCACCCCGCTCGTGTCTTCCTCCTCCCTCCTCCTGCTGCAAGCAAGCGCCGTCGTGCGGCCCTCGCGTCCCTGACCCACCTCCTAGCCTCCCCCGTCTCTCCTCGCAGCCGCTCCGACGCCGGTGACCCCTCCATCGACCTCTTGAGACCCGCCGTCAGGATCCCCACGACCCTGTCGCGAGGCCCCTGTCCTGCGTGTCTCCTCCCCCTTCCCGCAAGGCTGCTGCCGCCTCTCGCGTTCAGCCGCCGGCGCCCCGCTCGTGCTCTGCCGCCAGGAGCCCAACGGCCGCCTCGTCGTTTTTCCCACGACCTCCTGGCTGCCGCACTGTTTCCCCACCTCCTCTGCCCTGCATCGCTCCTCCCCATCCAGCGGCGCCGCCACCTATCAAGCTCGCCCGGCTGCTTCCTCGCTCGGTCTCGCCCATGCGCCACCTCAGAGACCGCCGCCTCGCACCTCCTCGTCTACCGCCGTCGCCAAGCCCCGCCATCACCGGCCTCTGCCACGGCCACCGCCCCTTCTCTCTGCCGGCTACCACCTCGCGCGACCCTGCACCTCCGGTCGTCCCTGACCAAGCTCTCCGTTTACCAGGTGGCCCCGCGTCGGCCAGTGCTCTGCCTGCGCGTCCGTGTCCACCTGCTATTCCAACCAGGGCATGCACGCCAGGGTGAGGGGCGTTGCTCGCCTGCATGTGCGTTGCTTGACCAAGTTCCTCCTTTGGCTTCCTGTGACTCGTGGGTGACCCCAATGTTGCTATTCTGCAATTTCCAGTGTGTCGTTTTGGTGATGTGATGGCGATGTGGCAATACATGTGTGGCGTCTGATGTTTAAAGGACAAGTTCTTCAACATGGATTTAACACTCTCGAAGGTCGACCACGTGGAACAATGAGCTCCCCTCACGGATCCAAAACCGGGCCGAAGACTACAAGTTCCCCTTCCCGTAGCCGGCGATCGAAGAGCGCCATCTCAGAACGCCAAGTTCGCCGGGACCCCGACGCCCCATCCGAAGACCGATCCCCCGAACCCTCGGTGAACCCCAAGGTCTTCGATCCGAGATGTGAACCTTTCCGAGCCCCTATTTTATATATGCTAGATATAAACTGTCGATACTAAATTGTTCATGCATGCATACTTATTCGTGGTTTGGGGCATTATGCGATTCACCGATAATTAAATATGGAGTCTATGTCATGGGATATCTGCGTCTCATTCCGAACTCCATTTAAATTGGTGTAGCGAACCGATGCCATGTTTTGTCCTGTTAAGACAACAATTAAATTGCGGGGTAGTTAAATAACTTGAACCATCTGAATAATTGTCGGGACCCCCGGTTCCGCTTGATATTGCCTAATTGCATTGCACCTTGCCATGTCATACACCATACATGCATCATGCCCGATCTTTTGCCGTAGTATTAAATAGTCCATCCGGTGTTTCTTCTAGTGCTTTGCTTCTTCACGGATTAGGCCGATGAGTTGATGCGAGTGTCGACCCGATCTTCGGATGAAACTTCGGCAATGTTTTTCAGGCGAGCATCCCTTCCCCTTCTACCTATTTTGCATTTATAGTATTTATTCCTTCCTATTGATCTATTGCTATCCGTGTTGCGATGCTCTAGTTTTCGTACCCGAGATATCCCTTGCAGCCTTATATTGCCTTGGACACATCCTATTACCTGTTGTTTGGTAGATAGTTGGACTTGCGCGTCGTAGTCGCTTGCTCAAGTGTTGTTGCGTGTCGTCTAATACCACAGTTGTTGGAGTATTGACGCATGTTTAATGTTGTAGGTGATCATGGCTTTAATTATTGTTTAATAACTAAAATTGAAAGTAGGTAAATGCAGAGGCACAGGTGGGCAATAGATGTTATTTGGTTGTTAACCGTCCACTTGTGTCCCGTAGGACCCCGAGTTCTCACCTGTTCCGAGATCGAGCGCGCTAACCACAGGTGGGGTGTATGGACACCCCCATCGATTTAGTACCTGATTCCAAGTACTGTACTGGGGGCCACAATTAGTTTGGGGTTTTATTACTATTCTGTATTTATGCCATGTTTTACTGCTTTATTTAAATTGTGTGAAGTACTGCACCTGTACTGTTTAGGTAAGCGGAGTGTTTTCGCGGTATCGACAAGCCCGAGAGTTTCGGGTTCCCAGTCGTTCTGACCAGCGACAAACCACAGGTCCGTTCGAGCCGGCCAACTTAGTTGGGTAGCTTAGTGGGTGGCCCCCGTGCTTGCTTTGTCTGGAAGCGTCGTGGCGAAACCCGTCGACATACCGTTGGGTGTATGTTTTGTGATCTTGTACCTACGATCCGACAACAAGGGTGTAGGTGCGTGTGGAAACTTTGGTGCACCCCAGGTTAAAACTTTTCGAGAAGCCGTGTCCGGTTATGGACGACTTGGAGCACGTGTCTCGATCATAGACAACTATAACTAAAGTTTCTTGTTATAATTTGACTTGTATCCGATATGACTAGTAATCAGCTTCACCGCAATGTAATGGCTAAATAAAAGTACCAACAACTGCTGGGTTTGGGATATCTCATGCTAATCGTATTCGACTAGTAAGTGTTGCAACTACAACGGAATGTTTAACTAAAAGCGCCATGCTTATTATATCGGGATGACTCATGCCATCTTTATTTGACTAGTAATTGCCGCCACTATAACGGAATGAATAAAACGCCAGCGGTGTGAGTTCCTCGGTTGACTTCCTCGTTTGGTCTCGAGGGGAAACACCAGGATGGGTATGTTTGGTAGTATCGGTTGGTTTCAATAGGTCTTTCTTACCCTCTCGATAGCCGCTAGTTGTATCGAGTCTCTATAGGTTGTTTAGTGCATGCCGCCGCTCACCACCATACCTATGTAGGCGACCGAATTCTAGTCTCGCACTGTCTTGGCCTCGATCTTGACCGCTCTCTTTTCCTTTGCCCTTTGTCGGCACCCCTTTGTTTAAGCGGTTTTGAGATCGACGTTAAGAAGGTTACCCTTCCGCTTGGCTCAGGGTTATGGACGCCATTGGTTATTCTTCGGCTCTTAGCTCAATTTGCATCTTGTCCGTACTGGACGCTATATCGTTTTAAAGGTGATTTGGATCTTTGTATTGTATATCTGTATTCTTGACTCTTTGAGTCGTTGTTGTATATATATGTTTTGTGGGTTCCATCGAGGACTATTGTGTAATGATATTACTTCGTTTTCCAACCGCACGCAAGTGCCTGGTGGGCACCTTTGAATCGTTTCTATGCGGGTTTAGCGGGAAGCGCTGAAACTTGCATAGGGCCGATTCTGAGGGTGTTACACCTAGAACCTGTAACCGACTAGGATTATGCCCGAGACCTGCCCAAGTCTATATAAAGTCCAGGAAGGCACGTCCTAGATCTCTCGACTTATACTTTCGCATACACACCTCCACGCCAGATTGCATCTGCGACCAGAACCTTGGTTCCCACCGTAATCAAGAGCAAGCGGGAGTAGGATTTTCCCTCGGGCACGAACTGGGTAAACCTTGTGTCCCCGTGTTGCTTGTTTGCTAACCGTTCCACGGTCTCCATCATCCCCATCTTCTCCAAAACCCAAGTCCATAACATTGGGCATTGATGAGATCAAACCTCGTCAGCCAGTTTCCTATAAGTGGGACTTGCGTTCACATATCGTTCTCAAATTCGATAGCAAACATGCGTTTAGGCTAAATCGAGTCCAATTGACAAGTATCACGACTAAATCGAGCCATCCGGACATACAGGGACTAATCATGTATTTTTCAACTATTGTGGTTGTTTTCTTTACAATTTTCACAAATGCGAGAGGATGTTCTTGCAAGATTTCAGTCCACGTGTCATCCATTTCAACTCAATTTCGACAACAAACAACGAATTGGACTAAATCAAACCCAATTCACAAGTACATGGGTAAAATTCAGCAAATTTCAAGTACGAGAACTATTTCGAATCTTCCCAAAACTCCTGTAGGATCTCCTCCGACGTCTTCTTCCATGATCTCGCTGGAGTCCATCCACGGGGAACCTCATCGAGGACTTGGAATGCCACTTGAGTAACCACCTCTCTCGTTGGATCCTCCACGCCCCCATCCACCTCATCCTATGTATCTAAACAGGAGAATCTTGTCTCCATCGAGACGATCAGAGAGGTAATCGGGGTAGGGAGCGCCGCCCGCGAGACCTCCAACTACTCTCTCATCCAGCATAGTGCTTGACAACACTAGATGTTGTGATGTGAGCTTAGTTCAACTGGTTTGTATGTGTGTGTGGAGGGGGGTGGCAGTGTTTTAAATCCTCACGTATGCAAATTTATGTTTTTATTTATCTTGAAAACCAGGTTATCCTGGTATTCATACAATTTATCTCGGATTTAGTTTTAAACCAAGTTTAAAAATTCTGAAACTCGTGCTTAATGACTATGAGCGTCTCTTGTTGGCGCAGAGTCAAGGGAAGTGAAATTCTCCCCTATTTTTTCAAAATTAAATAAAACTAGAGAATAGATTCTACACTCATCATATTCACAATAACGTCTACTTAGAATGTCTGCTTGTTGCTCACAAGTTGAAGGAGAAGAGAGAGAGAGCTGAGAGTGGAGGAAATGAGGAGATGAGAAGGGTGGACGGCCTAAGGAGGATGCCTCTTTCGTCGTCTCTAGGCATAGACGAGCAGGAAGGTTTAGGCGGAGTGACCCGCCCAGGCGCCTCCCTCTCCCACGCAGTGCTGCCCCAGAGTCGACATCCCCATGCCTCCCTCAACTCCACGCCAAAGACCCTACCTCGAGATGCGTCTCCAAGCCCCCTGCCTGACCAGTGTCTCCTGCAGCGCCTCATCACCGTCGGCTCATCCTCCTACGCGACACCTCCACCTAGAGCAACGATTCCGTGCACCCCTCCTCGCACATGGTAGCACGGTGGTCGAGATGAGGACGAGGGAGGCAGCGTAAAGGAGTTGCTGCATAAAATCCTCCATAAAATTGTCCGGACCCACACTTCATAGACACATGATATACAAGTGCCCTCATTGCTCATGCATGTCACCAAGCTTAAGCTATAGTATAATGCGAGTAGTATCGAAGATTCAAAGCCCAATGAAATTCAGGTGTAAATACATTTTCGGCTCCACTCACTCACACAGGAACGTTAAAAAAAAGAACTCTACCTGACCGTGACTCCGAAGAACTCTACCTGACCGTGACAACCCACAAACCAGATGAGTGGCCCCAACTGTCAGTTGCGTCCCGCCGCAGGTCTAGAGAGAGACTTTGCTTGCCCGGCAGAGGCCGCAGAACCGAGCTAATATATCCAGATATATATTCCGAAATTTATACTACTACAGTACAATATACAGATTCTCTCCTGTTCTCTGCGGGGATTTCGGCCAAGGGAGGAGGAAGATTCGAGGGGATCGATCGCTCCCGGCCTACTCCGATCAACCCGATGAACTGCGAGACCTGCCATCTCAATGAACTGGTCAGATCCAATCAGCCCGTACCCTAACCTCTTCCCAGCCCGTACCCTAATCTCTCTTCGTGTGTTTCTAAATACGGTCTTCTTGGTTGCGTGCTAGGAGCTGGAGCCTACGGAGATCAGAGATGTGCTGCGATGTAAGTTTTTTGCTTCGATTCTCTTCTCCATGCTCGTGCGCTTCCAAATTTTTATCTCCTCGCTCCCCTTCCTGTTCAAATTTATATGGTCAATCTTCTCGGTTAGTCTCCTGTAAATACAAAAAACAAGAAAAGGAATTTGTGATCTATATATGCTGCGCGTCCACGGTGCTGGTGATCTCAAAAGAGTTGGGCAATTTCTGCTTCTCCAGGGGAGTACAGTTTTGACGCCGTTTAGGACTAGCAAGAATCCTTGCTACTTTGCAGTTTTCATCTCCAAGATACGGGTGTTGATGGGTTAGGGGCTAGGAGAGCTGGGCACATTTACTAGTACCAGGAAGCGTAGGCGCGGCCGCACTATCTTGTTTAGTACACGTATTCCATATTAGTTGCCTATCAAAGTATCAATCTGGATTTATGGCAGAGGTAAGGTAAGCAGATATTATTTTAGTACAAATATCAAGGAAGCTGATGCATATATATAGGACGCACATTAGCTGATTGCAGTAGCAGATGTTTACACTGATGGGAAGCAAGACGGTGCCGATACATGTTCTTACTTACTGGACTAAGCCAGATGGCACCGATATGTGTCCCTTTGGGATTAAGTCTGACAGTGGCGATACACATCTCTGCTGGACTGAGCCAGACAACACATGTCTTATAGATTACATAGTACGTGGATCTATATTACAAAGAGGAGGGGGGAATTATTTAACATTTCTGAGCCACCGTCATATTTAGTGATTGTATGGCCCAAATCCGAACCACTGTCATCCTGTCATCCGTTTGTTGTACTTTGAGTTTAATTGCAAGATAGACCACTGAACGCAAGCAAAAAAAAGTTGAGAGTACACAGCCAACTTCTGAGTTGTAGTAAGGCAGGCTACACGAACATGCATATTTTTCGCTTCACATTGTGTAGACTGAAAAGGTGTACCAGTTAATAGAACATTCTAGTCTTCTATAGAGGGTCAAAATACAACCACATAACCAGTCATCATCCACTCCTGAATACATGTATGCAGAGCAGTTGCTTATTTCACCAGCAAGTGCACGCATGTGTCTAAGACAATTTCAAAAATTGTTGGTGGCTCCAGTCAGTGTCCTAGCTGTAAGCTTCAGAGGGGCCCTGCTTGAATCTTATCTCCCAGCTACTGCAGCTTCCACGGTTCCACCTCACTCGTAGATTTCACAAGTCGATGTTTTCTGGAAGGAAACCCGCAGCTTCCATGTTCAGTTGAGAGCTGAGATCGTTGATCCTCAAATCTCATCTCTCAGAGTTGCTCCAGCGCCTCCTAGATACCAACGATTCCTCACATTTGTAAGAAGAAAAATCTTGCACATTGAAATAAGGAACAAATAGGAGTTACCTTCAGCAGAAGGGTGATGTTTTCTAAACGGATCAGCTGGTTTGCCTTGAGTGAAGCCGCATCACTAGATGCTGATGCCATGCTCCAGCTTCTCCCAGGTTTAAGAAAGTCTTAAGTTCCGGTTAAGTTTGGCAACACATGGCTGCTTCGAACTTAAAACAGGTGAGCATAACAGAGTGAACAGCTGACCTGACTGATAGAGCAATAATTGCTTGTATTCTGGCGACCTGATCTACAGGTAACAATTAGATATAACAAAGACCATTCCAGACATAAAATATAAGTAGGAAATTCATACCAGGAAAACAGATTGATGCTTTTCTGTTAGGCAAGGGATAATGGATATACATCATGGATACTAAAAAAGGGCGTACAGTCCTATTCTTGTGAGTTTACACCTTAAATCAGAGGCATATGCTGATGTATTCGGTGACATGCACATATCTCACTTAGACCAGCTACTGAACAACCAGTATTAGCTGGAGAAAAGGTTAAATATAACTGTTATCTTATTTATCTTTTCTTGCATTGTTCTGAAACATTTAAATACTAAGTTACTAACTGAAATATTGCATCAATTTTTCGGAAAAAATTGATGTAGTGGATTAATTCATTCCAACAAAATCATTATTTGCAATAGTTTAAATCAATAAGAAAAGCATGCAAGCCAACCTAAATGGTCCCTGTCTCACTTATCTATCTATGTTAACATTTATTTTTCTAAATAACAAAAAGAAAATCATGAGCATGGAAATAGATCGGTACAGAGAACTAAAAGCTGAGAACCAAAACAGAGCATTTATTCTTCTCTCAAAGCTGTAAAGAAAATACAGTCAGCATGGTAACAGAAGGATTTTATCAATCCTCCTATGCATTTTTCTGTGAGATGTCTCGAAAACAGTGGGTAGTCATTTTTCTGGTTGCCATTATACAACCTAAATTTCTGTAGTAAGATGATGATTAAATAGTCCTCCACTCGGACCATTTAGTGGTCTTCAGATGATTAACTAATTGGTCATCAGAAAAAAAAGGAATTTGTGATCTATGTTGTGCGTCCAATGTGCTTGTGATCTCAAAAGAGTTGGGCAATCTTGCTTCTTCAGGGGAGTACGGTTTTGACTCTTATGTCGTTTAGGATTAGGAAGAATCCTCGTGTTTTTGCCCTCCAAGATACGGGTATTGATGAGGGAGGAGAGCTGGACACATTTACTAATATATTGTGATCCCCGTATTTATTTGGTAGCACTTCTTGTGACCAATATGACAGGTTGTAATGTGATTAGTTGCAACTGATGTTGGAAATTGATTTCCTAAGCTCTCTATTTCATGCTGACACACTGTTTTTAAGCAATTTATATATACAAACTGTTGAACTTTTTTTTTGTGTGGTTCTCATTACTGTGTTCCTAGCGACATCATGCATGAATTTTTTTGATGAATATGTTGCAGGCATTCTGCATACGATATTCTTTCATCGAACTCTTACTCTTGTTCGGCCCAAAGATGTTGACTGTGACCTCTTTGAGATCACCTATGTGAGTATTATTTGCCCTGGAAAAGAAACTATGTGACTTACTTTCTAATTACTGAAAGAGCTATAATATTGTTGTTTTTCCTCCATATTTTTGGTGTTGCAGGCAATATTACTTAGTTCTACACTATATGCTGGTGTTTGTACTGATACTTGTGACGTGCTCCAACCAAAATAACAATCTTTGATGTTCTGTGTGTGTGACCAGGTGCAATGTGGACTTGCAGAATTAGAAAAGGAGGTGGATGAAAAGATCAACCAGTTTGTTGCTTGGGCAGAAAAGCATCCAAATCGGAGAAGCCAGGTAGTTTGATATGGCTAAACAGCAAGTTGTGCCACTTATGTGATTTTTATTTTAATACATGGTAGATGAATATGTCAGGTGTGTCTCTCGTTCTTTGATGAAAAGAATAAGCACCCAGGCTGGTTCAGCAGCAAGACTGAGAGGATTTACTGGGAACAATGGTTTATCAATTTACATGTCATAAGCCCTAAAGGACAAGGGAAATCACGTGGCTCCAAAGCACCAGCAAACAGTAAAGGTATTTTCATGGCTCATTGCTAGGGCTCAAAGCCAGATCCAGGGTGTGTGTGTGTCTCCTCAACTCAGGACTTGTAGGAGTAGATTTGCTAATTATGTCATCTTCAGAATAGTGTGCCTGTGGACTAATCCGCTATAACTTGTTAATATGCTATGTGCCCTCAGGACAAGCATTAGAAGAGACAAGCTCAAGCTCAAGGCATGATGCTCTGGGCTTGCTGATCCAAGAAGTCTTGTTCCAGATCATAAACTACGCCAACGAGAAAAAAGACCACATCCCTCCAATCTCTGACAGGATATTCAATCACGAGATTTTAATCCCCAGGTGCGTTTAGTTAGTTAATTTCATACATGAAATGCACGGAGTATTTTTAAGTAGGCAGCCTCCTTGGATGGATAGCATGTGGCTGTTGGTTGAGGATCGTTCATCACTATCTGAATCTCCAGGTGACACCTTTTCCTTGGACGTGTGTTGACAGCTCTACTGATTCTGTATTCGGGTGGAACGCTGACGTTCTTCGGAGAGCGCTGAGTAGTGGACATTCGTACTCACTGAACTAAAGGTCTTTGCTGGAAACTGCGCAAAACAGAAGGAGATGATGTAGATGTGAGTGTGCTTGGTTGTATTGAAGATGCCATCATCTGTCAGAGCTGATTCATGGAAGCCAGTGTTGTGTACAGAATAATAGTGTAGACTGTCAGAGCTGACTTTGTTGCCAAGTAATCACCTTGTGGATACATGTAGTACTTGTTTAGCTGTAAATGTCACTCTTGACAATGTGTGACCAATAATAATATTATGTCGTTGGAGGTTATGATGTTGTATTTGTATTACGGATGTTAGCATTTGTTCACATGGAAGAAAACTGGAGCAGGAGGCTGTTTCAATTGTATTAATCTGCAACATTTTTTAGACGACAAAATGTACATCAGCAGCCGCAGCGGGAGAGCGATCTTGTTCATTCCCACGACAAGATTGGTGTTGCCTATAACTTTGTGTTTGTTAAGTTTGCATTAGAATTGCTAGTCTCCAAATATTTTAAATTGAGTAGAAGTGAGTGGAAGTTACACGGTTTGTTTGTTTTGGCCTAGTTGAACGGGGATGATGTTTTTATGCCTGTCAATCTGATTATATCGTTATGGTCTCCGAATATTGACATGGAAGAAAACTGGAGCACGAGGCTGTTTCAATTGTATCAATCTGCAATATTTTCTGAGACGACAAGACAACTTTTTGTTTCGAGATGGGAAGTGCAGTTATCAATCATCCTGTTTGGGTTATACCTATTAAGACTAACATTTTCCCTTCGAGTGGACAAAACATTGTTTTGTTTAGGAGCCAGATTACTAGTTTAAACCCTTCAAAGTTCAAACACGTTTAGAAACGAGAGAGAACGGTACATGAATAGCTTTATCTAATTGGATTAATTCAAGAAAGGTAAACTTTCTCCATATAATACACAAATAAAAGCCAACTCTCCTAGGCAGCTGAAAAAATCTAAAGAATAGTAGGATGAAGATCTATTCTGACATTGTGATGCATGCACATCGTATTACCTTTACTCTGTTCACAAAAATAAATTTACTTTCTCTCTGATGCCAAGAGCAGGAAGTCAGAAAAATGGGAGAATTATGTAACCAACAATATGAAAAAGGAAACAGTACGTATAAATTAACTCCAGTAAGTACAGTAGTAGAAATCACAGGTGTATATCCAGAAATTTTGTCTTCGAGATACATAGCAAAACAGTTACACCCTCCGATACGATTAAATTGTCATAGGTTTTGGTAAATTTTGCCTAAACCTGTAGCAATTAATTACAAGGATATAACAGTAAGCCAACACGACTTACTCGAGACGACAGATGCACAAAGCATAAATAGAACTCTGCAATATTCTCACACGAAATCACAACTTCTCCTACGACAAACTAAACTATAGCCTTCAGTTGGCACGCTGCCTCTTCGGGGGAACACCACCCTTTGAGTGCTGAAGATTCAGATGCCGTTTTGTTTTCTCCCTCTGCCTCTGTCTTTCATCTTCGCTGTCAGATTCACTGCCCATCTCCATGTCAGCATCCCTTGCCTTGCGCTCCATCTCATCCCATGACTCGGCAGCAACATCATCTTGGTCAGCCAAGAGAACCTCATCCTCATCAGAATCCACCACTGATTCACTGTCGCTGCCTTCATCGTCCGATTCCAAGCCCGGCTCTGAATCAGACGGCTCGTACTTCTCGTCCTCTGTCTCATTGTTCTCTGAATCTGAGTCGCTAGCATCTGGATTCAAGAACTCCCACCTGTCATTCTTGTCAGAATCTGGATGGTTCACAGCCTTGAGGACCTGGCGCCAGTTAAGGTTCAGTCTCAATTCATAGTACTTCATGTTGATATCATTAAGCCAGTCCTTGATCTTGTCAAGAGATGCCATTGGAATGACCTCTATGCGCACAACATCTCGCTTTAGATCTTGAAATACAAATACCATGTCGAAGGATTTCTGCCCCAGGGACACCCTTTCCAGGCATACAATCTCCACCTCCCTCAACGAAGTTACAAGGAACGGTGATTCAACAAGCTGTACTAGACAACTTGGACTAGGAATGATAAAGCATGTTGTTCTGCCATGGACTCCATTGAAGCCAAGCTTCTGTGATGGGCTTTCAAACTGTAAGCCGAGCTGGTCAAATCTTGGCTGGGACCAGACAGAGACAACCCTTTTCACAAACAGCTCAAACCGTCCATTTATCTCCTTCCTCCGTGCCCTTTCACGCTGCTCTTCCTCAATCTCATCAGGATCCCATGCTGATCGGCGTTTAAGACCAACCGAATCCACAACATCCATCACTTCATTGTAGAACTGCACATCCCTAGTCTTCTTGTTGCCCACCATGATCTCATCGTACAGATGGAAGTGGAGCAGCGTTATCATGTCTCTCTCAGCTGGCTGGAAGAAGGCATGCTTTATGTTGTTGAACATAATATCCACCTTTTCAGATTTAGATGCAGAATACTGAAAACCATTGACATGGGCCACCAAAGTTCCAGGTACTTTCCGCCCACGGCCAGCAAATGTTGGCCGTATCCACAGATCAGGAAACTGAATCCTATCCCTCCTCATTCCATCACATAGTTGAAGCCTTTCCTGACTAACCAAGCTCGCTCTTCTACTTCTTTCAGTGACTCCTTTTTGAAGAGTCTTCACCGATTTAATAACTTCTTCAGCATGACTTCTGTCTTTTGAAAGGAAGGTGGCTGCTTTCAAGAAAATAAGGTTCTGCAAATGGGGGGTATGGAGACTGGAAGCAGTGCCAGGAACATTAAATGTAATGCTGACATAAACTCCTCTGTTGCTATCCCCACGGATTTCCACTTTTTTTACAGTACAAACATGAAACGGAACAGTAACTCCATATATCGGTAACAGGATAGCCTCATTCTGTTTGTCCACCTGAATCTCCAGTCGATTGGAACCAGGCATGTCACTTGCACTCTTGTATGCAACTAGTTCCTCCATAGCTCTGGAATGGCTATGCCCCTCCAATAACTTATGATCGGCAGCATCAATTCTCATTGCTGCTTCATTAGTTTTGTTCTTTAAGATTTCTGACTGAAGCTGTTTCCTAAGGTCCTCCTTAGGTGTCCTGCTACGGGATCGCAAATTTTCTCTCAATGGGAGCATCAAATCTGGTTTTAGCACAGGTTTAACCGGAATCATAACCTCTTCTTTCAGAGCTGGTTTCATAGAAGGCAATCCTGCATTTTCCTCATCAAATGAATAGAAGGCATCGCCATCAGCCTTGGAGACAAAAGCTGTCAAGACTTCTGGATTTTCCTTGCAGATCAGAACAGTATCAGCCAGCCATAGAGAGAACTCTTTGGTCTTGTCATTGTTGGTCTTGTCACTGTTGGTTTTGTCTACCAGGTTTTGGAAACCTAGTGAAACATTAAAGATCATCCCAACCTTTAGTGTCCGGTCATTTTTCTCACTCAAGGACAGCCATGTTTCGCGGAACTCGATACCTATACCAGCTCCAGCTGACTTGGTGAGGAAAGGAAGAAGTTCAGGAGCTTTGTCCCTGACCACAGCAACTGCAGCCTGATAACTGGAACTAACCTTGCTACCTGGTGTCAAAGCAGCAATAGCAGCAGCATGCGCTTGACGGAGGACCTTATATGCATTACATTTTTCAGCAGTACAATCAACCAGGAAGGTTCTTGCGACATTTGAGCAGTAACCACTGTACTTGGCACCCAAAGCGCAGATATGACGCTTCCAGAATCATAGTACAGATCATCATCATTGCTAAAAGCAGCATCCCTAAGGTCATACTTGCCTCCACTTTGAAAAATAGGTGGGTAGCATATGTCAACATTTTCTGCCTTCAGTTTAACATCTATGTTTATTGGGGAAAGTAGTATCTTCTCTGTCAGAACCATCAGCTTTATATGTGTCACCTTCCTTTCATCCACTATGATCTTCTCCAGCTTCGGAACTACATACTTCCGCATGACTGATGCAGCTAAATATGCAGCCTTTTTCACATATATAATCTCAGAGACATCTTTCACAGCAAGAAGCTCAGAGATGCCACTTGACACATCAAAAAGCTTTAACCTTGATCCATGCAGCTTTTCAGACCAAGTTTCAAGAACCTTGCCTTCAGGCTTCTCTCTTGCCAAGTGCCCAACAACAACATGGTTTGATTCAGAGTGTGCACATACAGCACATATGATCTCATCCATTAAGGAAGACCCATCATCACCCTTTCGCAGTATATGCAACATGATATTAATACCAACCGCTTTAGAAACAGCCAACTTCAAAGATCTAAGCACATCACTATCTTTCTGCCTGCACAGGAAATGAATCTGCCTACTGAGAAAGACCATTATAGTTTCTGGGAATTGATGACCAAAAAACCACATGCTCAAGGCTAATGATTTCTGATATCGAATGTCTTCAGAGGGTGGAGGAGTAGCAACAGAAATTGCACACGAAGATCCCCAAATATCAGTCTCATGCTCCTTCCAGTGGTGATAAAACTTCTTCAAACATTCGATGAAATTTTCTGGACAGACTACAGGAGAAGATCCAGTAACAGAGGCCGTTGTTCTATCCAACTCTTTAGTAATAGCCATTTATAACCACGGTACCTAATAACAAATGTGTGTTGCAACCATAGATGTGAGGACAGTATGAACACAAGAAATCATTAAGAACAAGCAGAACAAACAGGTTTAGTAAGCTACAAACAAGTAACACGAAACATAGATTATTGCCAGCATAGAAAGTTTTCTTCTTCACTTCAATCACAACGAGCATTAATCTTTTCAATGAACCAATTCAAAAAAAAACTACAATAGCAGTTACAAATAGTATAAAAAAGTGGATACTTCATATTATATTTTGTGTGATTTATCTTCATAGTATACTGGATAAACCTTTATACTACACAGTAACATGTACCGATGCTATAGATTTTCGAATTCAGATATTCAATCTCTTTCTCATAGCAATCTTCACAGATAAAATCCATCCTGTACTCAAGTACAATTTATGAAGTCTAATCAAGAAAACTATTGAATTAAAGAAAATGCCACAAGGAGCTCATGGTTGCAAGAATACCCATATTATTTTCTTCACAGAACAAGTTTATATAGATCAAACTCTATGATCAAACAAGTCTGACAAATCATGTCCATGTTTCGACCAAATTCACAGTTCACTTCTTCCCCAATTTATGTTGTTAATCAGTCGGGTAAGAAATAATTGGGTGGTTGCAGAAATATTTTCAACACTTTAGGATAAACAATAACAAATTTGATGCAGATTATAAACGTTATTTCTTCTTCTTCAAACCTAAACAACTGGTTTGCAACAAGAAAGTGAATGGATTGATCGTAAATTAAAGCAGCAAGTAGAATGAGAATCAAATTTTTTGCCTAGCTTAATCATAGGTTTCCACAAAAAATTTAGGTTTGTTAATGTACAACAGGTACCATGCCTTTGATGCCCCAAATTTGTTGCGATTGTGTTATCCAGATACCAACTCCAATTGCTTGCTTGGGATTAATTTTAGCAAATAATTGATCAATCAAGTGCGAGAGATAAAATCCTTTCACCGTTTCCCTAATTCTAGATTGATGACTATATTCAGAGATCTGTTTAGTCCAGGTATTTGCAGATTTGTCTAGGGCAGGGGCAAATCCAATCTCATGTTATCTAAATTGGTTACTTGGATTAATTTTGGCAACGAATTGATCAATCAAGTGCAAGAGATAAAAAGGTTTTCATCGTTTTCCTAAATCTAGATTGACGACCACATATATTTACAGATTCGTTTATTTCAGGTATTTCTAGGTTCGGGACAAATCCAAACTCGTGTTATATTCAATTCGATATAAAAAAAGTTATTACAATTAGTGAGGCCCTAATTTAGCAAGAACAAATTAGGAACAAATTAGGATTTACAATTAGGATTTCCGGAGCGGCTGGTGTCGGCATGGCGGCCGGCCGGGGCTAGGGTTTCCGGAGTGGAGGCGCCGCGGCGGAGGGCGAAGGAGAAGGAGGGGAACCGTGGGAGAAATCAGCCGGGATCGGTTTTCTCTTCCCAAAAGATAAAAAGTGCACGCGAGCCGTTGGGTTTGTTGCTTTCATAAACAAAAAAAAATCCTCGTCCCTAATTTTCTGCGAAAGATTATCCTAGTCCTTTTAATAAGAAAAGAAAAAAAAAATCTCGTCACTAAATTTCTTCTCAAAAATAAATCCTAGTCTCAGCTTTCGCACTTTTTTTCTCCTTCTCAAAATAGGCTTTCCCAAGTTTTATAAATAAACCCATGACCATACAAGAGTCTAGAGCATCTCCACCATGGAAAAAAAAAATAGCACGTTATTTCGGCGCTAATAACGCACTAGCATATCTAGAGAGGTCACGCTAAATTCTAGCAATTTCGTTCGCTATGGCGCTATTTGCGAAATAGCATTGCTATATCGCGCTAAACCGTCATAGTGTTAGCAAAAAATAGCGAGCTATTTTTTTCTAGCTTGTTGACATGTTGATGTTATACTTCTAGATGTTGATATTATGTTGTTACCTTATGGGATATTGATGTTAGGCTCCTATAAGATTAGAAAACTATGTCCCAGTCAATTTCCTAGGAGCCCCTTTTTAGCTCCGGGTGACAAAAATGTCCCAGTCGCACACCCATACCCAAGAACCAAAATAACTCCGGCGATTTTAGGCCAGCCTCAACACGCTGGGGGCTCCGGATGAAACAACGCCCAATCGTTTTTCTGCACACGTCTTTCTTCTTGGTGCACCTAATTATTTCTCGTCCGGCGATTTTCCTAGGCAACGGCTGTAAGTCGGCACTCCCCGAGAGACAAAATTAGCACCGGATTTAGCTCTTTTGGACCAAATATCGTCGGATTTTCGTCCCTAGGGCCCTCCAACGAGTGGAGATGCTCTTAGGAACAAGAAAATACTTCCTCTGTTTAAAAATATTAGATGTTTTAGCTTTGTGAAACAAATGTATCTAGACTTGTTTTAGTGTCTAGATTCACTCCAACACTCGGTTCAACCGCAAAACCCTGGAATCAATAGGTTGGGGCAACGGTTTCTCCAACACCTTAAAAATGGCCATGCTTTTTTTATATGATGCTTGCTCAGGCTAGAGATGCTCTAAGACTCAAGAGTGGGCATGGCGGCAGTAAGAGCCTGCGTCTGTTCGGCTATGTCCACGGCAGAAGGACAGGGTACCATTTCGTAGTACCGCGCAGGATGAACACGACCAAACCGCCAGAGGAAGCAGAGGAATCTGTCAAAAGTTTCCGACGCTACTGTGAGGCAGAGCTGATAGTACTACTTGAGAGGGCAGAATAGACAAAAATAACCCAAAGTTAAAAAAAAATCACAAAATGAACTCTCGGGAAAAGAATTTTAGAGAACTAACCATTTTTTGTAGCGCCTAACGCAAAAGCGCTATACTCAACGGTGTAGCGTCTTTTCGAAAGGCGCTACACTCTTTGCCAGTGTGGCGCGTTGAAAGTACCGACTTGATACGACTAGAGGGGGGGTGAATAGGCGTCTACCAATTTTAATTTGTTTCTCTCTTTTAGGCTTAACAAGAAAGGAAGTTATCTAGAGATGCAACTAAGTGAACAACCTAAATGCAAGAAAACGAGCACCAACCACAAAAAACAGTAAATAGCAAGGAGTAAAGGAGGGGAACGAAGAAACCGGCGAGGGGACACGGAGATGTAATTCCCATAGTTCACTCCCAAGGAGCTACGTCTACGTTGGAGAGGTGTCGGGGCCATACAAGGTTACCCGAGCGCCACAAAGGCCTCACCTTCTTCTCCGGTGAGCTCCCCCACAAAGGAGGCCTCACAATCCACTAACCGGTGACCTTGAAGGCACCAACCGAAACCTTTACACCAAGGTTGATGGGGAGGCTCCACAACTCAATTGGAGGCCCTCAACGACACCTCGAAGCTTTACAACACATGCCTCAGCTCCGGGGATGCCCTACACCGTCTAGGGTTCCAAGAAACCCAAGAGCAACAAGATCCACAAAGGATGGGAGGGGGAAATCAATTCTTCTTTGGTGGAAGTGTAGATCTAGGTCACCTCCCTCACCTCTCAAAAGATCAGGTCATTTGAGTGGCTAGAGGGAGAGATCTAGTGAGGTGAAGCTCAAGCATTAATGGAGGAGAAAGAAAAATTCGAGAGGGAGTGGGAGGAAGAAGGTGGGTGCCTTAAATAGACCCCCCCCCCATGAATTCAGCCTCTCCGACCTCGCGGAAGTTCGGTGAGGGCGGAGTTCCGCCAACTGTCTCCAACGGTCATCAGACCGTTGACGCCCGCTCTAGAAGTGCAACCGGAAGTTCCGGTCAACACGGACTGGAAGTTCCGGTGAACTTCCGAGCAAGTTCCGACCAGGTTCCGGCTAAATAGCACACTTCTAAACAGAAGGTTACTGATCCTTCACCGAAACTTGGGGCGGAACAAGGGGCGGAACTTTTGGGTCGCGAAGTGAGTCTGACCGGAAGTTCCGGCGTTCAGGCGGAAGTTCCGCTCAAGAACTTTTGACAGGACAAGTTCCGATGCAAGTTCCGGCCAAGTTCCGGCAAATAGCACACTTCAAAACAGAAGGTTACTGAACCGCCACCGGAACTTGGGCGGAACTAGCGTCGGAACAAACTGTAGAACAGCCCACAGAAAAAAGTTTGAGCGGAACTTCTGGCCTATGTAACACCCTCAGAATCGGACCTATGCAAGTTTTAGCGATTCCCGCCAAACCCGCATAGAAACGATTCAAAGGTGCCCACCAAGCACTTTCGTGCGGGTGGAAAACGAAGTAATAACATTACACAACAGTCCTCAATGGGACCCACAGAACAGATATATATATACAACACGACTCCATGAGTCAAGAATACAGATATACAGTACAAAGATCCAAATCACCTCGAAAAAGGTAGAGCGTCCAACTACGGACAAGATGCAAATGGGCTAAGAGCCCTGAAGAATAACCAATGGCGTCCATAACCCTGCCCAGGCCAAGCCGGAAGGGTAACCTTGCTAACAACGTCGATCTCAAAACCTGCTTAAAACAAAAGGGGTGCCGACAAAGGGCAAAGGAAAAAGAGGAGCGTCGATCGAGGCTTGAGGCATTGCAGCGAGACTAGAATTCGGCGGTCCTCGCCTACAAAGGTATGGTGGGCTGAAGCGGCAGCGGCAACATGCACTAAACAACCTATAGAGACTCGATATAACTAGCGGCTATCAGAGAGGGGTAAGAAAGACCTATTCGGATCCAACCTGATGCTACCAACAAACAAACCCATCCTGGCGTTTCCCCCTCGAGACCAAACGAGGAAGTCAACCGAGGAACTCACACAGTTGGCAGTTTTACTTATTCAGTTATCATTGCAGCAATTACTAGTCAGGTTTAGATAATCATTCTGATAAAGTAAGCAGTGGGCACTTTTAGGTAACCATTCCGTTATAGTTACAACACTTACTAATCGAATAGATAGCATGAGATAACCCAAACCAAAGGTTGTTGGTACTTTTATTTAGCCATTCCGTTGTAGTTGCAATACTTACTAGTCAGATACAATTATGCATGGCGACAAACCAAACAAGCAATTGTGGGCAGTTTAGTTAGCCATTCCATTATAGTAAAGCTGATTACTAGTCATTATAAAGTCAAATTTATAGCACTACTTTAGTTATAATTGTCTATGATCGAGATCTGTGCTCCAAGTCGTCCATAACGCGACACGGCTTTGAAAGTTTTACCCGGGGTGCACAAATAGCAACACACTCGATCAACCTCGGAAAAACCAAATCAAAACCATGAGGCCTTCACGACAAAGCAATCACAGGATTCAGAAATATTTCAAGGCCACCCATTGAGTAGACCATAGCGAAGCTAGCTCGAGACGGACTCAAGGTTTGCGTCAATGGTCAGAACGATCGGGAACCGAAAGTGTGACTGGGCTTGTCGATACCGCGAAAACATTCCGCTTACCTAAACATCATTGTGCTCCTCGCACAATCGTAAATAAACAGTAGTAGCATGGCATAAATGCAAGGATAGTAAATAAAACCTCAAACTAGTTTGTGGCCCCAAGAAATAAGACCGAATCAAGCTCTCGCTCGGGGTCCCATAATCCTCCCGGATGTGGATAGCGATAAAACAAGGAACATGTATCAAGTACTCGGGGTCCTCACGGACACAAGTGGGATCGGAAACCAAATATTATCTATCACCCACGATGCCTGCTTACTTACTTCAATTTTAGTTGTTAAACAGGAATTAAAGTGAGCGATAATTAAAGCCATGATCATCTCCAACATCAAACATGCGGCAATACTCCAACAAGCTGTGGTACATGGCAGCACTTGAGCAAGCGACTTGACGCAAGTCCAACTATCTACCAAACAACAGTAATAGGAGGTGGCCATGGCAATATAAAGCAAGGATATCACGGTACGAAAACTAGAGCATCGCAATACGGATAGCAATAGATCAACAGAGGAATAAATACTATAAAAGTAAGATAGGTAGAAAGGGAGATGCTCTTGAAAACATTGTCGAGGTTCATCCAAGATCGGGTCAAGCTCACATCAACTCAACGGCCTTATCCGCAAGAAGCAAACACTAGAAGAAACATCGGATGCAATATTTAATACTACGACAGAAGATCGGCATGATGCATGTGTGATGCATGACATGGCAAGGGTGCAATGCAATTGGCAATATTAAGCGGAACCGGGGTCCCGACATTTAATTAGGTGACTCATGTTATTTATCTATCCCGCAAATTAAATGTTGTTTTAGCATGGCAAAAGATAGCACCGGTTCGCTGCACAAATTTAAATGAGGCCAATATAAGGCTAGATTTGCCCGCATATGGACCCCATATTTAATTATGAAGTGAATCGGCATAAGGCCCCCAAACCACAGACAAGGATGCATGCAAGTATGGCAATTTAATATGCAACAATTTATATAGATGGCATTTATAAAAATAGGGTTCTCGGATAAGGGTCACACATCGGGCGAAGATCTTGGGCTCCGAGGGGTTCGGGGTTGGACAGGGTTCAGGGTTCGACGGATCGTTCTCGGACAAATGAGGTAGATCTTGGCGCATCCGGGGTCTTCGAAACATGTCGACGGCCATGGCGTTCGGGATGAAGTACTTGCCGTATTCGCATCGGCGATCTTGGCGTTTGGGTGCTCGACTTCGCATCCGGAACGAAGGTCTTGTCGCATGCGTGGTCGCCGGGTCCGCGAAGTGGGCTTCGAGTATTGCGACGCATGTCGAAGATATTGTCGGTGTTGGCCATCAGAGTCCTTGTCGATGATGTACTTGGTTTGGCGTCGATGCGTCTTCGGGTCCGAAAAGGAGATCCTGGCGGCTCGGAGGGTTCGAGTTGGCTCGAAGGAGTTCTCGGTGCTCCGTGTGGAAGGCGCGAGGTTCGGGTGTCTTGGCGAAAAAGGTCTCGAGTCGGGGTCCGGTGTCCATGAAGAAGACCATGGCGTTCCTTGACGTAGATCTTTACATCCGATGGTTCTGTCATTTTTCCTTCGTACACCTCTCTAAAGTCTTGGTCGTCGTTAGGCGGAACTTGACATCATCTTCAAGGTCTTGGATGAGAAACACGTAAGGTAACGTCTGGTGATGGCCCGGCGACAAGCACTAGCGGCCGAGGCGGGCACTCGGTGGAGGAAATGGCGAAGACGAAGCGGCGCGGACCATCGCCGAGCCCCAGCTTGCACGGGCGGCGGAGGCGAAATGGCGACGGCGCTGCGGTGGCGGGCGCAGAGCTTCAGGGCGGTGGAGGTCACTGCAATGCGGAGGAGCGAGGCGGCGACTGGCGGCAGCGGAGAGGAGCAAGAGAAGGCGGCTCGAAGCGATGGGGCGAGGCGGGCAGGAAGGCGGCGAGGCGCTTGGCGGGCCGTGGAAGAAGGGGCCCCAGCCTTCGAGGACGCTTGGCGGAGCTCGAAAGGGCAGCCCGAGGCTTGGAACAGTCCAAAGCGGTGGCCGGGTGGAGGCAGATGGTGGTGGGCGCGTCGAGGCGGTGGAAGCGCCGTGGGGCCACCTTGTGAGGGATGGCGCTAGAGCGGGCAGTGAGGCAGGAAGGAGGTTCGGTCGCATGGAGGCCGTGGTCATGAGCGGAGGAAGCGAAGCGCTGTGGGAAGCGAGGCGGCCATGGGTGAGGCGGGCCTTGGCGCCGAGAGGAGGAGAGTCATGGGGTGAGGAGGTTGTCGGGGGAGAGAGACGGGGCGGGACAGGGGTGGCCTGGGGTTGGTGGGACCAGGAACGGCCAGGGGAGGGGATCGGGGCCACGGGCCAGGGGGTGGTTGCTGCGGGGTGGTGCGTCTGTGTGTGCGTGTGTTGGGGTGGTGGGTGAGGGAGAAGTGGGGCTGTGGGGTGGGGGAGATGGGGCAGTGAGTGTGGTGGGGTTGGGTAAGGGAGAGGGGTGGAGTGAGGTGGCACGAGGGAGTGTGGTCGGAGGTGGGTTTGGAGGGTGGGTAGATTAGGATTGGGTGTAGGTAGTTTTTAGGATTTTGGTAGACCGTTTTATTCTGGGGGTGGTCGTTCGGGTCGAATCGGCCCGTTCGACTGCCCCCCTAAAATAATTTAGCATATTATTTGTTTAACATGGGGCTTTTATAACCCGATAGCGGACAAAACAAAATAATCTGGCGACCCGGGGTTTTGCGTTTGAACAAAGACGGGGCGTTTTAGAAAACACAAAATAGGTTTTCCCGAAATAGTTTTATGCAAGCAAAATGCAAGATGATGACGATGCTCAAATGCAAGGTGGCATGATGACATGAGCATGAGGTCATGATGATGCAATGCACAAAATCAACGCGATTTTCTAGTAGTGGTTTTGCGGGATGCCACAGCCTATGACCGGAAGTTCCGGTGAGACACAAAAGGCCCCAACAGAACAGGAACACGCTCTCTCTCACGGGATAATGGGATGGCTGTGGCGGTGCATATAGGTTTGTGCAAGAACAAGTGATTTCCCACAGCCTTCCAACATGGACGCCCTCTTAATAGTACGGTGACCTAAAAACAACAACCGGAAAGAAACTAGGAGAAGACTAAAAGGCCACCGTCTTCAAAAGATCACAAGAGAGCATCCAACACAATAGAATGGAACAACAACGACGTTTCCCCTGAAACTCAAGAGCACAGTTAAAAACACGGTTGGGATTGTCATTTTAACACCAAAATCATCATGGGAAGCTATAGTCCTTTCAATCTCCCCCTTTTTGGTGTTAGATGACAATCCCACAGATTTGCATAGAAACAAAACAATCTTTGCAATGGACGGGGCAAGCTCCCCCTGTATGTGTGCAAGGTAGAGAGAAGACCTCTAAGGACAGGACTAGCACACATACACGGAGGCTCCCCCTAACAATTGCAAAGATAGCACAAGTGCAAGGTACAAACAGGGATATAGATCATACCAGAACCAACTAAATGTGGTGGAGACAAACAGAGTAATAATAACAATAAGAGCAATGAGGATCCACCATCATAGCAACAACTTAAGAGATGACAGCAAGATACCACACACACGGCAAAGTATAAGATACCACATAGTCTTAAACATAACATACCACAAGGTCCACAAGCACACATAAGTTCACGGACATAAAACCATAAGCACACAAATAAACTAGAGAGTTCGCGAGTAAGAAAAGATCAAAGGCAAGAACAGGCTCGCGACTCATCCCATGCAAATCCCGTAGACAACCTAATAGACATCTTTCTCCCCCTTTGGCATCGAGACACCAAAAAGGAAGAAGAGATAAATCTACTCGTCCCAGCCACGAGAAGGGGGAGGAGGAGAAGACTCAGGCGGACCAGTGACCTCCTCCTCAGACTCATCTTCGGACCAGTTGCAGTTGTTGCGAATCCAATCCTCCTTGGGAGCAGTGACAGAGCTAGAGACCGGTGAGCAAGGAATGTTGAGGGCTGCCATGTGTTGGAGATATGCCCTAGAGGCAATAATAAATATAGTTATTATTATATCTTTGTGTTTATGATAAATGTTTACATTCATGCTATAAAGTATTAACAAGGAAACATTGATACTTGTGTGATTTGTAAACTTAATTTGAAAGTCCCTAGTATAGCCTCTATACTTCACTAGCTTGTTGGTTGATTAAATGATTGTGGTTTCCCTATCATGAACATTGAGATGTTATCAACAACAAGATCATATCATTAGGAGAATGATATGGTGGACATACTCCTATTGATACGCGTAGCATAAAGATCAAGTCATTTTAATAGTTCAATTGCTATATGCTTTCTGATACATAGTAACCTAATTCCTTCGACCATGAGATCATGCATATCACCTTTACCAGATGGATGCTTTGATGACATCAAACACCACACCGTGGCGGGTGGCTATAAAGGTGGCATTGAGTGTTCGAAAGTATTGGTTGAAACACATGGATCAAGAGTGGGATTTGTCCATCCATATGACGGATAGATATACTCACAGGCCCTCTCGGTGGAATGTCATCCAATTAGCTTGCAAGCATGTGACTGGGTCACAAGGGATCACATATCACGGAGCGAAAAGAGTACTTATCGGTAGCGAGGTTGAACTAGGTATGCGAGATCTGGCGATCATAACCTCGGATAAGTAAACTATCGTGAGACAAAGGAAATTGGTATCGTATGTAAGTGGTTCATTCGATCGCAAAGTAATCGTAGAAATAAGTGGGATCCATATGAATTTCCAGTTCCTCTATTGGTTATTGTTAGAAGTGTCTCGATCATGTGCATAATTCACGAACCGTAGGGAGACACACTTAAGGATTCGACGTTGTTTGAGTAGTTATGGTATTATGAGAAAGAGACCGAATGTTGTTGAGTCTCGGATGGGATCCGGGATATCACGAGGTGATCCGATGGTCAGGAGAATAAGATTCATATAAGGAAAGTCCGTTTGAGTTCGGGAATGATTAGGTGTTTTCATCAGAATGTTCTAGAAGGTCCGGATTGTCGGCACTCCGGGAGGGTACATGAATGTGTCATTGAATGATTGCATCATGTACTAAGTGTTCTTGCTGTTCCAAAACATGAAAGTCAAATTGCGGTTTGAAAGTCAAGCGGCTAAAGCGAAACTATGGAAAAGCGAGCTGTGGGAAGCGAGCTGTGGAAAACAAGCAAGAGGAGGTTGAAACCAACTTGGAGGAGGTTCCTCTCCTCCAAGTGGCCACCTAGGCCGAGTTGGGAGGGACTCCTCCCTCCTGGCCTAGCCCCTCCACCTATAAAAGGAGGCGGGGCTCCTCCTTGAGACACACAAGTTTCTACCTCTAATCTCGGTTTAGAGCCGTTTGGTTTAGAGCTTCTAATTGCTTTAGCCTGCGGTTTAGAGCCTTCTAATTGGTGTGTCTAATCTCTAGACCACTAATAGCCCTCTCTCATAATCCACCATACTCGCTCGGCTTAAGGCGAAGCCTGGGATTCCCTCTACTTAGGTACCACGCCGTTGTCTTTGCCGGAATCGCGAGAGTGCTACAACCTCCACTTTCTTTGGAACAAGGAGAGGAAGGTCTTCGTCAAATCTGCGAGCGTGTGACCCATTGTGGGCGCTCTTGGGAACTTGGCCAGGAAGGATCGTCACGATCTTGAGATCGGAAAGAGTCGCTACATCACCACGAGAATCCGCTCTCGTTAAACACTTTGGAATCTTGAGGTAAGTTATTCCATCGACTCGTTGCTACAATCTAGTAGATAGATCTTGGCTTGTTTGTTTGTATGCGATAGAATTTTTTGTTTTCCATGCTCTGAACCCCTACGGTGGTATCGAGCCGTGTCTATATGTAGATCTGTTGCCTGAGTAGAACACAATGGTCATTGTGGGCGTTGATGCTTTATTGTCGATTGCTTTTGTGTACTTTGCATCTTGCGGTATGTTGGGATGAAGCGGCGGGCTAACCTTACATGACATCGTTCATGAGACTTGCTCCACGCTTAACATGCAACTTGTATTGCATAAGTGGCTTTTGGTGCTGTTTCTCCTAGCATAGTTAAGATCCAATTTACAGCGGGTAATCAACAATGCTAGTATCAATGTTGTGGTTCTTATTAAGTAAGTTAGAGCGACACTTATTGAAATCCCAAACCACGTAAAATATGCAAAGAAAGTAGAGGCGTCTAACTTTGTTTTGCGAGGGGTGTCTGATGATGTGATATGGCCATGATTGTGATTATATTTGATGTATGCAATGTTCCTTATTGTAAGTTGTGGCAACGGAGAATATGGTTGTCTTTAATTTATGTTAAGACCAGCGTGTCTATTCAAAGTAGTTGTAATAGTTGAAGCGGTGGGCGACAACCATGGTGAAGCGTCATTGACCTTGATGCAATGCGGTGATGATGGAGATCATGTTAGTGCTTGAAGATGGAGATCGGAAGCACAAAGAAGAAAACCATATCATATCACATATTATGAATTGCATGTGATGTTAATCCTTTATGCATCTTGTATTGCTTAGTAGGCAGCGGTAGCATTATAAGATGATCCCTCATGCACATGAATTTCAAATCATAAAGTGTTCACCCTTAGTTAGCACCGTTGCTAAAGCTTGTTGTTTGAGCACCACGTGATGATCGGGTGTGTTAGATTACGCAAGTGTATACAACGTGAGCAAGCAGTTGCTCATGCGAAACTAAGGTTTGATCTTGCGAGCCTAGCATGTCTGGACATGGTCTCGGAACACGGATTACCGAAAGGTAAAGCATGAATCGTATAGTAGATATGATGAACATGGCGATTGTTAAGCCATTGAAACTATATCAACTCTCATGATGATCGGTGTTGATGTAGTGGATTTGGTTAGATGTGATCACTAAAACAATGTGCAGGATGTTGTTTTGGTGGGAGTTCACCTAGTTTAATTTCATTAATTAATTTGAACTCAATTTGTCATAAACTTAGTCTAAACTATTGCAAATATGTTGTAGATCAATGGCAGCCTCTACCATCAATTTTAATGCGTTCCTAGAAAGAAAAGTTGAAAAACAATGGAAGCAACTTGAGATTGGTTTACAATTTGAGATTGTCCTCACGGTGGTAATTTGACCTATGTCTTTGGATGCACATTGGGTGACCCACTGCGGTGATGCTTCCGATGAAGTAAAGAATGTTTACCTCGCTCGGAAGAATCGGTACTCCATAGTTCGATGTGCTATCTTGTATGGTTTAGAATCGAGCTTGAAAAAGGTTTGAAGAGTCAGACCCATATGATATTGTCGAGGATCTCAAATTGATTTTTGAGACTCATGCGGCAATTAAGCTGAGGCTACGAAAGTTCTTTAAGCTGCAAGATGGAAGAGGGCAGCTCCGTCGGTGAGAGCATGTGCTTAAGATGTGCAGACGCATAAACAAACTTCAAAGCTTGGGTATAGTGATTCCTAATGCTTTGAGGATTTACCACGTCCCTCGACCTGCCACCAAAGTTCTGAGGAACTTTGTGATGAACTACAACATGCGTAACATGAACAAAGAGTTGCGAGCTGTTTGCTATGTTAAAAGTGCAGTGGAGATCAAGAAAGAGCACCAAGTGTTGATGGTCAATAAGACCACCAAACTCAAGAAAGGCAAGTCTAAGCAAAGGACACTTCAAGAAGGGTGGTAAGAAAGTTACCACGTGAAGAAAAACCAAAGCTGGACCCAAGCACAGGCCGAGTGCTTTTCTGCAAGGGAGAAGGTCATTTGGGCAGGTGCCCAAAGTACTTGGCGGATCACGAAGAGCAGCAACATCAAGAAGAAAGGTATATCGATATACATGTTATTGATGTGTATCTCACTAGTACTAAATAGTAGTGCAGGTATTTGATCTTGGTTCGGTTGCTCATATTTGTAACTCGAAGCACAGTGCTGAAATAAGCGGAAGCTAGCGAAGAACGAGGTGACGATGCGGCGTGGAAAGCGGATCAAAGGTTGATGTGATCGCGGTCGACGCTACCTCTTCATCTACCATCGGATTAGTTTTATACTTAAATAATTGTTATTTAGTACTGCGTTGAGCATGAACATTATATCGGGATCTTGTTTATTGCGAGGCGGTTACTTGTTTAAGTCGGAGAATAATGGTTGTTCAATTTATATGATTAATATGTTTGCGCATGCACCTTTGATAGATGGTCTATTCTTATTGAATCTCGATAGTGGAAATACACATATCAACAATATTGAGGCTAAGCGTTTGAAATCAGCGATAATTTGACCTATATGTGGCCTTCGTCTTGGTCACATTGAGTGAAGCGTATGAAGAAACTCCATTAGATGGACTTCTTGAATCACTTGATTTTGAATCACTTGAAAGATCGCGAAGCATGTCGATGGGAAAAATGACTAAGACTCCATTTTACGGTATGATGGAGCGAGCTACGACTTATTGGAAATCATACATACCGATGTGTGTGGTCCAATGAGTGTAGCATCATGTGATGTTATCGTTATGTTCTTACCTTCACAGATGACTTGAGTAGATATGGGTATATCTATTTTATGAAACATAAGTCCGAAACTTTGAGAAGTTTAAGGAGTTTCAAAGTGAGGTAGAGAATCAACGTAACAAGAAGATTAAATTTCTACGTTACGATCGTGGAGGTGAATATCTAAATTACGAGTTTGGCAAGCATTTAAAGAAGTGCGGAATACTTTCACAATTGACACCGGGGAACACCAGCGTAATGGTGTGTCTGAACTTAAATGTCGAACTCTCTTAGATATGGTTCGTTCTATGATGTCACTTACAGTTACGCTATCATTTTGGGGTTATGCATTAGAAACAGCCGCATTCACTTTAAATAGGGCACCGTCTAAATCCGTTGAAACGACACCGTATGAATTATGGTTTGGGAAGAAACCTAAATTGTCGTTCCTTAAAGTTTGGGGATGCGAAGCCTATGTAAAGAAGTTACAGCCGGACAAGCTTGAACCCAAAGCGGATAAATGCGTCTTCATAGGATACCCGAAGGAAACTATTGGGTATACCTTCTATCATAGATCCGAAGGCAAAATGTTTGTTGCCAAGAATGGATCCTTTCTAGAGAAGGAATTTCTCTCGAAAGAAGTGACTGGAAGGAAAGTAGAACTCGACGAGGTTGTTGAACCTTCTCTCGAAATTGCGAGTAGCGAACACCGGAAGAAGTTCCTCTGGTGCCTGCACCAATTAGAGAGGAAGCTAATGATGATGATCATGAAACTTCGGTTGAAGTTGCTACAGAGCCTCGGAGGTCAACGAGAACTCGTACTCCAGTTAGTATGATCCGTTATGAGTGTCATGTTGGTGGACAACCGATGACCCGAGACATATGAGAAGCGATGATGAGCCAGATTCCAATAAATGGCAAGAAGCCATGAAATCGAGATTGGATCCATGTCTGAAAACCAAGTACGGACTTTGGTGGACTTACCGGATGGTAGGAAGGCTGTCGAGAACAAATGGATTTTCAAGAAGAAAGCATCTTTGATGGTAATATTCATCTATAAAGCTCAACTTGTCGCAAAAGGGTTTCGACAAATTCAAGGAGTTGACTACGATGAGACTTTCTCACGATGCGAAGCTAAAGTCTGTGAGGATTATGTTAGCAATCGCTGCATATTATGATTATGAGATATGGCGGATGGATGTCAAAAGCATTCCTCAATGGAGACATTGATGAAGAGTTGTATATGATGCAACCCAAGGGTTTTGTCGATCCTAAAGATGCTAACAAGGTATGCAAACTTCAGCGTTCCATCTATGGATTGAAGCAAGCATCGAAGTTGGAATCAACGTTTTGATAAGGTAATCAAAAGTTTTGGTTTTATACAAACTTATGGAGAAGCTTGTATTTACAAGAAAGTGAGTGGGAGATCTGGCATTCTTAATACTCTATGTGGATGACATATTGTTGATTGGGAATGATGTAGACCTTCTTAATAGTGTCAAGGAATATTTGAATAATAGTTTTTCAATGAAGGATCTTGGCGAAGCAACTTACATATTAGGCATAAAGATTTATAGAGATAGATCAAGCGCCAAATATCATTGTCACAGATTACATATTTGGACAAAGTTCTAAAGAGGTTTGGAATGGAAGAAAGCAAGAAAGGGTTCTTGCCCATGTTACTAATCGACCTTGAGTAAAACTCAAAGTCCGACATCGGCGAAGATAGAGAAAGGATGAGTAAGACTCCTATGCCTTAGCCATAGGATCTCTAATGTATGCCATGCTATGTACTAGACCCGACATTGCATATCTTTGTTAGTTTAACTAGCGGATATCAAAGTGATCGAGTGGATCATTGGACATGATCAAAAACATCCTTAAGTACTTGAGAAGAACTAAGGATATGGTTCTTTCTTATGGAGGTGATGAACAACTCGTTGTTAATGGTTACACCGATGCTAGTTGGAACACCGATCCGGATGATTCTAAATCACAATCTGGATCGTATTTATTTTGAATGGTGCAGCGATTATTTGGAGGAGTGCAAAGCAAAGCGTTGTGGCGAGATCTTCAACTAATCGAATACATGGCTACTTGAGGCTTCACAAGAAGCGATATGGATGAAAGAGTTCATTCACAATTACGAGGGTGGGTGTGGTTCCTAGTCGCTGGACCCAATGTCTATCTCTTTGTGATAACATGGGCGCCATGTGTCATAGAACCAAGGTCACACAAGAAGTGAAGCACATCAAGCTGCGTTTTCACGCTATTCGAGAACATATCCGGGATGGGGATATAAAGATTTGCAAAGTACACACAGATCTGAATGTGGCGGATCCATTGACTAAACCTCTCCAGGGCAAAACATGACCAACACCAAACGCCATGGGTGTTCGGTATATTGCCATGTAATCTAGATTAGATGACTCTAGTGCAAGTGGGAGACTGTTGGAGATATGCCCTAGAGGCAATAATAAATATAGTTATTATTATATCTTTGTGTTTATGATAAATGTTTACATTCATGCTATAATAGTATTAACAAGGAAACATTGATACTTGTGTGATTTGTAAACTTAATTTGAAAAGTCCCTAGTATAGCCTCTATACTTCACTAGCTTGTTGGTTGATTAAATGATTGTGGTTTCCCTATCATGAACATTGAGATGTTATCAACAACAAGATCATATCATTAGGAGAATGATATGGTGGACATACTCCTATTGATAAGCGTAGCATAAAGATCAAGTCATTTCAATAGTTCAATTGCTATATGCTTTCTGATACATAGTAACCTAATTCCTTCCACCATGAGATCATGCATATCACCTTTAGGATGGATGCTTTGATGACATCAAACACCACACCGTGGCGGGTGGCTATAAAGGTGGCATTGAGTGTTGGAAAGTATTGGTTGAAACACATGGATCAAGAGTGGGATTTGTCCATCCATATGACGGATAGATATACTGGGCCCTCTCGGTGGAATGTCATCCAATTAGCACTGCAAGCATGTGGTGGGTCACTGGGGATCACATATCACGGGCGAGAAAAGAGTACTTATCGATGCGAGGTTGAACTAGGTATGCGGAGATCAGCGATCATAACCTCGGATAAGTAAACTATCGTGAGACAAAGGAAATTGGTATCGTATGTAAGTGGTTCATTCGATCGCAAAATCGTAGAAATATGTGGGAGCCATATGAATTTCCAGATTCCTCTATTGGTTATTGTTGAAGTGTCTCGATCATGTCATAATTCACGAACCGTGGAGACACATAAGGATTCGACGTTGTTTGAGTAGTTATGGTATTATGAGAAAGAGACCAAATGTTGTTGAGTCTTGGATGGGATCGAGGATATCACGAGGTGATCCGGAATGGTCAGGAGAAGAATATTCATATAAGGAAAGTCCCGTTTGGAGTTCGGGAATGATTCCTGTTTTCATCGGGAATGTTCTAAAAGGTCCGGATTGTCCGGCACTCCGGGGAAGGTACATGAATGTGTCATTGAATGATTGCATCATGTACTAAGTGTTCTTGCTGTTCCAAAAACATGAAAGTCAAATTGCAGTTTGAAAGTCAAGCGGCTAAAAGCGAAGCTGTGGAAAAGCGAAGCTGGGAAGCGAGCTATGGGAAACAAGCAAGAGGAGTTGAAACCAACTTGGAGGAGGTTCCTCTCCTCCAAGTCGGCGTAAAGCCCTAGGCGATTTGGGAAGGACTCCTCCCTCCTGCGCGCCTAGCCCCTCCACCTATAAAAGGAGGCGGGCTCCTTCTTGAGACACACAAGTTTCTACCTCTAATCTCGGTTTAGAGCCGTTTGGTTTAGAGCTTCTAATTGCTTTAGCCTGCGGTTTAGAGCCTTCTAATTGGTGTGTCTAATCTCTAGACCACTAATAGCCTCTCTTATAATCCACCATACTGGCTCGGCGAAGCCTGGGATTTCCCTCTACTTAGGTACCACTTTGTCTTCCGGAATCGAGAGAGTGCTACAACCTCCGCTGCTGCTGGAACAAGGAGAGGAAGGTCTTCGCCGAGTACGAGCGTGTGACCCATTGCGGAAGCTGCGAACGCAGCGCCGGAAGAGATCGTCCACGATCTTGAGATCGGAAAATGCGACTACATCACCCACGAGAATCCGCTCGTTAAACACTTTGGAATCTTGAGGGTAAGTTATTCCATCGACTCGTTGCTACAATCTAGTAGATAGATCTTGGCTTGTTTGTTTCTGTCGATAGAAAATTTTTGTTTTCCATACTCGAACCCCTACACCATGATGGCCTTCAGCGAATATTGTGTGTTGATCAACATAAACATACTGCGGTCCTGCAGAAAGTAGAAAGTTTTCTTCACTTTCCCCAAGCAACTTCTTTACCCAAGATGGCTGCCTCTGGAGAAGGACCACCACACTAGAGCCACCGGGGCGGAGGAGGACCACTAGCAACATCTTGAGCCTTCTTGAGCGGCTTCTTTTCTTCACGAGGAGCCACGGTGCTTACTCACATGGAACTTTTCTCTTCATGAATGGTGATGTTGTCTTGAGGAAGGGGCGGTCTTCTCGAGCCACATGTGATTGATGAGAGTGCGAATGTAGGGAGCATAGATGCGAGGCGCTTTTCAATGAGAGCCGCCCACATCTACGAGTAGATGAAGTGCATAACATCCATTGACACATCGGTGTCGGCGAAGATGAGTTTGATGCATGAGTCAACGATATCCATGGCTGATCAAAGTTGCCAGCCTTGAGAGATGGTGTTCAAGTACACCTAGCATGATGTCATAAATGGCGGCAGATGATTCACAAACCATGAGACCCCCCCTTCAATGTAGAGAGGCTCAGGACCTTAGGATCGGACTCTGAGGACCATGAACATGCCAACCATTTGCCCATGGCAGGCTGAATGGGATAGCCAAGAAGCTCGACAAACTCAGCAAGTAGCGGTAAGAACCGTCTCTGGTCATCCACTTCATCTCACCTTCCGTGAGGACCATGTGAATCTGATACAGAGTAGAAGCGAGCAATAGCAGTCCACATCAAAGTTCAGCGGATTGCTCCATGGGGAATCAGCCCAAACTTCTTGCGGATATCAGAGCCTCTCCAAAGTAAACTTGCTTCTCTTCCATGTGAGGCACATTGATGTATACGAGGAGCAACCACGAACTTCTTCTTTGATGCATGAATTTCCTCATAAATCTCATTCTGACGGCGGAGTGTGAAAATGAGGTCCAAGCAAAGGCGATCACGAGGCAGGTAGGGATCCGTAGCCACGAATCTGAGAGTAAAAAGCCTTACGAGTCCACTTGAAATCTTGGATTTGGTCATATACAGCCCGATGGCAGTGGCCTTCTCGAGCAAGGCAGGCCTCTTCCTGCGGCAATGAAGCAATGACGACAGCGGCGGCAGCGGAATTACGGCGGTGGGATGCACAACCTCGGCATCGTCCTCATCAATCTCGGGAGGAATGTCATTGGATGGTGGTGAGCACGCTTGCCTTGGCGAGTATCTCCTTCCACGAGAAGAAAGCACAAGAATAAGGAGGGAAGGTGGGATAAGTGCACAAGTTCGGAAGAGGAAACAAAGAAATAGATTGGAAAAATACAAGCAGAAAAAGTTGCATTGTGGCACGAACTTCATTGAATCGCGAACTTCGGTGAAAATGGTCCACGGAAGTTCCGTGCGGCTCACCGGAAGTTTGGTGAGGCCCACAGCTGACAGCAGTTCAAATAGTAGTTCACTAGATGTAGATCTAAAAACCACAAGTTCACAGTTTTCTAGTATGTATTGGACCAATCTACTCTAACATGATACCCTAGACCTACCAAGATCTTCCAACAAGTTCTAGCCAAAGAATTAGCCTAGACAAGGTGTGCCTAACTCAAGCCATGGTGAGAGCAAGATCTCCATTAATGGAGGGAGTTGAGGCAAATACTGGAGTCCATGGCGGGAGATCGAGGTGGGGAAGGATCCTGAGGCAGATCTGCGGAGGAGAGGTTGGAGGCGAAGGCGGAGCTCGCCGTGGAGAATCTGGCCGTGGCGCTCTAGATAGAAGATAGGTCTTGGGGGAAAGGAAGAAGATCCGTTTTCCCGAGGCCTTATAGGACATGGAGCATCACAGGAAGTTCGTGGCCTTGGGAAGACCATCTCAGGATAGGATAACAAGGAAGAACTTGTGCAGGGAATAGAGAGGGCTTGAGGTAAGGAAAGGCTTAGGATAGATAGCTCAAACTGTGAAGAACCAAAACCAACAAAAACCAAGAGAAACAAACAAAACAAAAAAAAAGGTCAAAGAACCAAATAAAAAGCAGTGGTGGGCCACCTTATATAAAGTAAATGGCTTGACACATGAAGATATATCTTGGGTTCATTACCAACACTCATCATGAAGCTCAAATGGTCTCCTTTAGAGACAATAGAGTATGAAAACTTTAATGTGCGCATAATAGGGATAGTGTTTATTCATAAGAGGAACTACACTCCCCCTAAATCCATGCCTACATCCAAACAAGATACACATTGAGACACGGGTAGGTGTGCGAGGGCTCAAGCAACATTGATCGAATTAATGATATTTAGCTCATGCCTTAACTCTCGGAACCTTGCTTCATCAAGAGGCTTCGTGAAAAGATCCGCAAGATTTGCCTTGGTGGGAACATACTCCAAAGAAATGTCTACTCTAGCAACATGGTCCCGAATGAAATGATGACGAATCTCAATGTGCTTGGTCGGTTGTGTTGCAGGATTGTGAGCAATAGCAATGGCACTCTCATTATATGAAGAGGCACCTTGTCAAAAGATAGTCAAGATCCTTCAAGGTTTGCTTCATCCATAGCAATTGAGCACGGCGACTTTGCGGCGAGATGTACTCAGCTTTGGCGGTGGACATCGACACAGTTGCTTCTTGAGGACCAACAAACCAAAGATCGTCGAAAGCGACAAGCTCAGGTTGACTTTCTTCCCACTTTGTCACCAGCCCAGTCCGAGTCCGTGTAACCAATGAGATCAAAGCTGGATACCTTGGGGTACCACAACCCAAAGTTTGGGGTATGAACTAAATATCGAAAGATCCTCTTGACAGCCACCATGTGACTTTCCTTTGGTGCGGCTTGAAATCTTGCACACATACCCACACTCAACATAATATCTGGTCGGGATGCACAAAGATAGAGCAAAGAACCAATCATCGAACGATAGAGTTTTTGATCCACCTCCTTACCCTTGGGATCGAGATCAAGATTAACCTTAGTTGGCATGGGAGTCTTGGCACCTTTGACTTGATCAAACTTGAACTTCTTGAGCATGTCTTGGATGTACTTGGCTTGGTTGATGAAGTCCCTTTCCTCAATTGTTTGACTTCAAATCAAGGAAAAACTTCAACTCCCATCATGGACATCTCAGGCGGTGGTCATGAGCTTGGCAAAATCCTCATTGAAAGTTTTGTTAATAGACCCAAAGATAATGTCATCTACATAGATTTGGCATCTGAACAAGTGGCCTCCAACTTTCTTAGTAAAAGAGTGGGATCAATGAGGCCCACTTGAGCCATGATCCCAACAAGAGCTCCCTAAGGCAATCATACCATGCGTGGGGCTTTTGAGCCATAGAGTGCCTTATTGAGCTTGTAGACATGGTTCGGAAAAAGTGGATCCTCGAAGCCGGAGGTTGTAGCGTATACCAACTCTTTCAAAGTACCATTAAGAAAAGCACTCTTAACATCCATTTGATACAATTTAAAGTTATCATGGGTAGCAAAGGCAAGAAGCATACGAATGGATTCAAGGCGAACAGGCGTAAGTCTCACCGTAGTCGATGCCCTCAACTTGTGGTATCCTTGGGCAACTAACCTTGCCTTGTTCGACAATTCCATTACGCATCGCACTTGTTCTTGAAGACCCACTTGGTTCCAATGGCGTTTTGAGGTCTTTAGGCCACTCAACCAATGTCAAACATTGTTCCTCTTGAAGTTGTGAAGTTCCTCGTTCATAGCATCAAGCCAATCATCATCTTCAAGAGCTTGAAGACTTTACGTGGTTCCACAAGAGAGATAAGCGCATGGTGAGAGCAAAAGGAAGCTAGTTGCCTCTAGTAGTGGAACCTTTATTGAAATCTCCATAGACATTATCAAGGATATGGCCATCTCGAACAAGCTTGGCGAGACGATAGAATTGACGGGCTTGTGCTTCAATTCGAGATTCTTGAGCTACCACTTGGTCATTTCCACCAATTGAGCGCCCTTGACTATAAAGCGAACACGAGGGTCATCTTCATCAATTTCCACTTGAAGTCATCACTTGGAGAGGATCCTTGAGGATCATTGACTTGCTCTTGATCTCGTGAGCTTGACCTTGGGAAGAAGCCCCATCTTGGGGAGGTTGATGAGGTTGATGAAGAGCTTGTCCGTGGGAGGTGCCTTGAGGAGGAGCCCCATCGTGGGGAGGTTGATGTTGTTGATGAAGAGCTTGTTCTTTAGATCTTGGAGAGTCATGAGCATGGGAAGCTTCGGAAGAGCTTGAGGGAGCTTGTGCCAAGAAAGTAGTTCCTTGAGGTGCAAGATGATCTTGTGTAACACCCTCAGAATCGGACCTATACAAGTTTGAGCAAAATTCGCCAAACCCGCATAAGCGATTCAAAGGTGCCAGGCACTTTATGCGGTGGATAACGTAATAACATTACACAACGATCCTCGATGGGACCCGCAGAGCAGATATATATAGCTGACTCAAAGAGTCAAGAATCTGAGATATAATATATACAAAGATCCGTCACCTTGAAAGCCGAGGCGTCCAGCTACGGACAAGATGCAAATGGGGCTAAGAGCCACGAAGAATAACCAATGCGTCCATAACCGCCCGGGCCAGGCGGAAGGTAACCTGCTAACGGCGTCGATCTCAAAACCTGCTTGAACAAAGGGTGCCGACAAAGGGCAAAAGGAAAAAGAGGCGTCGATCTGAGGCCCGACAGCGAGGCTAGAATTCGGCGGTCCTGCCTACATAGGTATGGTGGTGGCGGCAGCGACAACATACACTAAACAACCTATAGAGACTCGATACAATGGCGGTTATCGAGAGAGGATGAAAGACCTATTCGGATCCAACACGAAGCTAACACCAAACAAACCCATCAGTATTTCCCCTCGAGACCAAGCGAGGAAATCAACTGAGAACTCACAGTTAGCGATTTTATGTCGGTTATCGTTGCAGCAATTACTAGTCAAGTATAGATAATCATCCTGATAAAAATAAGCAGTGGGCACTTTTAGTTAACCATTCCGTGATAGTGGCAACACTTACTAGTCAGATACATGTAGCATGAGATAACCCTTAAACCCAGCAGTTGTTGGTACTTTTATTGACCATTCCGTTGTAGTTGCAATACTTACTAGTCAGGTACAATGGTCGCATAGCGACCTCCAAACAAGCAATTGTGGCGTATTATTAGCCATTCCGTTATAGTGAAGCGATTACTAGTCATTATAAAGTCAAATTTATAGCAATAAACTTTAGTTATGCTTGTCTAATCGAGATCATGCTCCAAGTCGTCCATATCTGCGGACCTGGCTTTGAAAGTTTTACCCAGTGGGTGCACCTTGTAACAACGCCATTCGATCAACCTCGGAAAACCAAATCAAAACCCAACGAGGCTTTCACGACTGAACAATCACAGGATTCAGAAATTTCAGGGGCCACCCCTTGAAGTACACACCTGTGTAAGCAAGCTCGAGACGGACCCAAAGTTTGGGTGGGCATGAGCAATGAGAACCCAAAAGCTGGGCTTGTCGACACCATGAATCGTGTCCCGATCCTAAACAATGCGAATGCTATCATGCACAATTTAAATACAAGTAGCATGGCATAAATGCAGGATAGTAAATAAAACCTCAAACTAGTTTGTGGCCCCAAGAAATAAGACTGAATCAAGCTACGCTCGGGGGTCCCATATACCTCCGGATGTGGATAGCCGATAAATCAAGAGCAATTATCAAGTACTCGGGTCTTACAGGACACAAGTGGGCGTTCGGAAACCAAATATCTATCACCCCGATGCCTCTACTTATTTCAATTTTAGTTGTTAAGCAGAAATTAAAGTGAGCAGTAAGTAAAACTAGAATCATCTCCAACAACAACATGCGGCAATACATCAAGAAGCTGTGACATGTAACACACATGACTTGAGCAAGCAACTCTGACGCATAAGTCCAACTATCTACCAAACAACGGTAATAGTATGTGTCCAAGGCAATATATAAGGCTGCAAGGGATATCTCGAACGAAAACTGAAACAGCATAACCACAGATAGCAATAGATCAGCAGGAGGGAATAAAGACTATAAAAGTAAGATAGGTAGAAAGGGGAGATGCTCGCGCAAACATTGTCGAAGGTTCAACCGAAGATCGGGCGAAACTCACATCAACTCAACGGCCTTATCCAAGAAGCAAAACACTAGAATAAACACGGATGCAATAATTTAATACATCGGCAAGATCGGCATGATGCATGCATGATGGATGCCATGGCAAAGGTGCGATCGATTAGGTCATATTTAGTGGAACGGGTCCCGACAATTAATTAATAGGTTCATGTTGTTTAGATCCCCGCAATTTAAATGTTGTTTTAACAAGGCAAGATAAGATAGGTTAAGCTACACAAGTTTAAATGAGGCCGATATGAGACAAAATTTGCCCGCATATGGGCCCCATATTTAATTATTAGGTGAATCGGCATAAGGCCCCAAACCACATGGTGATATGCATGCATGAACAATTAAAATCGACAAGTTGGATTGTGTTATAAAATAGGGTTTGGAAGGTTCACATTAGGGGTCTCGGCGATCTTGGGGTTACGGGGTTGAAGGTCGGTCTAAGGTCCGGGGTTGAGTTCCGGAGCGTTCTCGAGATAGCGGGGTAGATCTTGGCGTTACTGTGAAGGAGGACTTGGTTGGTGTCGAGGCATCGGATCCTTACAGGTGATGTCGTTCTTGTCGTTGATGGCGAACTTGACGGTTCGGTACACAGGTAGACAAACTTGGCGTGTCGCCAGCGATCTTGGCGTTCGAGTTCTCGACTTCGCATCCGGGTAGCTCGAGTCTCGGCCTTCGGAAGGTCTTGAAACCGGCGGGATCGGTCAAGCGGTGCAGGGTCTTCAACTACTATGTCGAAGGACTTGCGTTACGAGGGTTCACGATCCGGGTTCTCGATGCAACGCTCTTTTAGCTATATGGATCCTTCGTGTTCCATGTTTTCCTTATTCACGGCCTTAACACTCTCGATGGAGCTTCTCGGGCAGCTTGTGGCGGACTTGCTGCGAGCTTGGCCGCTGCTTTTCTCTCTCCTGTTGAAGAACTGCTGTCTTGAATACCATAACAACAACAAAAAGCGCTACTAAAGTTGTTGTGCGGCGAAGAACAAACAGCAGCTTAGCGAGGTGGGTCCCGAGAGGCAGGAGGTCGGCTCGTGGTCGAGGCAGGCGGCGTCGGGGCGCTAACCCAGCGGGGATGGCGTGCTCGGCGGAGGCGGCCAGGTAGGAGGCGGGCAGCGTCACCAGGCACTGGCGGAGCCAGACGGTGGCAGCGCAGGCTGACGGCGACAGTGGCGTGAGGCAGCGAGGATCTGTGATGGCAGCGCCTTGCTGGTCGTGAAGAGGTGCGGAGATGGGGCGAAGCTGGGTGGAGGAGGAGGCGAGGCGGCCAGGCTAGACGAGGTCATGAGGCGGAGTCTTGTGGGGCTGGCGGAGTGGCGGGCGCTGGCGGGCGGGCGTCGTCAGCATGGTGGCGGGGAGCGGGCCAGGGCAGGCCGGAGGAGGACGGGGAGCGTGGTGGGCGGCCCTTCCTTGGTCTGAGGCCGCCATGCTCGGGCGGGGCTTGGGCACCTGAGGAGGCGCTGGGAGGCCGAAGGGAGGAGCACAGGGGGGTGGCAGACAAGCGGAGGAGAGGAAGAAGAACAGGGACCGGTCGTGCGTGGGGGTGGGGCCAGGGTGCTGCGTGCCTGCGTGTGAGTGCGTGCGTGCGGGTGTGGGTTTAGAGAGAGAGGGAGTGGGGGTGGACCAAGTGGCAAGCTAGGATTGGGTAGAGGAGGGAGGTGGTGGCGAGAGATGATTGGTGGGGTGAGGTGGAGATAGGGTGGGTAGGTTTTACGGGTAGGCGTAGGATTAATCGGTGGACCGATTATATTTTTACAGGGTGGTCGATCGGGTCAATCGGCCCGTTGACTGCCCTATAAAAAAAAATAATTTAATATTTTATTTATTTTCAAATAGCTTTTATAACTAGTTTTAGACAAACAAAATATCCGGAACATCAGGGTTTAATTTGAAATAGAAGGAGGGCTAGTTTGGAAAACCATAGTCTTCATAACATAGTTTCAGGTAAAAATTAATATGCATGATGATGTAATGATGATGCAATGCAAAAAAACAACGCGATTTTCTAGTAGTGGTTTTTGCGGGATGCCACATCTTGTGAGAGTGAGGGCTCCACTTGAGTAGAGCTTGGTCCTTCTCCTTCGTCCATAAGGGGATCCTCAATGGGGAGGTGGAAACCCACACCCATTCTTCCTATGGCCTTGGGAGGAATTTCATCACTTGGATCACAAACACCATCTTTCCTAACAAGAGACTCATGATTTTCATCAAACTTCACGTTGCCCGTATCTTCAACTCTTCCATTGGCTTTGTTGTAGACTCTATAAGCATGGGACTAATTTGAGTAACCAACGAAAATTCCTTCTTGAGCCTTGGATTCAAACTTTGACAACCGAACTCCTTTCTTGAGGATGTAGCACTTGCACCCAAACACCCGAAAGTAGCTAACATTAGGCTTTTTCCCGGTGAGAAGTTCATAGGGGGTCTTGTTCTTATTCTTGCGGAGATAAAGCCGGTTGGTTGCATGGCAAGCAGTGGAGATGGCCTCGGCCCAAAAATTGTATGGAGACTTGAACTCAGCTAGCATAGACCGAGCCGCATCCATCAAAGTGCGATTCTTCCTTTGGCAACACCGTTTTGTTGAGGGTGTAGGGAGTGGAGTATTGATGCTTGATTCCTTCATCGAGAAACTCATCAAGGTATAGTTTTTGAACTCGTGCCATTGTCACTTAGAATTGAGAGAATAGTTGCATTGTGCTTCCTTTGAACCTCATTAGCAAAGTCAATGACGGTTTTGTTGAGTCTCACTCTTGTACTTGAAAAAGAACACCCAAGTGTATCTTGAGAAATCATCCACAATAACCAAGCAATACTTCTTGCCTCCAAGGCTATCATGAGAGGAGGACAAAGAAATCCATATGCAAGAGCTCCAAACATCTCGGTAGTGATTTGATTGGCGCTTTGTGAGGAGTTTCGCCATCTTCCCTTCAATACAAGCCCTACAAACACGATCTTTGGCAAAAGAAACATCGTTAATTCCAAGGATGTGGCCCTCGGGTGAAGTCTTTGCAAAGTCCTCATGTTAACATGGGCTAAGCGGCGATGCCACAACCAGCCCTTGTCGGCTTTAGCATAGAGACATAGAGCATGAGGAGTAGTGGTCCCTGAAAAGTCCACCACATACAAGTCATGGTCCACATAGCCTACAAAACCACCTTGAGAGACTTGCTCCACATGAGGACCACGGAATGAGAATTAAAGAAAGAAGAAAGACCCATAAGATCAAGAGCACGAACTGAGAGTAAAGATTGTAACCAAGAGTTTTGACAAGCATGACGTCAACCAAGGATACATCCGGGGTTACCACCACTTTGCCAAAACCCAAAACCTGAGAGCTTGTTTTGTCACCGTAGGAGACCATGGTGTTGGCAATATTGGGTCTCAATTCGGTCATGATAGACTTGCTTCCGGTCATATGACTCATGGCTCCACTATCAAGCACCCATTTTGATCCGCCGGAAGCATAGTCCTACAAGAAAATCAAGCCTTGGTTTTAGGTACCCATTTTGCAATGGGTCCCCTTTTGTTAGTGACAAGAACCTTTGGCACCCAAATGGCCCAATGATAATCATGCGTGTAAGATGTCCCCACATATCTAGCATATACATGACCATCATAAGATTTGCAAAGAATATATGAGGGATTGTTCTTTCCGGCAAAGTTGTCACTTTGCAAGAGGGTTAGGCCATTTGGAACCCCTTGGGCCATGCCCTTGTTCTTTTTCTTCTTGTTGTTCTTCTTCTTCTTCTTAGTCTTGGCAAGTTGATCCTTCAAAACCTTGACCTCCTCTATGAGATGCTCATGCTTGCAACAAGGGTTAGGAGAGCTAGACAAGTCTATAATTTGCACAGCGGAAGACTTAGAAAGATCACAAGTTAATTGAGTTTGAAGCTGTTCATGAGCCTCAAAAAGACTTGAGAATTTACTCTCCAAGGCTTTGTGTTCCTCTTTGAGTTTCTCAGATGCTTGAGTCCTATCATGACCACCCACAAACTCAGCATTTTCTTTCTTGAGAACCTTAATCAAAGCAAGAGCATGATCACGTTCTTTAATTGTAGAGGTCAAGTGTTGTTATGATCATCTACAAGCTTAGACACATTTTCTTGAGATTAATTCTCATATTTTGTTCATCCTCAAGACTTTGAGTGAGAGAGGCAATTTCATCGGTGGCATCTCTTTCATTTTACTTAGCAAGTCAAGAAGTTCTTCCTTTTCATCTAAGGCATCTCTAGCATTTTTCAAGTTGTGCAAGTAAGGACTCAAAGCAGTTTTAGTTTCTTCATCTAAGGTAGCAACAAATTCACACATGTCAATCATCTCTATCTTCACCTCTAGACCAACAAGATCAAGAGAGGAAGGCTCACTAGAGATAGGTTGAGAGTGGGTTTGATGATACCTCTAAATTATAGCCATGAAGCACTTTTGGTTGGAGGAGATGACATTTCATTTTAGCGAGTCGAAGAGGGATAGGCGTGGAGTTGAGGTAGTGGCAATAGCAACCCCACAATCTCCACCATGAACTTCATCATCATCATCTTCATCCGTGCCGAAAGATATTCCTCATGGACCACAATTGCTCGTTCCTTGTTAATGGCGTTCTTGACCATGTAGTTCTTGTTTAAGGGATGAGGAGGGTCTTTGTAGGGTTTCGTAGCATGGAAAACAAAAATTTCTATCGCATACAAACAAACAAGCCAAGATCTATCTACTAGATTGCAGCAACGGAAGTCGATAGAATAACTCACCTCGAAGATTCCAAAGTGTTTAACAAGAGCGATTCTCGTGGGTGATGTAGTACTCTTCCGATCTCAAGATCGCGTAGACGATCCTTCGGCGCTGCGTTAAACAGCGCTCCAGCGATCGATCTGCGTTGATTCGACGAAGACCTTCCTCTCCCTTGTTCCAGCCGGCAGCGGAGGTTGTAGCACTCTCCTCGCGATTCGGCTGTGGCGTGGTACGGAAGTAGAGGAGATCTTGAAACTCGCCTTAAGCCTTCTGAGCTGAGTATGGTGGAGTATGAGAGAGTTCTCGATGATCTAGGGTTTAGACACAGGAGGGCAAGTCGGCGGCTAGGGTTTAGCTAGGCGGCGGTTGCCCTAGGGCGTGCGGCTATGGGCGGCGGCTTGGGGCTAGGGTTTAGAGGTGTAGGAACTTGTGTGTCTGGGAGGCCCTGCCCTACTTTTATAGGTGGAGGGCGGCCAGGGAGGAGTCCTCCCCAACTCGACAGTGGTCTTGCGCCCGTGGGAGGAGGAACTCCTCCCCAAGTCAGTTTCCACCTCCTCTCCACTTCCCAAAATAGCCGTTTGACTTTCAAACTTGGCGTTTGACTTTTCAAACTAGGATTTGATTAATCCCTCTATTTTGTTCAGCGATGACACCAGTACATAATGCAATCATACCAACTTGATATAACACATTCATGTACCCTTCCCCTCCAGTGCGCGGACATTCAAACCTTCTAGAACATTCGATGAAAACACAGAACCATTCTCCAACTCAAGCAAGACTTTCCTTATATGAATCTTATTCTGGACCATTCCGGATCTCCTCGTGATATCCGAATCCCATTCGAGACTCCAAACAACATTCGGACTCTTTCTCATCATTCCATAACTACTCAAACAACGTTGAATCCTTAAGTGTGTCTCCTACAGTTCGTGAATTATGCGGACATGATCGAGACACTTCTCCGATCAATAATCAATGAGGAATCTGGAAATTCATATGGCTCCACATATTTCTATGATTACTTTGCGATCGAATGAACCACTTACATAATGATTTCAATTTCCCTTTGTCTCATGATAGTTTACTTATCCGAGGTTATGATAAATCGGTATCTATGCATACCTAGTTCAACCTCGTTCTTGATAAAACTATTTTCTCATTCCGTGATATCTCGATCCCTTGTGAGCCGTCACATGCTTGCAAGCTAATTGGATGACATTTCAAGAGAGGGCCAGTATATCTATCCGTCCTTATGGATGGACAAATCCCACTCTTGATCATGTGTCTCAACCAATACTTTCCGAACACTCGATGCCGCCTTTATAGCCACCCAGGTTATGGTGTGGTGTTTGATGTCATCAAAGCATCCATACGGTAAAGGTGATATGCATGATCTCATGGTCGAAGGAATTAGATTACTATGTATCGAGAAAGCATATAGCAATTGAACTATTAAATGACTTGATCTTTATACTCGCTTATCTATAGGAGTATGTCCACCATATCATTCTCCTAACGATATGATCTTGTTGTTAATAACATCTCAATGTTCATGATAGGGAAACCACAATCATCTATTAACCAACAAGCTAGTATTATATAGAGCTTTACTAGGGACTCTTATTTTAGTCTACAAATCACACAAGTATTAATGTTTCCTTGTTAATACTATTATAGCATGAATGTAAACATTTATCATAAACACAAAGATATAATAATAACTATATTTATTATTGCCTCTAGGGCATATCTCCAAAGGATCTCCCACTTGCACTAGAGTCATCTAATCTAGATTACATGGTAATATACCCAACACCCATAGCAGTTTGGTGCTGGTCATGTTTTGCCCTCGGAGAGGTTTAGTCAGCGGATCCATACATTCGGATACATGTGTACTTTGCAAATCTTTATATCCCCATCTTGGGTATATTCTTGAATAAGCGTGAACGTAGCTTGATGTGCTTGACTTCTTGTGTGACCTTGGTTCTTGCGCATTGGCTATGGCGCCCATGTTATCACAAGAGATAGACATTGGGTCCATAGCCCTAGGAACCACACCCAGCTCTGTAATGAACTCTTTCATCCATATTGCTTCTTGTGAAGCCTCAGAGCAACCATGTATTCCGATTGATTGAAGATCTGCATACAACGCTTTGCTTTGCACTCCTCCAGCTAACTCGCTGCACCATTCAAAATAAATCGTATCCAGATTGTGATTTAGAATCATACGGATCGTGTTTTCAACTAACCGGTGTAACCATTAACAACGAGCTGTTCATCACCTCCATAAGAAAGAACCATATCCTTAGTTCTTCTCAAGTACTTAAGGATGTTTTTGACATTGTCAATGATCCACTCTGGATCACTTTGATATCTGCTAGTTAAACTAACAGCATATGCAATGTCGGGTCTAGTACATAGCATGGCATACATTAGAGATCCTATGGCTGAGGCATATGAGTCTTACTCATCCTTTCTCTATCTTACGCGATGTGGGACTTTGAGTTTTACTCAAGGTGCGTATTGAGCAACATGGGCAAGAACCCTTTCTTGCTATCTTCCATTCAAACCTCTTTAGAACTTTGTCCAAATATGTACTTTGTGACAATGATATTTGGCGTCTTGATCTATCTCTATAAATCTGTATGCCTAATATGTAAGTCGCTTCGCCAAGATCTTTCATTGAAAAACTATTATTCAAATATTCCTTGACACTATTAAGAAGGTCTACATCATTCCCAATCAACAATATGTCATCTACATATAGTATTAAGAATGCTCTAAGCTCCTCACTTTCTTGTAAATATAAGCTTCTCCATAAGTTTGTATAAAACCAAAACTTTTGATTACCTTATCAAAGCGTTGATTCCAACCAGGATGCTTGCTTCAATCCATAGATGGACCGTTGAAGTTTGCATACCTTGTTAGTATCTTAGGATCGACAAAACCTTTGGGTTGCATCATATACAACTCTTCATCAATGTATCCATTGAGGAATGTTGTTTTGACATCCATCGCCATATCTCATAATCATAATATGCGCGATTGCTAACATAATCCTCCACAGACTTTAGCTTAGCTAATGGTGAAAGTCTCATCGTAATCGACTCCTTGAATTTGTGAAACCCCTTTGCGACAAGTCGAGCTTTATAAATGATAACATTACCATGACATCTGTTTCTTCTTGAAAATCCATTTGATATTGATAGCCTTCGGCCATCCGATAAGTCCACAAAGTCCATACTTGGTTTTGTACATGGATCCAATCTCAGATTTCATGGCTTCTTGCCATTTATTGGAATCTGGGCTCATCATCGCTTCCTCATATGTCTCGGGGTCATCGGTGTTGTCCACCAACATGACACTCATAACGGGATCTTACCAATGCAGGTGGTACGAGTTCTCGTTGACTGCGAGCTCTGTAACTTCAGCGAAGTTTCATGATCATCATCATTAGCTTCCTCTCTAACTGTGGGCACCATAGGAACTTCTTCCGATGATGCGCTACTGCAATTTCGAGAGAAGGTTCGACAACCTCGCTTAGTTCTACTTTCCTTCCAGTCACTTCTTTCGAGAGAAATTCCTTCTCTAGAAAGGATCCATTCTTAAGAAGATTTTGCCTTGGATCTATGATAAAAGGTATACCCAATAGTTTCCTTGGTGTCCTATGAAGACGCATTTTCGCTTTGGGTTCAAGCTTGTAGGTTGTAACTTCTTTACATAGGATTAGCAACCCCAAACTTTGGAGCGACAATCTAGGTTTCTTCCTAAACCATAATTCATACGAGTGTCGTTTCAGCGGATTTATATGGTGCCCTATTTAAAGTTAATGCGGCTGTTTCTAATGCATAACCCCAAAATGATAGCGGTAAATCTGTAAGTGACATCATAGAACGAACCATATCTAAGAGAGTTTGATTACGACGTTCGGACACACCATTACGCTGTGGTGTTCCTAGCGGTATCAATTGTGAAAGTATTCCGCATTTCTTCAAATGCTCGCCAAACTCGTAACTTAGATATTCACCTCCACGATCAGAACATAGAAATTTAATCTTCTTATTCGTTGATTCTCTACCTCACTTTGAAATTCCTTAAACTTCTCGAAAGTTTTGGACTTATGTTTCATGAAATAGATATACTCATATCTACTCAAATCATCCGTGAAGGTAAGAACATAATGATAACCACAGCGATGCTACACTCATTGGACCACACACATCGGTATGTATGATTTCCAACAAGTCGTGGCTCGCTCCATCATACCGAGAAAATGGAGTCTTAGGCCTAGTTCTTTTGGCGGCTTAAAAATAAGCTGCCTTCTGACTTCTCTCATAAGACTCGACTTATCGGTTGGGGATTCCAAATTAATTATATCATAACTAATTGAAGCTTGACTAATAAGCCATGTGGCTTATAAGAGAAGCAGGGGAGGCGGCTTATTTTTAAAAAGGTGGCAAAAGAACAACCCTAATCATTACCCATCGGACATGCTTCGCATCTTTCAAGTGATTGAAATCAAGTGATTCAAGAAGCCCATGAAATGGAGTTTCTTCATCGCTTCACTCCAATGTGACCAAGGCAGCGATTGCCACATATAGGTGAGTTATCGCTTTCGATTTCAAGCGTTTAGCCTCAATGTTATTAATATGTGTATTTCCACTATCGAGATTCAACAAGAATAGACCATCTATCAAAGGTGCATAAAACATATTACTCATATAAATCGAACAACCATTATTCTCCCGACTTAAACAAGTAGCTGTCTGCCTTAATAAACAAGATCTAGATATAATGTTCATGCTTGTA